>CM022753.1:42761553-42936553 GCA_012411365.1 Ameiurus melas | reverse complement strand
TAAGCACGAAAAAACCTCTGTCAGAAAGAGGCCCGTACATTGGTCTCTAAACACCCCTCAAACGGAACGTACCATTCCTTCCTTATCGAAACTTACTCGAGTTTTGACACCTTTGTTACATATTTACTCAGTGTGATGAGTCTGGATTAGTCTCGCCATTTAGACGGGATTAGTCCTGGGTCTGAAACGGATGTCGAGGTCGTTATTCGCGGCAGTTAATTGAAAAAAAAAAAAAAGAGCTTGTTTTGATCATTAAGGCTGCTTTCACACTTGATTTCAAGAAAAAAAAATCATAAACAGTATTGATTTTTTTATAAAGAAACCCCATAACAACACTCTTTTGAGTCCTGGCTAGTATCGGCTAACTACCTAGTCTAGGTGTAACTCTAACGGTGAGGAGGTTATTTGTCTTCGCTTTAGCTTCGATGGGAAATCAAGAGAGTTTGAGCTGCTTGTGTGACTCGATTGTTAAAGTGAGTTATGTTTAGTTATATTTCCTCTTTACATTTAACTCTCATCAAGTTTCACCATCGATGCTGTGAGAATAACAATGGCAGCAGAGGCTCAATCAAAAGGTTTTACTTAAAAATTTACGGACAATTATGAGAATCGGCGCTTGACTCCGAAGCTGCACGACTGCGATCCAGGAATTTTGGTGCCTCCGTCTACCTGAATCTCCTTTCTAGCGGATCATTCACGATCAATTACAATGTTTACTCATGTAAAAAAGCGCTATACAAATAAAATTGAATTGAAAGACTCGAATTGAATTCAGTTTGATTTGTAACAGCGGACGTTGTCTCAGAGCAGGTTTACAGGAACATATAAACACAGCAGAGAGATGAGTTAAGTGTGTGAGTTTATCTCTATTGAGCGAGACGGTGGTGAGGGGAAAACCTCCCTGAGACGATATGAGGAAGAAACCTTGAGAGGAACCGGACTCGGAAGGGAACCCGTCCTCATCTGGGTCACGACGGATAGCGTGAGAGCGAAAGAACGTTCATTATGGTTTAATTTGAAGTGTTGAACTTGAGTCACATGATGTTTTTGTCAAATGGTTAATGCTCAAAAAGTTTTTATTTCTCTGGAAGAAAAATCCATGCAAAAGTGAATACATTCGTGTGTGTGTGTGTGTGTGTGTGTGTGTGTGTGATAGATATATAAATAAAATACTGTAAAGCTGACACACAGCACAATATTGAATGGATACATATGAATATAAATATGTAAATATTTAAACTGCAATGAAAATGAACAACGACTCACAAATATTGAAACAAAGGCTACAGCATGTTAACCCTTTTATGGAAGGAGTCTCCAGTCTCGGCGTTGCGTAACAGTCAGACATAAAGCTGTCTTCAGGACAGAGGAGTTTACGCTTCTTTGCGGTTTCTATGTACCGTCATATAACGAACTGCTTTTTAAAAATTTTTTGTCTTATTAACGTCGAGAATGGCTGGTGATGGAACGATTGTTTATAGCTGCTATAAAGTAAGCGAGAACATGTTTAGCGGACGTCCCGCACGATATTAAATGTAACTATAAGCGGAAAAAAAGCGTGCTTTTTAAAAAATTTGTTCAGCTGTTGTAGTAAGAAAATAATCAACTTCGCTCCATCTCATCGTGTTTTATTTCTTACTTAACTGCATAAACTTTTAATCAGATCTGCACACTGGTTTAACGAGTACATGGATTCTGTCGTAAATCATAAATATCATAATTGGAGTTAAGAAGGTGCTGAACTTCGCTACAGAAGCTGCATGACGCTTTTATTAGCATCGTATCCGATCTGCTTAACAGTTTGCGGAACTTCGTCGGGAATCACGCCCATTACCTGCAGCATGTCCTGCGGAACGGGCCGAGAGTGCCGGGACACGTACGCCTTCTCCAGATCAAATTTCATGGGAGAGCCGACGTAATCAGTGCACGACGGACCCGCTAAACTCGGCGCACACACCACCTCCGTTTTATAATACAGCATGCCATGATTTAAATTACAAAAATCCTGTAAAACACCCGCTTTCAGGGGGACAGTGCAGGCACCGAGCAGGTCGTCGTCCCATTTGTTGTCCTCGTCCCACGCCTCCAGCTTTAATGGGTCGACATTTGTCAGAATGACATCACCGAGGTCGAAGGTCATGGCCCAGTGGGGATCGTTGTTGTCATAGATCACCGGTGTGCGTCCGATCGTCATGCCGTTTTTGTCGTAAACTTTGACGTAGCCGTCCGTGCCGGTTGTGTGGTCTCCCCACATCCCCGACGCCCGTAGTACGATCACCTTGACCCGAGCGATGCCGCGTTTGGACGGGCAGCAGTCAGCAGTCACGCCGGGGTTATTCCTGCACGAACACAAACACGGTTCTTTGGGATTGGGTTTGATTCCGGTGCTGCACGGCTCAGAGCAGTTTCTCCACAGAGACTTCTCCAGGATGAAGTCGTGAAGGGCTTTGCGCAGGTTCTTTCGGGTCGGGTTGTTGTTGGGGAGAAGCTCGTGGAGAGGCTGAAGAGAGTATGAGATCACATCCGGGTGGCTTGGGACTGACGAGAGCCACTCTTTGTAAGCGCCGGGATCTTTATTTGCAGAGAAGAGGAGCTCAGGCTCCGTGGTGTGGCCTCCTGTGATCTCCGTTAATCTTTAGAACAGGGAAAGAGAGACAGATAAAGACAGAGACACACAAAGAGAGGGTGAGAAAGGGGGAGGAGGACAGAGAGACAGAAGAAAAGAGAATGACAGAGAGCGAGAGACAGTATCCGTTTGAATAATTCTGTCTTAATACTTCATACTTCAATTCAATAATTCATATGTAATACATAAATAATTCAGTGTTAGTGTGGTATCAGTGTTAATGTGGTATCAGTGTTAATGTTGACAGTATTAAACCGGTGTTAATGAGATCTCCTGAGCTCTCCTGTAACTCACCGGTCGTTGAAGCTGCTAGAGAAGCTGTTTTTACCCTCGGTCTTGGCCTTGGCTTCGTCACAGTGCTTGCTGTTAATGTTGGTTTTAGCTTTCCCCATCACGCTGGCGGACGCCTCCACGTCTAGACACGTCTTCACCTCGTCCACGCTCAGACCCTGCAGAGACGTCTGGCACTGCCTGATACTGGTCACCGAGTGGACCTTCCCTCCCAGAGTCACCTGTCCAGCACAGGAATGTCACTTTCAGCATGTTGGGAATTGGCCAACTCTAAATGTTTTTCCCTTCTTTTTAAACAAAAAAGACTTCACTTTTTACTCACAAACACACAGTTCAGAGTGAATCACCACCCAGGGTTTCAGACACCACCAGGCTTTCAGGCCCCACCAGGGTTTCAGACCCCACCTGGCTTTCAGACCCCAGCTGGGCTTTCAGACACCACCCAGGCTTTCAGACCCCAGCTGGGCTTTCAGACACCACCCAGGCTTTCAGACACCACCCCTGCTTCAGACCCCAGCTGGGCTTTCAGACACCACCCAGGCTTTCAGACACCAGCTGGGCTTTCAGACACCACCCAGGCTTTCAGACACCACCAGGCTTTCAGACACCAGCCGGGCTTTCAGACCCCACCCAGGCTTTCAGACCCCACCCAGGCTTTCAGACCCCACCCAGGCTTTCAGACCCCAGCTGGGCTTTCAGACCCCAGCTGGGCTTTCAGACACCACCAGGGTTTCAGACACCACCCAGGATCTCAGACCCCACCCAGGCTTTCAGACCCCACCCAGGGTCCCAGACAATGTGTTAATATTTCACAATTAATATACTACCACTACTATTATTACTATTACTACTATTGTTGACGCTACTACTTCTATTACTTTTACTTAATCTATTTTAATCAGTACTATTATTACTGCTATTACAACTCCTATTATGTCTACTACTATTACTATTAATACCACTACCATTGTATTATTACTACTACGACTCCTACGATTCCTATTAATACCTTTACTGGTACTATCATTAATATGACTACTTCTATGACTGCTGCTGCTATTACTACTACAGCTATTAGATTTATTTTCATTTGTATTATTACTGCTACTCTGAATAACACAGTTTACTTTTACTCTACTATTACTACTTCAGAGTGAAAGTTTGCATGATCACCCAGGGTTTAAAAAACACATTGTATTAACGTTTCACAACACTACCACTACTATTGCTAGTACGGTTACTATTATTACTATTACTACTATCGATGCGGCTACTACTTCTGTCACTTAATCGTTTTCAGTTAGTACTATTACTACTATTGCGACTTCTATTATGACTACCACTGTATTGCTTCCACCACTACTACTATTACTATTAATACCACTACCATTACTAGTATTACTACTTCTATTGTTATGACTACTATTGTATTGTATTACTACTACTACTCCTACTATTCCTATTAATACCTTTACCGTTATTACTATTATTACTTCAGAGTAGAAGTTTCAAAAGCACAATGGTTTAATGTTTCACAAACACAATACTCCCACGACTACTGCTACTACTTTTACTATTATCACTATTACTCCTATTGATACTGCTACTATTGCATCTAATACATTTATTTTAATGAGTACTTTTACTACGATATTTACTATTAATAACACTACTATTCTACTATTACTACTTTTATTATTACTGCCTATGCTACTGTTATTACTATTACTACTACTATTTATATGTCTGCTACTATATTACTACTACTGCTATTGCTAGTACTACTACTGCTACCATTACTATTATTGTTGGTATTACTATCAGTATGGCTACCATTACTACAAATGAGATATTTTAGAGTTTAAATTCTTTCACCATTAATATTGATGACCTGTGACTCTGTGAACACACTAAATGCCTGCTTAGTTCAAATATTTTTTAAATTTGTACCAAGGGTACACCGACTTTTCACTCTAACGCATAGAGAAGTGTACCAAATGAGTCAATACATCAGGTATATCAGGAATTCCTCGTGAAGAGATGCCACTTAAGAGCGTGTCAGACTTGTATGCGTGTTCAAATAATGCTGTGACTCAAACAAAATAAAGAAAAAGGTCAATTTGTTAAAATACCGAGTTCTTCACTAATAACTATGAGTCGATGAAATGTCTTGAATAAAATTTTCATTAATGGTAAAATAAAAACAGATTTTTCACTTTTGAAGGAGTTTGGATTGAGGGATGTCTTCATTATGTTGAAGACACGGGTTAAAATCTCCTCTCCTTTTTGATGTTTCTCATGAAGAGCGTGATGACAAACTGAATTCGGCATTTTTCTGAAAACCTTCCTACGGCAGCTTGTGCGTCTGTTACCTTGGTGATGTAGTGAGTGCCGAAGGAGTCGATGAGCTTGTAGAACCGTGGCTTGAACTGAGGGTTGTATTTCTTGGGTAGCTGACTCAGGGCTTGTTTAAACTCGGGATGAATTAACGGCTTGTTAGAAACCCTGTAACTGGAGATCAGCATAAAAAATTAGCAAGCATCATGGAATACACTCTGTATGAATTGGAAAAACATTTAGTACAGCGTAAAGCTGAGTGTTAAAGGCGCGAATGTCTTACTTGTAATATCCACAGGAAACACTGTGACTGGTGAAACTGAACCTGTCCTTTTTGGTTTTCTCCATCGAATACTCAGCCAGCTTGGAGTTGCTGCCTGCCAGCGTGAGCGACCCTTCACCCCTCTGCGCGTCGATTCCCAAATTCACGTTCCAGTTGTTTTCGATAGAGGAGGTGCTGGAGCTTAGCAGAGACTCACTGGACTGGTATATGGAGCTGGACACCTTCATGCTGCACTTCTGGGTTGGTCTCCAGTCCACCACAGAAACTGGGAGCTTCTGCTTCTTCCCCTCCATGTAAGGGTTCCGGCACAGAGTGCAGGACTTGTCCTTCTGTTTCCATTTTTTCATGTCGATGACGAAGGAACCTTTCCGCTGCATCTTGGTGATGTCAAAGCCTTCTCCAGCGAGGTCGGACCCGGGAGCGAACTCTGCTTCTGCACAGTCTCGCGCTGTTCCTTTTTCACATGACTGGATCAGAGGAAGGACGACCAAGAGGGAGAAAAGACCTGACCACCACAAAAAGGCTGGTGCAGGAGACATTGTTGTGGAGGTGTGTTTACTGGCACACACAGAGGTCCTCGTGGTGGTTCTTTCCTGTAGGACAAGTAAGACATGCATAAATTAACAAGCCAGCTTTCCATTGAAGGGTAAATCATAAGCACCACTGGTCTGAAATCTAAAAAAAAATCTCTCTCTCTCTCTCTCTCTCTCTCTCTCCCTAATACAGAAGGGGTAATCTATCAGAAAGGGTTCCAAGAAGAATTCTTAATTTACTACCCGAAGAACACTTAAGGACCCTTTACACAACAGCAACACCTTAATGCAGCACTTTTATATTCTCGAGTATGATTGTTCAGGTTTATATTAACGCAACTCGTTCTTTCTAATATGCCAACATGTCATCACAACAGCTGTTCAGCTATTCACTGGGACCTCTACAGGGGGCGCTCCACAGAAATGGACTAAAATAAAACATATGTAATTGTTGATCTGTGTGGAGCCGTTTATGTAACATTTATGGAAGGGGTCTCCAGTGTCAGCGCTGTGTAACATTCAGAGGTAAAGCTGTAGCTTTAGGCTTTAACTGCAGTACAAAGAGAGGCAGGTGAGGGAACAGTGAACATTTATAGGAAATAATAACAGCCACACACACACACACACACACACACAGAGTCGTTTATTACTTACATTACTACAGCAATATTACGATGATACTTTATCTGAGACGTCATGAGTATCTCACATCATGTTAACAGAAAGTGAAACCAAAAATAATCGTAACAATGCATCTGATTAAGGAGATTTAATATAAAGAGTGTTATCTTACCTGAGTTCTCCTGAACTGGCACTGATATCTGTCTGTGTGTTTGTGTGTGTATGTGCTCATATCTGACTATGTCTGTGGGTGGGATTCATTAGTGTTTCATAAGACAAGTGGGGAAAAAAAACCTATACGTGGTTGTGAATATGCGGCGATAGTTTGGAGAAATAAACGGCTTCTGTGCGGTTTATTCTACGGTGAGACTGAACGCGTGAATGAGTGAGTCAGAGTTATCATTGTTCTTACTCACCCCAGCATGGACCCCATGTAGTCTTCATCCTCTCTACAGTCGTCAGTGATAAGACAATAAACACTACAAGATAAGTGCGAGATAATTTCACCGGGTACTTAACATCGACGAACGTGAAGGTTTTCAGACTCTAGAATGTTTATGGTAAGGTCTGAAAGCTAAAGAGAATCATTTCAAACCTATTTTTTTTTTTTTTTTACTGTGAATGTTTGTGATGCTTTTGGAAAGCGGTGACCACCTCTACACGCAGTCAGATCAAAACCACACATGTAGCTTGTGCTCATTTTCTGGAAGTCACATGGACCTGGTGGGTGATGTTGAGGTGTGAAAGCAGTTTCAACCTAAAAACTGCAAATGCAACATATAAGTTTTGCTTTGAAATACAGTGGTGCCTGTAAGTTTGTGAACACTTTAGAATAATAATAATAAATATATATATATATATATGTGTGTGACCTAAAAAAATATGACCCATAAATATGATTTAAAACACGATCAGATTTTCACAAAAGTACTAAAAGTGACAAAAAGAACCCAATTAAACAAATGAGACAAAAACAGTACACTTGATTATTTACTCATTGAGGAAAATGATCCAGTCTGACATATCTGTAGGATTAGCAGTTAAATTTGATGGTGAAATTAGTGTCAAGAGTTTTCAGTCAAAGGGGATGACAGTCAGGTGTGAGCGAGTGAGTTCTCTGTTTTATTTAAAGAACAGGGATCTATCAGAGTCTGATCTTCGCAACACATGTTTGTGGAAGTGTATAATAACATGATCCAAGGAGATTTCAGAGCACCTCAGAAAAAGAGTTGCTGTAAAAGGTCACAATCCAGAGTTTAGACTCCATCAATCCACAGTCAGACAGCTTGTTTACAAACTGAGGAAGTTTACCACCATTGTTCCCCTTATCAGAATTGGAGACCAACAAAGATCACTTCAAGAGCAAGGTTGTGTAATAGTCCACGAGGTCACAAAGGAACCCAGGGTAACTTCTAACCAATTAAAGGCCTCTCTCACATTGGCTAATGTTAATGTTCATGAGTCCACCATCAGGAGAACACTGAACAACAATGGTGTACATGGCAGGGCTGCAAGGGGAAAGCCACTACTCTCCAAAGAGAACATTGCTGCTTGTCTGCAGTTTGCTAAAGATCACGTGGACAAACCAGAAGGTTATTGGAAAAATATTTTCATGTAGGTACAGGATCTAGTATGCAAGTTGATGATTTCACTGAAGAGATTATTGAAGCTAGTTCGGTCTCTTTAAGAAGAGTAAAACATTCTAAACGTTGATCTGATATTGCGGTATTATCTACAGGGTTAGTTATAATACTGTCTGGTTTTAATTTAACAGCCTGAATTTCACATCTAATATTTTCAACTTTACCAACGAAAAAAAATCCATGAAATCTTCACTGCTATGTAATGATTGTGTGTTTCTCTGTGTAGTGGTTTTATTCCTAGTTAATTTTGCTACCGTGTTGAATAGAAATCTCGAAACGTTTTTGTTTTCTTTTATTAAGGTGGAGATATAGACTTTTCTAGCATCACTAAGAGATTGTCTATAGGTCAGTAGGCTCTCCTTCCATGCTGTTTGAAATATTACCAGCTTGGTTTTGACGCCATTTAAGTTCTAATTGTCGAGTGGTCTGTTTCAGTGTTGTCAAATTAAAAGATATAATGTGATAAGATATGTGAGGGGTGTACTCACTTTTGTGAGATACTGTATATACAGTATATATATATATTAGTGTACTCACTTTTGTTAACATTGAAGAAATGACACTTTGCTACAATGTAAAGTAGTGAGTGTACAGCTTGTGTAACAGTGTACATTTGCTGTCCCTCAAAATAACTCAACACTCAGCCATGTCTAAACCGCTGGCAGCAAAAGTGAGTACACCCCTAAGTGAAGATGTCCAAATTGGGCCCGACGTGTCAATATTTTGTGTGGACACCATTATTTTCCAGCACTGCCTTAACCCTCTTGGGCATGGAGTTCACCAGAGCTTCACAGGTTGCCACTGATATCCATAAAAAGGCTTGTGGCAAACTTTAGTCTCGTCTAAAGTTTGCCACAAGCCTTTTTATGGATATCGTTGAGAAATGGCTTTCTTCTTGCCACTCTTCCATAAAGGCCAGATTTGTGCAGTGTACGACTGATTGTTGTCCTATGGACAGACTCTCCCACCTCAGCTGTAGTTCTCTGCAGTTCATCCAGAGTGATCATGGGCCTCTTGGCTGCATCTCTGATCAGTCTTCTCCTTGTCTGAGCTGAAAGTTTAGAGGGACGGCCAGGTCTTGGTAGATTTGCAGTGGTCTGATACTCCTTCCATTTCAAAATGATCGCCACACAGTGCTCCTTGGGATGTTTAAAGCTTGGGAAATCTTTTGTATCCAAACCGGCTTTAAACTTCTCCACAACAGTATTACGGACCTGCCTGGTGTGTTCCTTGGTCTTCATGATGCTCTCTGCGCTTTCAACAGAACCCTGAGACTATCACAGAGCAGGTGCATTTATACAGAGACTTGATTACACACAGGTGGATTCTATTTATCACCATCAGTCATTTAGGACAACATTGGATCATTCAGAGATCCTCGCTGAACTTCTGGAGTGAGTTTGCTGCACTGAAAGTAAAGGGGCCGAATAATTTTGCACACACCACTTTTCAGTTTTTTATTTGCTAAAAAAGTTTAAAATATCCAATAGATTTCGTTCCACTTCACAATTGTGTCCCACTTGTTGGTGATTCTTCACAAAAAATTAAAATTTTATATCTTTATGTTTGAAGCCTGAAATGTGGCAAAAGGTTGAAAAGTTCAAGGGGGCCGAATACTTTCGCAAGGCACTGTATGTTCCACAAAGCCAGCATGTCCAGCTATTACAGTTTTTTGTTTTGTTTAGTTTTTTGTCATGTCTGTGATTTGTTTATTTGCTATGAAGTAAAATAACCAAGTGTGGTGATTTTTGCCAGGGGTTGTACTTGCAATAAAATTCTTGCACATGTTCTTCTACCCGGGTGGATACGTCTTCCCTCAAGCTCTCAAAATCAAAACCACATTCAGCAGTTCTCACTTTCTGTAAGTCTTGTGGGTTTTCTTGAGGAGGTTTTCTACAGGCTTTTTAAACGTTGCACATGTAACCCATACATTTATTTTACCTGACAAACTATATCTGTTTTTTATTTTATTGTATTTTATTTATTTATTTATTTATTTATTTATTTATTTATTTATTTTTAAAAAGAATAGTTCAGTAATATTTCAAGAAAATTTCCTTCATGACACATTTATTAGGCTTTAAAAGACAATGGCAGCACAAATGAGCAGGAAAATAATACACCAATATTATGTGCAATATATCTACTTTAAACGGCGGGAATGCAATTTACAAACTACACAATCGTAGAAATATTTTGCTTCATGTGACTTTTATTAATCTTTTAAAAAGGCAAAACGCAACACAAATGAGCAGGAAAATTTTAGTAATAATGTGCCAGTAATAGGTGCACCTATTCTACTGGAAATGACACAATATCAGTTTTTTTCCCCAAGAATACTTCAGTAATATTTCCAGAATATTTTGCTTCATGAGAATTTTATTAGGCTTGAAATCAAAGACAATGGCAGCACAAATGAGCAGGAAAGGTTTAGTAATAATGTGCCAGTAATATTTGCACCTATTCTACTTCAAACAGCATGATAACTGTTGTGAATATGTACAAAGAACACAACTGGTCTACAACTCAAGACCTTTAGCTTTGCGAATGTTGCTCTGGTTGAAGCGGGGAATGCGCTCATCGAGGAGCACTCCCATCTCCAGCAGCATGCCTCTGGGAATCGGGCGAGCATTCCGGGAGACGTACACCTTCTCCAGTTGTGCATCCATGGGAGAGGGCTTGTACTCCATGCATGAAGAACCAGTCAAACCGTGAACACACTTCACCTCCACTTTATAATAGAATACCCCATGATTCAGTGCACAGACATCCATCTTCACTCCAGATTTCAGTGGAGCATTGCATGCCCCGAGAAGGTCATTATCTGATTCACTGTCCTCATCCCACACCTCCAACTTAACACTGCTGAAATGAGTAAGGTCCACAGTTCCAAGATGGAATTCTTGGTTCCAAGTAGGCCAGTTGTTATCCGGGATCACAGATGTCTGGCCTCTGGGAACCTTTCCATTGAGGAGGATCTTGACGAATGCGTCTGTCTGAGTCCAGTAATCTCCATGTAAACCCGTGGCTTTGATTGCAGTTATGGTGACTTCAGCAAATCCTCTCTGAGTTGGGCAGCAGTTGAGGGCCACATCCGGTTTGTTATGGCAGCTGCAGCTACACGGTTCGTTGGGGTTGGTCTTCACACCGGTCTTACATGGGCTTGTGCAGTTTATCAACAGAGCCCTCTGAAGGATGTAGTCCTTGATGGCAGTGCGCAAATGCGCTCGTATTTGTTGTTTTGCTGGCAGCAACTCGTGAAGGGACGTGAGCGAGTAGGAAAGCACATCAGGGTGAGCGGGCAGAGACGTGATCCACTCCTTATAGGAATTTGGGTCCTTATTTGATGAGAAAAGGAGGTCGACACTCTGAGTGTAGCCACCAATCACATTTGTTTCCCTTTTGGGGATGACAGAAACACAAGTTTTGGGAATAATTTACATATGTTTAGAATAATTTAACCAGCTGAACTAAGTGTTCATTGTGGCATTTTATTTATCAACAATATGAGATGTGTGGTACAAACCTGTCACTGAAGCTGCTAGCAAAACTCTTCTTATTCGTAGTCTTTTCCTTGGTTTCCTTGCAGTGATGAGCCTCAGTCTGCAGACTTGAAGCTATTCCCATACTGACAGAAGCCTCCACGTCCAGACACATCTTCACATCATCTACACTTAGACCCTGCAGGGACGCCTCACACTCCTTGATGCTGGTCACAGAGCGAACCTCTCCACCCAGAGTCACCTGCACACAGATATTCATTCTAGAACTGTGAAGTTGTATTCATTTTTCATAAATAGACCACTTTAAATCTGAGATGGACGAGTCTGCTTCAGAGTCTGTGGAAATCTATTATCTCATTCACCTTTGAGATATAATGAGTACCAAACTTGTCAATCAGCTTGTAATAGAGGTGCTTTGATGACTCATCATATATCTCAGGGAGACTTCCTAATTCGTCACTTAGCTCTGGGTGCAGGAGTGGACGGTTCGAAACCCTGTAACTAGAAGACAGACCATGAAGTAGAACTCAAGAAACAGTGATGAATGATGCTGTATTTGTATAATGAAAGATAAATCAACACTAGATGGCTTTGTCAAACAACAAGTTTTCACATCCTACCTGTAGTATCCACATGTGACATCATGACTGGTGAAACTGAACTTGTCGTTTTTGGTCTTCTTCATTGAATATTCGGCCAGCTTGGAGTTACTGCCTGCCATTATCGTTGATCCCTGGACTTTTGGAGTTGTTATTTGTAAGTCTGACTTCCAGTTGTTCTCGATAGAGGAGGTGCTGGCGCTGACCAGGGCCTCACTGGACTGATAGACGGAGCTGGACAACTTTGTGCTGCACTTCTGACTCGGTCTCCAGTCCACCACAGAAACTGGGAGCTTCTGCGTTTGACCTCCCATGTAGGGGTTTTTACACAGAGTGCAGGTCTTGTCCTTCTGGAGCCAGGAGCTCATGTCAAGGACAAAGGCCCCTTTCCGTTGCATTGTGGTGATGTCAAAGCCTTCTCCTGCTAGGTCGGATCCTGGAGTGAAGTCCACGTTGTCACATTGAGACTCATTGGCCTTGAAGCAACGCTGACTGGTTGGAGGAGGGAGAGTTGTGGCAAAGACTGCCCAAATCAGGAGTGTCTGCAGCATGGCTGGACCTGGTGTGTATCCTATTTCTTTATTTTAAAAAATCAGATTTGTTAGTTTAACAATATGTAAAGTTATTTCATTTGAGTACATACTTACACCACTTTGCTTGGTGTCTGTTTTGCATCTGTAATAAAATAAATCTGTCTGCTGTTTGATAAATTAAAATTAGCACAGCACTAAAAAGTTTCAGGCTGCAGGAAAAGATGCTTGTATTACACCTCCTAATACTGATCATGTGCTTCTGCACTTCTCAATATCACCACCATCATCAAGAAACCCCAAAAGAAACTCTTCAGAAAACTGAAGAGTTATAGAGTAAAGAAGCAGTAAAGAAGCTGTGATCCAATGTATGCTGACATCCTGCATTAATGTCTGTTACGGCTATACTGACCCTCACATCAAGAGTAAGACATTGTGTACAAGGCCTTAATAATAATAATTGGATGTGATCTACCATGAGTGAAAGCAAAAGACACAGACTCCTGAAGACAAAAACATGCTGCTTCAGAAAGAGCTTCATTCCTTCTGCCCTCTGACACCTCAACTCTTTGCTCTTCAGACGCTGGTGAAAAGTCCCTGCTTCTCAGTCTCAGTCCAGTAAAGGAACAGAAAGCAAATATTTCTCTAATATCATTTCTGAAAATGCAAATCGACCAAAAGTTCTGTTTAAGACAGTTTATGTATTAAATCCGTCGAGGACTGCTTTTCTGAACACCACACAAGTGACCTGTGAGGATTTAAAAAAATGTTTGCAAAGTTCATTGAATCACTTGGACCAACTCTTCACTGCAGGTGTCTGATATAGATCTGAAGACGATGTGTTTCAGTAGTTGCAAACTGGATGTTTTGTCTCCGTGTCTCTTTAAAGATATATATATATATATATATATATATATATATATATATATATATATATATATATATATATATATATATATATATATATATATATATATATATATATTTATTTTTTTTTTAACAAAAATCACTTCCAGAGTAACAGCAATTACACACAGTTTGTGAGTACTTTAAGTGGTGTTGTTCCAAGCCGTCAACACAAGTTTTGTACACACACCTATACAAGTTCAATATCTTAGATAAATTTCATTCAGGTTTCAGATCTATATATATATATATATATATAACCCAGCCATGCAGGGTTGCTCCTGCATGTCGGTCCCAAGCCCGGATAAATGGGGAGGGTTGGGGAAAGACCTGGCGACCTACCCTAGAAAACCATCGCCATTGTGACTGTGGAAGAGCAAGGATAATTTACGAGTAATCCGGGATTCTATGACGCAAATGGGGGAAATTCTTCAGGAAGCCCAGATGCTGATGCTGTCTGCGATGAAAGGAATCATCTGCACCGTACCGAACATGTATAAGATCTCAACATAGAACATCCGCGGAATGAATCAAAGGAACGACTCTGGTGATCGTTTGGTTCCATTCTTGCCATGGCAATTCTGCCATGAAAACCATCTCAGGGTCTCAAATACATGGTTCATGCAACCCAAACGCCGTCTGTACACCTAGACAGCATCGCAATCAGATAGACTACATTCTTTGCAGTCAACGCTGGAAAGGTTCAGTCCTCGCCATCAAAACTTTCGCTGGTGCTGACTGTGGTTCTGACCATGAACTGCTTATAGCCACTGTCGCGGGCGGACCAACACCCGGCAGCGCAAACTAGGAGGTTCGCTCCTTCCCCGACTGCCGCCCGCACGAGGCGGGCAGCCTCGCGCCCGGTCCCAACGCCAACCGGAAGGGCCGTCACTGCAGGGTGGAGCCAACCCCGCCACGCCGGCGGCGGATTGGCGAACCGGGAGCAGGAGGTTCACCAATCCAGCTCCAGAAGGAGGGGATAAAAGGACACCCTTCCGCCCGCAACGAGGAGGATCAACTCGGCTATGTAGGCAGCTAATGTCCGAGGTAATTGCCACTGAATCCGCGCACACGGGCTTACCTAACCGTTGGTCCGCTCTCTCCTCTCTCTCTCGCTCTCTCTCTCCCTCTCTCCGCTCACAGAGGGCTCCGCCCCGGACGAGGGCGCGACGACAGACGAGGACAGTGGTGAGGCCGAGAAACCGGCACAGGGAAAACCGCTCCTTCCCAGCTCTTCCGGGAATTCCGACACGCCCGGAGGACGCCCGCTCAGCCCCGCCCCGCCGGGTTTCCCTCATTCCACCCCACACGCGCACACGCACCCAAACACACACACACACTCACCACTACGGATCTAAGGACAAATAAATCCTGGGCTTTCCCTCACTTCTGCGCTACAACCTGCCTCCCGTGTGTTTGTGCTACGCCTTCGCCCCCCTGGGCTGATCCCGCTACACTGGTGGAGGATGCAGGCAGTAGCACAGGCCCACCCCTAAAAAAAAAAAAAAAAAAAAAAAAAAAAAAAAAAAAAAGGAAAACCCCACACACAACTCATGGAGCAACGTTAAAACACCTGCTGGAGGCCAGCATCCAGCAACAGACCGTTCACGCGGCAACGCCCGAAAGCCTCCAGGTGGCCACCCAAACGCTGGTGGACCTTAAGACCCTGACCCCGCTGCCACACCCCTCCCGGACCCCAGATGCGAGCTCCGCCACCTATTACCACCCCTCTCCCCCGACGAGGCCTCGTAGCTTATTTGAAACCCCGAAAATATTGCCCGTCGAGAGGGGTGGGATCGGGATGACTGGCCCAGGGCCATTGGGCGGGTTACTCACGGGGAGGCACGCACCGCCTATTACAGCCTCCCGAACCAGAAAACGCCGCCGATTACCCAGCGATGAAAGAGGGGGTCCTGGCGTGGTGTGGCGCACTACGGGCCAGGCGGCAGTAGAGTTCCACAACTGGGTCTACCAGCGGGGCCGCCCCCGTGGGCAACTAAACGCTCTGATCCGACTCACTAAGCGGTGGCTCCGACCGGACCAGTATACAGCCACGGAGGTGGTAGAGAAGGTGGCGATGGACCGGTTCCTGAGGCGCTCCCCGCCCAGAACGACAGGCCATAGGGGCACAGGCGCCAGAATCACCCCAGGCGCTCATGTCGGCACTGGAGCGTACTATGACCACGCCGGGTTTAGCCAGGGGGACCATCAGCCCTCTGCCCAACCCTCGGGACCTCAGGGCCCCGGCCTGACCGTCAGCGGGCCCCTGGACCATGGAGGACCCGCCGAAGGTCACCAAGCCGGATGACCCCGCGTGACGCCCATGCCCACGGAACCGAAGATAGAGCCCCGTCGGCCGATCCAGAAACCATGGCTAGCCGGGTGCGCGCTCCACCTCCAACAGCCTCCGAGGGCCCCACCCAGAGGGTGTGGGTAGAAGGAAGACCCGTCACCGCCCTACTGGACACCGGGAGCACAGTGGCCTTCGCCCGACCGACAGTCCTCCCCAAGGCACTACGGACGGAGGTCCTCGCCGTTACCTGCATCCATGGGGGGCCGGAGATCCCGGCAGCCGGGTGCGGATCCGGAGTACAGCCGGGACCTGGCCCCTCCATGTGGGCGTGATCCCAACTCTTCCGGTGCCACTGCTCCTGGGGAGAGACTGGCCGGGCTTCCCAACGGGCCCGGCGGCCGAGGCCGAGACGCCCGTCGCAGCGGACCCAGAGGACCACGCCGGGCAGTCTGCCTCGCCCACGACGCCCGGAGACGCGAAACCGAAGGTGAGTCCTCCCGATTGACTAATCCACTGTCCTCTGTGTTCCAACAGGTGAACCGGGAAGGAATTTCGGCCGGGAGCAGAAGGAGGACGACCGCCTGAAACACTGTTGGGCACGAACGCCAGCGTGATAGAGGGGGTCACCCAGAACCCCGACCTGAGGCTCCCCACCTCGTACTTCCTCGTGAAAGGGGGCCTTCTCAAACGAGTCTATCGCAGAGAGGAACCGACGGACCTCCTGGTGGTACCACGGACGAGGACTAACCTGGTAATGCATCTGGCCCATGCCCACCCCCTCGGCGGTCACCTAGGGCACGCAACACGCTGAGAAACTGAGAGACCAGTTCGTATGGCCCGGGATGGATGCCGAGGTCCGGGGGTTCTGCCAGCAATGCCCTCAGTGCCAGCGCGCCCGCACGCGGAACACGCCCGCGCACCTCATTCCGCTACCCATCATAGGCGTCCCATTCGAGCCGGATTGGTATGGACCTGGTAGGCCCCCTTCCCAAGTCAGCCGGGCCACGAGTACATCCTCATTGTTGTGGACTATGCCACCCGGTACCCGAGGCGGTGCCGCTACGCAAGGCCACTTCCCCCAACATCGCCAGGGAGCTAATGCTCCTTTTCAGCCGGGTGGGCATTCCCAAGACATCCTGACCGACCGCGGCACGCCCTTCGTGTCAAAATTAATGACGGATCTGTGTCGGTTGTTGCAGGTGAAACATCTGAAGACGTCTGTCTACCACCCGCAGACCGACGGACTCGTGGAGCGCTTCAATCAGACGCTCAAACGGATGCTACGGCCGGGTGGTAGACGACGAGGGAGGAACTGGGACCTCCTCCTCCCCTATGTACTCTCGCCGTCCGGGAGTGCCCCCAGGCGTCCACAGGCTTCACCCCGTTTGAGCTCCCTGTTTGGCGGCGGCCAAGAGGACTGCTGGACGTCGAGCGAAGCCTGGGAGGAACAGCCGTTCCCCGCATCGCCGATCATTGAGTACGCTGCAGGAGATGCAAGATAGAATTGAACGCGTGGCACCAATAGTGCAGGAACATATGGCGCCGCGCAGGAAGAACAGCAGCGGGGTATAACCGCCCCGCACAGCCCCGAGAGTTCCATCCAGGCGATCAGGTCCTGCTTCTAGTGCCTAGCGCCGCCTGGAAGTTCCTGGCCCGGTGGCAAGGCCCGTATACGGTCCTTGAGCGACGGGGAGCCGTCAACTACCGCCTGCAACAACCCGGTAAGCGTACGGACGGGGAAGTTATACCACATCAACCTGCTGAAGAGATGGGTGGAACCAGTCCCGAGGGTTTTCGCGCGCGCGGGCCGGGACACAGATCCTGACAAGCGTGCCTTGGTCGACTTTGGGAAGACCTCACCCCGCGCGAGACAGGAACTCAACGAGTTGGTGGACCAATTCACAGACGTGTTCTCCTCCTCCCCGGGGATGACCCAGGTGGTTCACACACGATCAAGACACCCCCGGCGTGGTAGTTAGACAGAGACCCTACCGGGTCCCCGGGGCCCGGCGGAAGGCCATCGAGGAGGAGGTGGGGCGAATGCTAAGGGATGGGATCGTCGAGGTCATCCAGCCCCTGGTCCAGTCCCATCGTCGTTGTACCGAAACCCGGACGGAAGCGTACGCCTGTGTAACGACTTCCGGAGACTGAACCAGGTATCGGACTTCGATAGCTACCCCGCCCCCCAGTGGACGACCTGGTGGAGCGACTGGGAGGGCCGCTTATATCCACCCTGGACCTCACCAAGGGGTATTGGCAAGTTGCCCTAGCGCCCGACGCTAGGCCCAAGACGGCCTTTAGTACCTCCACCGGCCACTGGCAGTACCGGGTCCTCCCCTTTGGCCTACACGGGGCACCAGCCACCTTCCAACGGCTGATGGACATCGTCCTCCGACCACCACCGCCGCCGCGCCGCCTACTTGGACGATATCGTGCGTCCACTCCTCCACCTGGTCGGACCACCTGTTCCATCTGGGAAGGTCCTGAGGGGGCTCCGAAAGCCGGACTGACAGCCAACCCCAAGAAATGCCACCTGGGATTAACCGAGGCACAGTACCTACGGGGTACCGCATTGGGCGGGGGTTGCTGAAGCCACGACGAGGAAGATCGAAGCCGTAAGGACTACCCTCGCCCCTCACCAAAGAAACAGTGCGTGCCTTCTTGGGGTTGGCGGGGTACTATCGGAGAGTCGTGCCTAACTTCCGGCGATAGCTGCCCTCTTTTTAGATCTCACCAAAAAGGGCCAGCCGGACCGGGTGAAGTGGTCAACCGAGGCGGAAAGAGGGCCTTCCAGGCCCTGAAACGGGCCCTCACCAGTGCCCCGGTGTTGCGGAACCCGGTTTTCGCTCTTCCCTTCACGGTAACACCGACGCATCTGAAACAGGGTTGGCCGCGGTCCTCTCCCAAACCTTCGACGGAGAAGAGCACCCGGTCCTCTACATCAGCCGGAAACTGGCCCCGGAAAAAAGTACGCACGCGCGGTAGAGCGGGAAGCCTTGGCGATCAAGTGGGCCATTGAAGAGTTGAGGTATTACCTGGCAGGCCGACACTTTGTCCTGGTCACAGACCACGCGCCCCTGCAGTGGATGGCCAAGGCCAAGGACACGAACGCCCGGGTCACGCGGTGGTTTCTCGCCCTGCAGGATTTCTCCTTCCAGGTCCAGCACCGGCGGGGGCCCTGCATGGGAATGCAGATGGGCTCTCACGACGAGACACGCTCTGGGCCCACCTCCCAGCCGCAGCAGGTTCGGAGCTGAGGGGGTACTGTCGGGCGGACCAACACCACGCGCGCAAACTAGGAGGTTCGCTCCTTCCCCGACTGCCGCATTTAAAAAAATGTTTGCAAAGTTCATTGAATCACTTGGACCAACTCTTCACTGCAGGTGTCTGATATAGATCTGAAGACGATGTGTTCCAGTAGTTGCAAACTGGATGTTTTGTCTCCGTGTCTCTTTAAAGATATATATATATATATATATATATATATATATATATATATATATATATATATATATATATATATATATATATATATTTTTTTTTTAACAAAAATCACTTCCAGAGTAACAGCAATTACACACAGTTTGTGAGTACTTTAAGTGGTGTTGTTCCAAGCCGTCAACACAAGTTTTGTACACACACCTATACAAGTTCAATATCTTAGATAAATTTCATTCGGGTTTTCGATCTATATATATATATATATATACCAGCCATGCAGGGTTACTCCTGCATGTCGGTCCCAAGCCCGGATAAATGGGGAGGGTTGGGGAAAGACCTGGCGACCTACCCTAGAAAACCATCGCCATTGTGACTGTGGAAGAGCAAGGATAATTTACGAGTAATCCGGGATTCTATGACGCAAATGGGGGAAATTCTTCAGGAAGCCCAGATGCTGATGCTGTCTGCGATGAAAGGAATCATCTGCACTGCACGAACATGTATAAGATCTCAACATAGAACATCCGCGGAATGAATCAAGGGAACGACTCTGGTGATCGTTTGGTTCAATTCTTGCCATGGCAATTCTGCCATGAAAACCATCTCAGGGTCTCAAATACATGGTTCATGCAACCAAAACGCCGTCTGTACACCTAGACAGCATCGCAATCAGATAGACTACATTCTTTGCAGTCAACGCTGGAAAGGTTCAGTCCTCGCCATCAAAACTTTCGCTGGTGCTGACTGTGGTTCTGACCATGAACTGCTTATAGCCACTGTCGCGGCGGACCAACACCCGCCGCGCAAACTAGGAGGTTCGCTCCTTCCCCGACTGCCGCCCCGGCACGAGGCGGGCAGCCTCGCGCCGGTCCCAACGCCAACCGGAAGGGCCGTCACTGCAGGGTGGAGCCAACCCCCGCCACGCCGGCGGCGGATTGGCGAACCGGGAGCAGGAGGTTCACCAATCCAGCTCCAGAAGGAGGGGATAAAAGGACACCCTTCCGCCCACGAACGAGGAGGATCAACTCGGCTATGTAGGCAGCTAATGTCCGAGGTAATTGCCACTGAATCCGCGCAAACACGGGCTTACCTAACCGTTCGCGCTCTCTCTCCCTCTCTCTCTCGCTCTCTCTCTCCCTCTCTCCGCTCACAGAGGGCTCCGCCCCGGACGAGGGCACGGCAGAGCGAGGACAGTGGGCGGGCCGAGAAACAGCGGAAACCGCTCCTTCCCAGCTCTTCCGGGAATTCCGACACGCCCGGAGGACGCCACTACGCCAGCCCGCCCCCGCCGGGTTTCCCTCATTCCACCCCACACGCGCACACGCACCCAAACACACACACACACACTCACCACTACGGATCTAAGGACAAATAAATCCTGGGCTTTCCCTCACTTCTCGCACTACAACCTGCCTCCCGTGTGTTTGTGCTATGCCTTCGCCCCCCCTGGGCTGATCCCGCTACACCACGATCAAGGTGAAATTTTGAGACATCAAAAAGAATGCTCCACCAAAGCGTTTTGATGTCTCTAAGATACCTGTTTCATATGCAGTCGCAGTGAAGAACAGAATTAAACAGCTTGGCAATGAAGACAAACAACCGGACGAATTGTGGCAGGAATTCCAATCCACCATTATCAAAACAGTGCAGGAACATATACCATACATGTAACTAGAGAAAAGGACCAAGTGGCTGTCGGCAGAAACCATCAGAATCGCCGATCAAAGAAGAGCAGCCAAAGCTGCTGGGGACCGAATCGAGGCTAGGAGGTTAAACACAGAATTTCAAAGGGCAGCAAGGAAAGACAAAGAAGCACACTGGGATCAGTGATGCAAGCAGATGGAGGAGGACTTTCGAAAAGGTAACAGCAGAAATCTCTTTGCCCTGGTCAAGAAAATTCGAACTCCTTTTAATGCTCGCAGAGGAGCAATCAAAGACAAGAACGGGAAGGTCCTGACTGGTCAGAAATACATCATAAGCAGATGGCAAGAATACACGGAAGAGTTGTATGCAAGCACAAACGACCCTGAGCCATCCTGGATGAGGAAGTCGTGTGGGCGCTGAAGCAGTTACCAAACAATAAGGCACCTGGTATTGACTGCATCTCAGCAGAAATGTTGAGGCCTGTTCAAACAGTCGCTATCAGAGAGATTTGCCAGAAGATTTGGGAAACAAACAGGTGGTCAAAGGATTGGAAGAGATCATGTGCACCTGATCCAGCTGATAAAATCCTTATATAAAGACCAAGAAGCAACTGTTCGAACACAACATGGAGACACTGAGTGGTTTAAGATCGAGAAAGGTGTGCGACAAGGCTTTATTCTGACCCCTTCTCTTTTCAATCTCTACGCAGAAATGATCATGAGGATATTAGATCTGGAAGAATCGGAAATTGGCGTGAAGATTGGAGGCAGAAATATTAATAATCTCTGCTATGCAGATGATACAACATTACTGGAGGAAACGGAAGATGGCCTGAAACACCTCATATTAAGAATCAAAAAGGAAAGCGAAAAGATGGGTCTCCACCTCAACATCAAAAAGACAAAGATCATGTCAACAGCTGGAAACGGATCAGTCAAGATAACCATCAATAGTGAAGAGATCGAATGCATCAAAAAGGTTTCCTTGGATCCATGATCGACCGAACTGGAGACTGCGGCCCTGAAATCAGGCGACGAATTGCATTGGGCCGTAGTGCGATGCTGAGCATGCACCAAATCTGGAGGAGCAAAAACATCAGCCTCACAACCAAATGCAAAATGGTCCATGCTATTGTGTTCCCCATATTAATGTATGGGTGTGAAAGCTGGACCCTGAAAAAAGCTGACCGAAAGAGCATTGATGCTTTTGAGCTATGGTGCTGGAGAAGACTGTTACGGATACCATGGACAGCTAAGGTCACCAATGAAGAGGTTCTGGAGCGCATCAAGCCAGAATGTTCACTTGAGGGAAAGATCACCAGACTCCGGCTGACTTATTTTGGTCACATGATGCGATCAGATTCACTAGAGAAAGCAATGATGCTTGGAATGGTCAGTGGAACAAGAAGATGAGGCCGCCAAAGAATGCAGTGGCTCGACGCCATCAAAACGGACACTGACTTGGGCATAGAACAACTGAAGGGGAAAGTCTGGGTCGGCAAGAGTCAAGAGTCGGACCTGATAACAACAACATATATATATATATATATATATATATATATATATATATATATATATATATATATATATATATATATGAAAATATAATATGCATTGCCGGTCAAAAGTTTGTGGACACTCAACTGTAGTTAAACTTTGTTAAATGCTTCATTATTAGTAGAGACATGGGACAGAGGCAGGTAATTCACAGACGATCTCTCTCTCTCTCTCTCTCTCTCTCTCTCTAATAAATATTTATTATGATTCATTCAAATAAATGTAATCTTCTCACACTACTGGGGCGGCTGTGGTGCAGGTGGTAGCACGGGTTGTCGACTAATCGTAGGGTTGGTGGTTTGATTCCCGGCCCACATGCCGAAGTGTCCTTGGGCAAGACACTGAACCCAAAGTTGCTCCTGATGGCAAGTTAGTGGCAGCTCTGCTACCACTGGTGTGTGTGAGTGGGTGTGTGTGAGTGGGTGTGTGTGAATGTGTGTGTGAGACACAGTGTAAAGCGCTTTGGATAAAAGGGCTATATAAGTGTGCCATTTACCATTTTACTTTATCTCTGTGTATGATTTATAGTGGGCAGAATTCTAGATCTAACAACCTGTATGTAAAACAACTAACTGAATTAACTGTGATTTTTATCCTTTCAGTAAAATTTCGCACTGCAAACATCATTTACAGCTTTAATGTGTCAGTGCAGGTAATTGACCGTGATCTAAGTGTGATAAACCAGGGCCAGGTGTGTATTACACAATTCTAATGCATTACATTGGTTTATCTCCTACATATATGCTAAACTCCACATGGTGTTTCTTACAGACGATATAAATGCACAAAAGCTAATTAATTATGAGTCTTTTATTAAATCAGGTCTGTGATATAAGAGAAATAGCTGAACTATGCAGAGATGAGGACCTCTGAGACATAAAGAACATTGATGCCACAGTTTCATAGTTTTATTTTAACAGTGTTTAATTTTGCTCTTATTAATCTGTGGAAAAATCTCAGCATTGTGTAGCCTATAATTACAGTGATATGTCCCCCAAGACATTTCCTAAAACAGTTCCTAAACTGTGACAATAGTTAAAATATATTTACCATTCAATAGATTTACTCTAATAAAGTCATCGATATACGTAATTGAAGGAAAAAAAATAAATATGAAAATATTCATTAAAAGTGGACGTATTTCAAACACAGGAATGGTTCCACTTACCTTGATGTGTGTATGAGCAGATATAACCTGTGCACTGTACATGGGTCTTCTAAATGGTCTTCTGAAATAACTTTTAGGGGGTATTTATACATGTACAAGACACGGCACAGGACGACTATTGACAGGTCTATAAATAGCTTGATAAATTTTGAGGGGTGTAAAAAAGGGTGTGACCTCGTGCGAGGGTGTTTAGTGTGTTAGGCTGTTATTACTAATAATTACACTGCGGTGCTCTTGACTTGTAGACACTCATACCTTACACTTTGGTACTTTTCCCTTATGATTTGTTTATTCATGAGCGCTATCGGTCATACCACTGCAAAACAGCAACTCCACTTCCCAGAATGCACGTTCACTGTCCCCAGAGTTCTAATCAGAGACACTTGTTTCCAATTACACACACACAAACACTACTCCTTTTAAGACTCTCATTCAGTCATCAAATTGTGAAGTATATGCTTAGTTGCCTTTTGTCTATACCAAGCCTTCGTTCCATGTCTGTTTATTGTGGTTTTTTGACTTTGCGTCCATTTACGACCTTGTCTCTTTGCCCTTCCCTGTTTGTACTGTTTGCCTGATCGCCTGACCTCTGCCTGTTCATGATTATTGACATCTGCCTTATATTTTGGACTTCTTGTTGTTTTATTACACTGCCATACCTACATTTGCTTCTGTCTGTGTCTACAAATCATGACAGAATACTTCGCCATGGATGGCTCATGGGAGAACACCACCAGCAGCTTGCCTGTCTGACCGAACAGGTCACTCGGCTTTCCCAGAGCACACGGGAAGTAATGCAGACTTACACCCCGTTTCCTCGGATACCAACGCCACAGAAGTATGCAGGTGATCCAGTGCGATGCAAGGATTTTCTTCTGTAATACTTGTTGTCCTTCGCCAGCTATGAAGCATGTTGGAAACACGCAAGATCACTTACTTCATGGAGCTATTAACCGACAAAGCCTGGGCAACCATAGTGTGGGAACTAGGTGGCGAAACCATCTCCTTGTACGATCAGATTGTGGGGCTGTTCCAACGTGCCTTCGATCGCAATCCCGACAATAAGGAAATGGGAGAAGAGCTCATGACCATTTCCCATGGCTCATGACGCGTAGCAGAATATGCTCTTGAGTTCCGGACAATCGCTGCGAGGAGTGAGTGGAATGAAACAGTAGTAATGAAACTCGCTTGCCATGACGACCAAGTCACTCCTGACTCACTCATTGACCTGGCGATTTGTCTTGATCGCTTACTTCTGAGCTTCCATCCAACCCAAGTCCAGACCAACCAAGCACAGTTCACATTCCATCCGAGTACCAGGATCTCCAGGAGGTGTTCAGCAAGTAGAGAGCCAGTGGACTACCACCACACTGACCTTATAACTGCACCATCACACTACTTTCTGGAGCCAGTCCAGGGAGGGTGTGTCCGCTGTCCTTTGGTGAGTAGAGAGCCATGTAGGAATACATTCAGGAGGCACTCCAACAGGGATACATCAGGCTCTCCACATCTCCTGTGTCAGCTGGTTTTTGGGGTGGACTCAAGCCATGCATAGATTACCGAAGTCTCAACCAGGTTTCAGTCAAGTACCAGTATCCCTTGCCATTGGTTCCAGCTAAAGTATTCACCAAGCTAGATCTTTACAGTGCATATCTTCTCTGTTCCTGTTCTCTGTTTGATATATCACTTTGCTTATTTGTAAGTCGCTTTGAAGCTTAACCTGGGAAAATCTGAGCTTTTCATCATCCCAGCCTGTCCCTCAATCAACCAGAATCTCACTGTACAGCTCAGCTCACTCACTCATGCCAACCAGGACGGCCAGGAACCTTGGGGTGATTCTTGATGATGGCTTAACCTTTACAGACCATATCTCAGCAACTGCAAGGTCCAGTAGGTTCATCCTGTACAACATCAAGAAAATCTGACCCTACATCACCGAAAAAGGCTACACAAATACTAGTCCAGGCTCTTGTTATCTCTAAAGTGGACTACTGCAACTCCCTGCTTTCAGGCTTCCCAGCCAGCTCCATCAAACCCCTTCAGATGATTCAGAATGCTGCAGCGCGCCTCGTCTTCAACCAGCCCAAGACAACCAATGTCACACCCCTCTTCATCTCCCTCCACTGGCTTCCTGTAGCTGCCCGCATCAAGTTCAAGGCCTTGATGCTCACCTACAAGACCTTGTCAGGAACAGCACCCTCCTACCTCAACTCTCTCCTGAAGGCCTATGTTCCCTCTCGCAATCTGCAATCGATTAGCGACCGACATTCAGTAGTTCCCACTCAGCGTGGCGCAAGGTCCCTTTCCAGAACCTTCACGCTAACTGTTCCTCAGTGGTGGAATGCATTTCCAATCTCAATCTGGATTGCAAAATCTCTCACCATCTTCAAAAAACAGCTAAAGACCTACCTCTTCTGTGAACACCTAACCAACTCATAAAAAAAAAACAACAAAAAAACACACTTACACCTCTACTCTGTGCACTTTGCTTCCTCTGTAACTCAATTAATGGATCTTGTATAGTAGCACTACTTGTATAGTTCTCTGTTTGATATATCGCTTTGCTTATTTCATTTCAATTCAATTCAATTTTATTTGTATAGCGCTTTTTACAATAATCATTGTCTCAAAGCAGCTTTACAGAAATAAAAAACAGATATAGTCTAGACTTAAACACTGAGACTGTGTCTGAGTCCCGAACACTAATAGGAAGACTGTTCCATAACTGTGGGGCTCTATAAGCGAAGGCTCTTCCCCCTGCTGAAGACTTCACTATTCTAGGTAATGTCAAATAGCCTGCGTCTTTTGATCTGAGTAGGCGTGGCGGATCATATAAAACCAGAAGGTCGCTTAGATATTGTGGTGCAAGACCGTGTAGTGCTTTATAGGTTAATAAATGTATTTTAAACTTAATCCGAAATTTTACTGGGAGCCAATGCAGTGTGGATAAGATCGGGGTGATGTGGTCGTATGTTCTAGTTCTAGTAAGGACTCTAGCAGCTGCATTCTGGACTAACTGGAGTTTATTTATATTCCTAATGTAACATCCAGACAGTAAGGCATTACAGTAATCTAATCTAGAGGTGACGAATGCATGAACCAGTATTTCTGCATCATGTAGTGACAATATGTTTCTTATCTTAGAAATATTTCTGAGATGAAAGAAATCTATCTTAGTAATATTATCTACATGAGCATCAAATGATAGGCTGGAGTCAATAATCACTCCAAGGTCTTTAACTGATGTACAGTGCCTTGCGAAAGTATTCGGCCCCCTTGAACTTTTCAACCTTTTGCCACATTTCAGGCTTCAATCATAAAGATATAAAATTTATATTTTTTGTGACGAATCACCGACAAGTGGGACACAATTGTGAAGTGGAACGAAATCTATTGGATTTTTGAAACTTTTTTAACTAATAAAAAAATGAAAAGTGGGGCGTGCTAAATTATTCAGCCCCCTTGCGTTAATACTTTGTAGAGCCACCTTTTGCTGCTATTACAGCTGCAAGTCGCTTGGGGTATGTCTCTATCAGTTTTGCACATCGAGAGACTGAAATTCTTGCCCATTCTTCCTTGCAAAACAGCTCGAGCTCAGTGAGGTTGGACGGAGAGCGTTTGTGAACAGCAGTTTTCAGCTCTTTCCACAGATTCTCGATTGGATTCAGGTCTGGACTTTGACTTGGCCATTCTAACACCTGGATACGTTTATTTGTGAACCATTCCTTTGTAGATTTTGCTGTATGTTTGGGATCCTTGTCTTGTTGGAAGATAAATCTCTGTCCCAGTTTCAGGTCTTTTGCAGACTCCAACAGGTTTTCATCCAGAATGGTCCTGTATTTGGCTGCATCCATCTTCCCCTCAATTTTAACCAGCTTCCCTGTCCCTGCTGACGAAAAGCAGGCCCAAACCATGATGCTGCCACCACCATGTTTGACAGTGGGGATGGTGTGTTGAGGGGGATGAGCTGTGTTGCTTTTACACCAAACATATCATTTTGCATTGTGGGCAAAAAGTTCGATTTTGGTTTCATCTGACCAGAGCACCTTCTTCCACATGTTTGGTGTGTCTCCCAGGTGGCTTGTGGCAAACTTTAGACGAGACTTTTTATGGATATCTTTGAGAAATGGCTTTCTTCTTGCCACTCTTCCATAAAGGCCAGATTTGTGCAGTGTACGACTGATTGTTGTCCTATGGACAGACTCTCCCACCTCAGCTGTAGTTCTCTGCAGTTCATCCAGAGTGATCATGGGCCTCTTGGCTGCATCTCTGATCAGTCTTCTCCTTGTCTGAGCTGAAAGTTTAGAGGGACGGCCAGGTCTTGGTAGATTTGCAGTGGTCTGATACTCCTTCCATTTCAAAATGATCGCTTGCACAGTGCTCCTTGGGGTGTTTAAAGCTTGGAAAATCTTTTTGTATCCAAATCCGGCTTTAAACTTCTCCACAACAGTATTACGGACCTGCCTGGTGTGTTCCTTGGTCTTCATGATGCTCTCTGCGCTTTCAACAGAACCCTGAGACTATCACAGAGCAGGTGCATTTATACAGAGACTTGATTACACACAGGTGAATTCTATTTATCACCATCAGTCATTTAGGACAACATTGGATCATTCAGAGATCCTCGCTGAACTTCTGGAGTGAGTTTGCTGCACTGAAAGTAAAGGGGCCGAATAATTTTGCACGCACCATTTTTCAGTTTTTTATTTGCTAAAAAAGTTTCAAAAATCCAATAGATTTCGTTCCACTTCACAATTGTGTCCCACTTGTTGGTGATTCTTCACAAAAAATAAAAATTTTATATCTTTATATTTGAAGCTTGAAATGTGGCAAAAGGTTGAAACGTTCAAGGGGGCCGAATACTTTCGCAAGGCACTGTAAGTGTTAACATGTCTTTTTTATTTTTCTCTGACCTCCATTCACAATCCGGCATTCAACCATGCACTTGACGATGCCCCTGCCATCATAGGCCCCGGTGCAATCTCTTCTGTTTTATCAATTTGGGGACACACCTGCCCATGGCCCAAGTGGAAGCCTAAATACCGTACTTCCACCCATCCAATTGCACATTTCTTTGGGTTTGCTGTGAGAAAATCCAAAAGGAATGGTGACAAAATTGAGATATTGGAGTCAAGGGGATCTGACAATTTCCCAGTGTCGAATGAAAGCGAGCTGCACTTAATTGACTGAGCAGTTCATTTAGCCGTGGCATTGGATACGAATCAAATTTAAACACCATGCAGACTTTTCTAAAGTCCACACCGAGCTGGATCGTTCCATCTGCTTTAGAAACCAGGACCTCCAGACTATACCAGTCACTGTGGGACTGCTCTATTACACACATATTGAGCATGGCTGCGAGCTCTTCCCGTACCAGTTGTTTTGAATTCATGCCACCCCTTGGGCATCTCAATGTGGTGTTCTATGAGATTAGTGTGACTGGCTAGATACGAAAACACATTGGAAGATTCAAACTTTGCCACCTCTGTGATTTGGAATGGTGAGAGGCTGTATTCACAGGGGACAGGAGTGGATTGAGCCAAAAACATGGTAAATTTTGGACCAATTATATGTAATTCTATTAAAATCTGGAAGGAGGCAGAGAAGATCATGGGAGCTTCATGTTCATATAGTGACTCTACTCCCCTCTGGCATAATAGGTCATAAGCTGTTTATTTATTGGGTTGAATGTGATATTTATACTCTAAAAATACTCTCAAATCCTTTCAGAGTCTAAAATATGAATTCTCTCTTCCAGGATATTTTTTTTTTGTTCAAGATTGAGGTCTTTGCTGAAAGATTATAGAGTACCCTGGTCCACTAGGGTCACTCCTCACTATGTGATAAGTTGGATAGATTCTAATATGCTTTCTAGATGTTTTGTTAGTACAATCTATGAATCACTTCTGGTACGACAATATTCAAATATTCCAGTTATGTGAATTTTCACTTAACACAGTGATTGATTGTGATACTCTCTGGGGAAATTGTTTTATTACCTCAAAGAATCTGTCTCATCAAATGATTAATTATAAATTAATAAATAGGGCATATGCCACTCCCTGTTTGTTATATAAGTTGTAAAGAAAGTCTGACCCTTTTTGTCACTTGTGTAGCAGTGCAAATCAAGGAACATACATAAAAATGTTTTGGGAATGTTTTTGTATAGACTCTTTCTGATCCTCTGTTCAGGATGTGGTGTCAGATCTTCTGAGGACTCAGATCCAAAAGGACCCATTGCTTTTTCTTTTACTTGATGATTCTAGATCAGTTTATCAAAGGATGATCGTGTCAGTTGCTCTTACTGCTTCTAAAAAAGTTATCTTAAAAGAGTGGTTGGAATCATCTACCCCAGTTATGTCTACTTGAATGCTAAAGTGTGCAGCGCCAACAGAAGGACAAAACAATTTTGGTTAGACCTTACTGAGGATCTGGCAAACCGTTAGAGATTTTAAGTGTGATTAAACTTTGTTTATTGGTATTATTTTGTCTGTTTTTTGTTTTGTCTATAGTAATGACTTTTCTTCTTTTTCATTTCATGATCCTGGGCAAATCATGGGCTTTTTGTGTAATAGTTATAATGTAAAAGTTATAATAAAAAAGGAGTCACCAAACAAGGAGCGGATTGAGCCACATGTTTATGGTTCACTGCCGGTCCCAGCTCCTTGCTCTCCAGAGCTACCATCGCCAAAACCACAGAGACTATCTCTCTCCATCACCTTAGTAGATTGAGGTCATATACAGTATCTGCTGTGTCCCGCCTTTATCAGTTTACCTTACCTCGTAATTGACATCACCGACTTACTTTGGTCTTTGCCACTTTACAATTAATTTGGAGTTCACTGTGAGTAATAATACAGGCACTTTATGTTTCTGGAAAACTCACATAGCCAAATGTCACCTATTATATACAGTGGGATTATGTACAGCATAATCCCCTGTTTTAATTGCCCCATTGGCAGGTCAAGAGTGCACTGAATTTTATTTACACTCTTGGATGGTCCATCCTCCTGATGGTTAAGACGCTGTGAGGCTTGTGTCTATATAGCAATTCAAACAGGGAGCACCCAGTGGACGATGTTGGGACCTTTCGTACTGCAAATAATAGCGGTTCGGGTCAGTTATCCCCATTTCAAGCTTGTGTGTGCGTGTAGAACAAAACACATGATTTATGTTAATACTAGACTTGTGGGTTTTCTACATGCTTTTTAAAAGTTGCTAATGTAACTCATTCATTTATTGGAAATGACACAATATCAGTTTTTTTCCCCAAGAATACTTCAGTAATATTTCCAGAATATTTTGCTTCATGAGAATTTTATTAGGCTTGAAATCAAAGACAATGGCAGCACAAATGAGCAGGAAAGGTTTAGTAATAATGTGCCAGTAATATTTGCACCTATTCTACTTCAAACAGCATGATAACTAGCATGAATATGCACAAAGAACACAACTGGTCTACAACTCAAGACCTTTTGCTTTGTGAATGTTGCTCTGGTTGAAGCGGGGAATGCGCTCATCGAGGAGCACTCCCATCTCCAGCAACATGCCTCTGGGAATCGGGCGAGCATTCCGGGAGACATACACTTTCTCCAGTTGTGCATCCATGGGAGAGGGCTTGTACTCCATGCATGAAGAACCAGCCAAACCATGAACACACTTCACCTCCACTTTATAATAGAGAACTCCGTGATTCAGTGCACAGACATCCTTCTTCACTCCAGATTTCAGTGGAGCATTGCATGCCCCAAGAAGGTCGTCATCTGAACCATTGTCCTCATCCCACACCTCCATCTTCACACTGCTGAAATGAGTAAGGTCCACAGTTCCAAGGTGGAATTCATGGTTCCAAGTAGGCCAGTTGTTATCCGGGATCACAGATGTCTGGCCTCTGGGAACCTTTCCATTGAGGAGGATCTTGACGAATGCGTCTGTCTGAGTCCAGTAATCTCCATATAAACCCGTGGCTCTGATTGCAGTTATGGTGACTTCAGCAAATCCTCTCTGAGTTGGGCAGCAGTCGAGGGCCACATCCGGTTTGTTGTGGCAGCTGCAGCTGCACGGTTCGTTGGGGTTGGTCTTCACACCAGTCTTACATGGGCTTGTGCAGTTTATCAACAGAGCCCTCTGAAGGATATAGTCCTTGATGGCAGTGCGCAAATGTGCTCGTATTTGTTGTTTTGCTGGCAGCAACTCGTGAAGGGACGTGAGCGAGTAGGAAAGCACATCAGGGTGAGCGGGCAGAGACGTGATCCACTCCTTATAGGAATTTGGGTCGTTATTTGATGAGAAAAGGAGGTCGACACTCTGAGTGTAGCCACCAATCACATTTGTTTCCCTTTTGGGGATGACAGAAACACAAGTTTTGGGAATAATTTACATATGTTTAGAATAATTTAACCAGCTGAACTAAGTGTTCATTGTGGCACTTGATTTATCAACAATATGAGATGTGTGGTACAAACCTGTCACTGAAGCTGCTAGCAAAACTCTTTTTATTCGTAGTCTTTTCCTTGGTTTTCTTGCAGTGATGAGCCTCAGTCTGCAGACTTGAAGCTATTCCCATACTGACAGAAGCCTCCACGTCCAGACACATCTTCACGTCATCTACACTTAGACCCTGCAGGGACGCCTCACACTCCTTGATGCTGGTCACAGAGCGAACCTCTCCACCCAGAGTCACCTGCACACAGATATTCATTCTAGAACTGTGAAGTTGTATTCATCATTCATAAATAGACCAATTTTAAATCTGAGATGGACGAGTCTGCTTCAGAGTCTGTGGAAATCTATTATCTCATTCACCTTTGAGATATAATGAGTACCAAACTTGTCAATCAGTTTGTAATAGAGGTGCTTTGATGACTCATCATATATCTCAGGGAGATTTCCAAATTCGTCACTTAGCTCTGGGTGCAGGAGTGGACGGTTCGAAACCCTGTATCTAGAAGACAGACCATGAAGTAGAACTCAAGAAACAGTAATGAATGATGCTGTATTTGTATAATGAAAGATAAATCAACATTAGATGGCTTTGTCAAAACACAAGTTTTCACATCCTACCTGTAGTATCCACATGTGACATCATGATTAGTGAAACTGAACTTGTCGTTTTTGGTCTTCTTCATTGAATATTCGGCCAGCTTGGAGTTACTGCCTGCCAGCATCGTTGATCCCTGGACTTTTGGAGTTGTTATTTGTAAGTCTGACTTCCAGTTGTTCTCGATAGAGGAGGTGCTGGCGCTGACCAGGGCCTCACTGGACTGATAGACGGAGCTGGACAACTTTGTGCTGCACTTCTGACTCGGTCTCCAGTCCACCACAGAAACTGGGAGCTTCTGCGTTTGACCTCCCATGTAGGGGTTTTTACACAGAGTGCAGGACTTGTCCTTCTGGAGCCAGGAGCTCATGTCAAGGACAAAGGCCCCTTTCCGTTGCATGGTGGTGATGTCAAAGCCTTCTCCTGCTAGGTCGGATCCTGGAGTGAAGTCCACATTGTCACACTGAGACTCATTGGCCTTGAAACAACGCTGACTGGTTGGAGGAGGGAGAGTTGTGGCAAAGACTGCCCAAATCAGGAGTGTCTGCAGCATGGCTGGACCTGATATGTGTCCTATTTCTTTATTTAAAAAATTTTGGTTTGTTAGTGTAACAATATGTGAAGTTACTTCATTTAAGTACATACTTACACCACTTTGCTTGGTGTCTGTTTTGCATCTGTAATAAAATAAATCTGTCTGCTGTTTGATAAATTAAAATTAGCACAGCACAAGTTTCAGGTTGCAGGAAAAGATGCTTGTATTACACCTCCTAATACTGATCATGTGCTTCTGCACTTCTCAATATCACCACCATCATCAAGAAACCCCAAAAGAAACTCTTCAGAAAACTGAAGAGTGTGTAAACAAGCAGTAAAGAAGCTGTGAGCCCAATGTATGCTGACATCCTGCATTAATGTCTGTTACGGCTATACTGACCCGCACATCAAGAGTAAGACATTGTGTACAAGGCCTTAATAATAATAATTGGATGTGATCTACCATGAGTGAAAGCAAAAGACACAGACTCCTGAAGACAAAAACATGTTGCTTCAGAAAGAGCTTCATTCTTTCTGCCCTCTGACACCTCAACTCTTTGCTCTTCAGACGCTGGTGAAAAGTCCCTGCTTCTCAGTCTTAGTCCAGTAACGGAACAGAAAGCAAATATTTCTCTAATATCATTTCTGAAAATGCAAATCGACCAAAAGTTCTGTTTAAGACAGTTGATGTTGTATTAAATCCGTCGAGGACTGCTTTTCTGAACACCACACAAGTGACCTGTGAGGATTTTAAAAAATGTTTGCAAAGTTCATTGAATCACTTGGACCAACTCTTCACTGCAGGTGTCTGATATAGATCTGAAGACGATGTGTTCCAGTAGTTGCAAACTGGATGTTTTGTCTCCGTGTCTCTTTAAAAAAACAACAACAAACAAACAAAAAAATATATACTGTATATATCTTTACACAGTACCGAATCTACACTGTTAAAGGTAACTAATAATATTTTCCTTTCCTTGGTTCAGGCTCATGTCGTTTTAATTTGATTGGATCTCAGTGCCGTGTTCGACACCACTGATCATGATGTTCTTTTAGATCGTCTGCAGTGTATGGTTGGCATTCAGGGGACCCTTACAGTGGTTTGCCTCTTATTTGGAAGGAAGTACATTTTCTGTTGAATTAAAGAACTTCTCCTCTACATCGGCTCCTTTATTTTGTGGGGTCCCTCGAGGGTTGATTCTAGGACCCTTACTATTCTACATCTACATGCGGCCACTGGCCTCAGTTTTTCAGAGATATGGCATGTCTTATCGTTGCTATGCTGCCGACACTCAATTTTATTATCCAACATGCTTGGACAAAAAGAAATCATAAATAGAGAATGCCCAAAATTACTTTTCTGATATTTCCTGCTGGCTGGCAGACAATTTCTTACAGTTAAATGAGAGCAAAGTGAATTCCTGAATCTCAGCCCCTCCGAGTTCTCTTTACCTGGAATGTTTGACCAGCTAGGTCTGCTGTTGTTAAATGTGCACGATCATGCAAGAAGCCTTGGAGTGATCTTGGACTCATCACTACTTTTAAACAGACACATCGGTGCGATTGTTAAAAGCAGCTTTTTCCATCTGAAATCAATTGCAAAAGTAAAACTCTTTCTTTCTAAATCAGATTTAGAATTGTGATTCACTCACATCAAGGTTAGATTACTGCAACTCCCTGAATACCGACTGCCTCAAACTGCCTTGTCCCGTTTAGAGTCGGTCCAGAATGCAGCAGCTAGGCTCCTTACACTGTCTACAAAGATAGACTACATTACATCAGTATTAGCATCCTTACACTGGTTCCCCATAAAATGGAGGATAGGTTTTTAAATTCTGCTTCAGTGTGATAATATATTTCCACACAAACCATGATGCATCACTGTGTTCAATCTGCATTAATTACTGTTACACATCAACTCCAATCACTACTGTTGCTGCTGGTTAGTCCGTCAGTACTACTGCATTTGTTCACTTTTTTCCTTGTCTAAATTCGTACTGCCTCATTAACGTACATTTCATTCATGTACATCTTGTCTTTTTGTCTTGTCTTGCATCTTTATATATATATATATATGTGTGTGTGTGTGTGTGTGTGTGTGTGTGTCTATATATATATATATATATATATATATATATATATAAAATATCATATGCATTGCCGGTCAAAAGTTTGTGGACACTCGACCGAAATGTTTCTCATGATCTTAAAAACCTTTTGATCTGAAGTTGTAGGATTACACGAGTGAAATCAGTGCCATAGACAAAAATATAATCACACTGACATATTCATTTCTTTCATTAGAAATCTAACATTTTATTTACAAAAAATATTTTTAAACAGACGACCGAGTGAAATATTCCGAAAAGCAGGAGAGAAGTGTGCAGCGTCGGTGAGAACTCCTTTAATACGGTTTAAAAATCATCTCAGAGAAATTCCTCAAGAAATAGAGTGAGAAAACACCAAAAATATCTTTCTGGAAATTCTATCCAAAAAGGGTGTCTAGTTTGAAGATGCTAAAATATTAAATTATTTTATTTTATTTTGATTTTGTATCACAACATAATTCCCGTAGTTACATCTGTGTTATTCCAGAGTTTTGAAGATTTTATTATTATTCTAAAATTGGGGGGCGTACAGTTAATGTAATGTACAGTTACATTAACATACTGTAGTTAAACTTTGTTAAATGCTTCATTATTAGTAGGGACATGGGACAGAGGCAGGTAATTCACAGACGATCTCTCTCTCTCTCTCTCTCTCTCTCTCTAATAAATATTTATTATGATTCATTCAAATAAATGTAATCTTCTCACATACTGGGGCGGCTGTGGCGCAGGTGGTAGCACGGCTTGTCGACTAATCGTATAGTTGGTGGTTTTATTCCCGGCCCGGAATGACTCCACATGCCGAAGTGTCCTTGGGCAAGACACTAAACCCCAAGTTGCTCCTGATGGCAAATTAGTACCTTGTATGGCACCTCTGCTACCATTGGTGTGTGTGTGTGTGTGTGTGTGTGTGTGTGAATGGGTGTGTGAGACACAGTGTAAAGCGCTTTGGATAAAAGCGTTATATAAGTGTGCCATTTACCGTTTTACTTTATCTCTGTGTATGATTTATAGTGGGCAGAATTCTAGATCTAACAACCTGTATGTAAAACAACTAACTGAATAAACTGGGATTTTTGTCCTTTCAGTAAATTTTGCGCTGCAAACATCATTTACAGCTTTAATGTGTCAGTGCACATAAGTGACCATGATATAAGTGTGATAAACCAGGGCTAGGTGTGTATTACACGATTCTAATGCATTACATTGGATTATCTCCTACATATATGCTAAACTCCACATGGTGTTTCTTACAGACGATATAAATGCACAAAAGCTAATTAATTATGAGTCTTTTATTAAATCAGGTCTGTGATATAAGAGAAATAGCTAAACTATGCAGAGACGAGGACCTCTGGGACTGAAAATAAAGAACATTGATGCCACAGTTTCATAGTTTTATTTTAACAGTGTTTAAATTTTGCTCTTATTAATCTGTGGAACAATCTCAGCATTGTGTAGCCTATGATTACAGTGATATGTCCCCCAAGACATTTCCTAAAACAGTTCCTAAACTGTGACAATAGTTAAAATATATTTACCATTCAATAGATTTACTCTAATAAAGTCATCAATATACATAATTGGGGAAAAAAAATAAATATGAAAATGTCCATTAAAAGTGGACGTATTTCAAACACAGGAATGGTTCCACTTACCTTGATGTGTGTATGAGCAGATATAACCTGTGCACTGTACATGGGTCTTCTAAATGGTCTTCTGAAATAACTTTTAGGGGGTATTTATACATGTACAAGACACGGCACAGGACGACTATTGACAGGTCTATAAATAGCTCGATAAATTTTGAGGGGTGTAAAAAAAAAGGTGCGACGTCGTGTGAGGGTGTTTAGTGTGTTAGGCTGTTATTACTAACAATTACACTGCGGTGGTCTTGAATTGAAGACACTCATACCTTACACTTTGGTACTTATCCCTTATGATTTGTTTATTCATGAGCGCTATCGGTCATACCACTGCAAAACAGCAACTCCACTTCCCAGAATGCACCACAAACTACAAATATCGCAGAAAACAACTACACTTCCCAAAAACACACACGGACACATTCACTGTCCCCGTAGTTCTAATCAGAGACACTTGTTTCCAATTACACACACACTAACACTAACATTGACTACTCCTTTTAAGAGACTCTCATTCAGTCATCAAATTGTGAAGTATACTCTTAGTCGCCTTTTGTCTATACCAAGCCTTCGTACCGTGTCTGTTATTTATTTTTTTGACTTTGCTTCCATTTACGACCTTTTCTCTTTGCCCTTCCCTGTTTGTACTGTTTTCCTGATCGCCTTACCTCTGCCTGTTCATGATTATTGACATCTGCCTTATACTTTGGACTTCTTGTTGTTTTATTACACTGCCATACCTACATTTGCTTCTGTCTGGGTCTCCAAATCATGACAGAATACTTCGCCATGGATGGCTCATGGGAGAACACCACCAGCAGCTTGCCTGTCTGACCGAACAGGTCACTCGGCTTTCCCAGAGCCCACGGGAAGTAATGCAGACTCACTCCCCGTTTCCTCGGATACCAACGCCACAGAAGTATGCAGGTAATCCAGTGCGGTGCAAGGATTTTCTTCTGCAATGCTTGTTGTCCTTTGCCAGCTATGCAGGCATGTTGGAAGCACGCAAGGTCACTTACTTCATGGAGCTAATAGCCGACAAATCCTGGGCAACAGTAGTATGGGAACTAGGTGGCGAAACCATCTCCTTGTATGATCGGTTTGTGGGGCTGTTCCATCGTGTCTTCAATTCCAATCCCGACAGCAAGGAAATGGGAGAAGAGCTCATGACCATTTCCCATGACTCTTAACGTGTAGCAGAATATGCTCTTGAGTTCCGGACAAACTCAGTCTACATCCCACTCCTAGTTGGTGAGTCCATCCCAATTATTCTCTCCTCAAGCCTTCATTTTACCAGTCATAGTAGAATTATCAGGGATATCCTCTGTCCTCACAGCACTAATTGACTGCGGAGCGGCAGGGAACTTCATCGACCATGATACAGCACAGACGATCAACATCTCCGTCTGACCCTTATTCCAACCATGCATGATCCAAGCCATCGATAGAGTGCCAATCGAATGAGGGTTGATCCGACACCCAGTCATTCTCAGACTGCCCTGGCTAGACCAACACATCCCCACAATTTTCTGGACTGATGGACAAATCACGCACTGGTCTCCATATTGTCAGGAGCAGTATTTTCCATGGTGCCATCACCCCTCTAGCAACTACCAGCATCGAAATTCCAGAACAAACAAGCACAGTTCACATTCCAAGTGTTCCGAGTGTCAGGATCTCCAGGAGGTGTTCAGCAAGTAGAGAGCCAGTGGACTACCACCACACTGACCTTATGACTGCACCATCACACTACTTTCTGGAGCCAGTCCAGGGAGGGTGTGTCTGCTGTCCTTTGGTGAGCAGAGAACCATGTAGGAATACATTCAAGAGGCACTCCAACAGGGATACATAAGACACTCCACATCTCCTGCGTCAGCTGGTTTTTGGGTGGACTCAAGCTATGCATAGATTACCGAAGTCTCAACCAGGTTTCAGTCAAGTACGGTATCCCTTGCCATTGGTTCCAGCTAAAGTATTCACCAAGCTAGATCTTTACAGTGCATATAACCTGGTTCGCGTCTGAGAGGGGAACAAGTGGAAAAAGACTTCAGTGCTACTTCTGGCCACTATGAGTGCTTTGTAATGCAGTATGAGCTCTCTAGTGCCCTTTCTGTGATCCAGTGCCTGATCAACAACGTCCTGAAGGACATGCTGAGGAAGTGTGTCATCACATACATTGACAACATATTGGTCTATTCCAGTTCTCTTGATGAACACCTTGTCCACATACACCATGTGTTAAAAAAGCTTCTCCAGCATCATCTCTATGTCAATGCAGAGAAATGCGAATTCCACCTACACATCAATTTCTGGGCTACATCATTAGCTCTGGGGAAGTTGCCATGGACCAAGAAAATGTGAAAGCAGTGGTGTATTAGCCCATTCCTCACACGGTCAAATAATTGCAATGATCCCTGGGGTTCACTAACTGCTACTGCTGTTTCATAAGAGGATTCAGCACCATAACACACCCCTTGACGTCTCATGAAGGGGAAACCTATGCAGCTGCCATGGAACCCAGCTGCCGGAATGGTAGTCAAATGACTCAAACAGGTGTTCACCACCGCTCTTTTTCTCGTGCACTCAGATCTCACTAAACCTTTGATTGTGGAGGTAGATGATTCAGAGACTGGAATGGGTGCTGTGCTGTCTCAGAGGTTTGGGGACAAACCTTAGCTTCACCCAGCCGCTTTCTTCTCCAAAAAGTTGTCCTCAGCAGAAAAGAACTATGATCTGGGATACAAAGATCTTCCTTCTAGCTGAAAAATTAGCCCTGGAGGAATGGCAACACTGGCCAGAAGGGGCTACGCACCCATTCATTGTCTTCACGAATCATAAGAACCTCGAATATCTATGCACTGCTAAATATCTGACACCTCACCAAGCCCAAAGGTCTTTGTTCTTCTCACATTTCCAGTTCATACTGTCCTATCGACGAGGATCACAGCGGATGCTGTGATCCCAGGTACACGGCCCAGAGGTACAAGTACGAGCTCCTTATCCCACCTACCTGTACTCTCAGCTTCATTGAGTGGGAGTTAGATCAGACCATAGCTTGAATTCTAACCTCTCAGATCTCAGCTGCATGTCCCCCTAGTCACATATCTCTGTGGAGCATCCCTAGTCACATATCTCTGTGGATTTCCTCACCAACCTGCCAGAGTCTCAGGCAAACACAAGCATGTTGGTGGTTATGGACAGGATCTTTAAGTCTCTCTGCTTAATTCAATTGCCATCCCTCCCATTAGCCTTTACCACAGCAGAAGTACTGTTCCAACACGTGTTCTGATACTTTGGAATCCCAGAGGAGATCGTCAGTGATCGAGGACCACAATTTGCATCACAAGTGTGGTCCAACTTCATGAGCAAAATGAACACCACTGTCAATCTAACCTCAGGATACCACCCACAAGCCAATGGCCAAGTGGAACGTGCCAACCAAGAGATCAGGTGGTTCCTCCGAACATTCTGTGCAGCCTAGCCAGAGGACTGGTCCAGAGTCCCCTGAGCCCAATATGCCAGGACTCCCTACGTCACTGAGCAACACAACTCACCCTTTTCCAGTGTGTCTTAGGCTACCAGCCCCCTCTGTTCCCATGGAACACCAGCACCACAGATTCCTCAGCAGTTGACCACTGGTTCCAGCGGAGCAAGCAGGTCTGGGAAAGCACTCATCAATGCCTAACACAGTATCTACAAGCAGCCACCCGTATCTACAAGCAGACAGCTAATAGTCATCGCAGCAATCATCCATGCTACCAGCCAGGTGACGCAGTCTGGCTCTCCACTCAGACAAACACAAACCTGTAAAAAACTCAGTCCATGTTGCATTGGACCAATCAAGATCATTAAACAGATCAAAGAGGTCCTCCTCATGCCTGAAACTGACATGACGACCAACCAGGTTCTGCTCACGCCTGAAGTCAACGTCACGACCAACCAAGTTATGCTCACACCAGAGTCTGTTGATACGACCAACCAAGATAGGCTCACACCAGAGTTTGTTGACATGACCAACCAAGTCCTCATGCCTGAAACCGACGTCACGACCAACCTGGTTCTGCTCATGCTAGAGTCTGTAGACACAACCATCCAAGTTCTCCTCATGCCTGAAACTGACGAAATAGCCAGTGACTACATTTCCCATACTGGATGGTGGCCTACAAACATGGCCACCATGGACTGCACTTCCCAGAACACTCACACACACACACAGAACACTCACACTTATTCTGATCACACACACTTGCATCCAATCTCACACACACTTACAACCACTGTATATAAGGGACTGTTCTAACACTATGACTTTTCAGTTCTGGTGTTATTATTTTGATCTTGTTCTTGCACTCGTTCTTGATTCTGGTTTTGCCTCATTTATGCCTGTTTGCCAATTGCCTGACCCATTGACTGTTTTTTATCGCACTATTGTCTGATGTTTTTGATTTGTCCCTCCCTTTAAATAAAATCTCTCTTTCCATCCCAACGTCCATTGCGTTTATTACGTTTAATATCCACATGAGATATCATGGCTGGTGGTGGTAGCCAAAAGGTTAACACATTGGACTTCTGAATGGAAGGTCATGATTTCAAACCCCAGCATCATCAAACTGTCATTGCTGAGCCCAACTGCTCAGTTGTATAAATGAGATAAATGTAAGTCACTCTGGATAAGGGCATCTGCCAAATGCCGTAAGTGTTAACGTGTCTTTTTTATTTTTATCTGACCTCCATTCACAAACCGGCATTCAACCATGCACTTGACGATGCCCCTGCCATCATAGGCCCCGGTGCAATCTCTGCTGTTTTATCAATTTGGGGACACACCTGCCCATGGCCCAAGTGGAAGCCTAAATACCGTACTTCCACCCATCCAATTGCACATTTCTTTGGGTTTGCTGTGAGAAAATTCAAAAGGAATGGTGACAAAATCGTGTAAACCAAATGGAGTGGAAAAGGCTATTAGAGATACTGGAGTCAATGGGATCTGACAATTTCCCAGTGTCGAATGAAAGTGAGCTACATTTAATCGACTGAGCAGTTCATTTAGCCGTGGCATTGGATACGACTCAAATTTAAACACCATGCGGACTTTTCTAAAATCCACACCGAGCTGGATCGTTCCATCTGCTTTAGAAACCAGGACCTCCAGACTATACCAGTCTCTGTGGGACTGCTCTATTACACACACATATTGAGCATGGCTGCAAGCTCTTCCCGTACCACTTGTTTTGAGTTCATGCCACCCCTTGGGCATCTCAATGTGGTGTTCTATGAGATTAGTGTGACTGGCTAGATACGAAAACACATTGGAAAATTCAAACTTTGCCACCTCTGTGATTTGGAATGGTGAGAGGCTGTATTCACAGGGGACAGGAGTGGATTGAGCCAAAAACATGGTAAATTTTGGACCAATTATATGTAATTCTATTAAAATCTGGAAGGAGGCAGAGAAGATCATGGGAGCTTCATGTTCATATAGTGACTCTACTCCCCTCTGGCATAATAGGTCATAAGCTGTTTATTTCAAACGCTGGGTTGAATGTGATATTTAAACTCTAAAAAATTTGCATAACAATTAGGTCTCAAATCCTTTCAGAGTCTAAAATATGAATTCTCTCTCCCAGGATATTTTTTTTTGTGTTCAAGATTGAGGTCTTTGCTGAAAGATTGTAGAGTACACTGGTCCACTAGGGTCACTCCTCACTATGTGATGAATTGGATAGATTCTAATATGCTTTCTAGATGTTTTGTTAGTACAATCTATGAATCACTTCTGCTATGACAATATTCAAATATTCCAGTTATGTGAATTTTCACTTAACACAGTGATTGACTGTGATACTCTCTGGGGAAATTGTTTTGTTACCTCAAAGAACCTGGCTCATCAAATGATCCATTATAAATGAATATATAGGGCATATGCCACTCCCTGTTTGTTATATAAGTTGTAAAGAAAGTCTGACCCTTTTTGTCACTTGTGTAGCAGTGCAAATCAAGGAACATACAAAAAAATGTTTTGGGAATGTTTTTGTATAGACTCTTTCTGATCCTCTGTTCAGGACGTGGTGTCAGATCTTCTGAGGACTCAGATCCAAAAGGACCCATTGCTTTTTCTATTACTTGATGATTCTAGATCAGTTTATCAAAGGATGATCGTGTTAGTTGCTCTTACTGCTTCTAAAAAAGTTATCTTAAAAGTGTGGTTGGAATCATTGTTGCTTGTTTTGTCGATAGTAATAACATTGTTGCTTGTTTTGTCGATTTTTCATTTCATGATCCTGGGCAAATCAGATTTTAAGTGTAATTAAACTTTGTTTATTGGTATTATTTTGTCTGTTGCTTGTTTTGTCTATAGTAATGACTTTGATCCTTTTTCATTTCATGATCCTGGGCAAATCATGGGCTTTTTGTGTAATAGTTATACTGAAAAAATTATAATAAAAAAAGGAGTCACCAAACAAGGAGCGGATTGAGCCACATGTTTTTGGTTCACTGCCTGTCCCAGCTCCTTGCTCTCCAGACCTACCATCGCCAAAATCACAGAGACTATCTCTCTCCATCACCTTAGTAGATTGAGGTCATATATCTGCTGTGTCCCGCCTTTATCAGTTTACCTTACCTCGTAATTGACATCAACGACTTACTTTGGTCTTTGCCACTTTACAATTAATTTGGAGTTCACTGTGAGTAATAATACAGGCACTTTATGTTTCTGGAAAACTCACATAGCCAAATGTCACCTATTATATACAGTGGGATGATGTACAGCATAATCCCCTGTTTTAATTGCCCCATTGGCAGGTCAAGAATGCACTGAATTTCATTTACACTCTTGGATGGTCCATCCTCCTGATGATTAAGACGCTGTGAGGTTTGTGTCCATATAGCAATTAAAACAGGGAGCACCCAGTAGACGATGTTGGGACCTTTCATACTGCAAATAATAGGGGTTCGGGGCCAGCGTGTGTAGAACAAAACACACGATTTATGTTAATACTTGTGGGTTTTCTTGAAGTAGATTTCCACATTGCTAACGTACCTCATTCATTTATTGGACATGACACACAATATCAGTTTTTTTTTTCAAGAATACTTCAGCAATATCTCCAGAATATTTTGCTTCATGAGACTTTTATTAGGCTTGAAATCAAAGACAATGGCAGCACAAATGAGCAGGAAAGTTTTAGTAATAATGTGGCAGTAATATTTGCACCTATTCTACTTCAAACAGCATGATAACTGGTGTCAATATGCACCAAGAACACAACTGGTCTACAACTCAAGACCTTTAGCTTTGCGAATGTTGCTCTGGTTGAAGCGGGGAATGCGCTCATCGAGGAGCACTCCCATCTCCAGCAGCATGCCTCTGGGAATCGGGCGAGCATTCCGGGAGACGTACACTTTCTCCAGTTGTGCATCCATGGGAGAGGGCTTGTACTCCATGCATGAAGAACCAGTCAAACCATGAACACACTTCACCTCCACTTTATAATAGAGAACTCCGTGATTCAGTGCACAGACATCCTTCTTCACTCCAGATTTCAGTGGAGCATTGCATGCCCCGAGAAGGTCATCATCTGATTCACTGTCCTCATCCCACACCTCCAACTTAACACTGCTGAAATGAGTAAGGTCCACAGTTCCAAGATGGAATTCTTGGTTCCAAGTAGGCGAGTCATTATCCGGGATCACAGATGTCTGGCCTCTGGGAACCTTTCCATTGAGGAGGATCTTGACGAATGCGTCTGTCTGACTCCAGTAATCTCCATATAAACCTGTGGCTCTGATTGCAGTTATGGTGACTTCAGCAAATCCTCTCTGAGTTGGGCAGCAGTCGAGGGCCACATCCGGTTTGTTGTGGCAGCTGCAGCTGCACGGTTCGTTGGGGTTGGTCTTCACACCGGTCTTACATGGGCTTGTGCAGTTTATCAACAGAGCCCTCTGAAGGATGTAGTCCTTGATGGCAGTGCGCAAATGTGCTCGTGTTTGTTGTTTCGCTGGCAGCAACTCGTGAAGGGACGTGAGCGAGTAGGAAAGCACATCAGGGTGAGCGGGCAGAGACGTGATCCACTCCTTATAGGCCTTTGGGTCGTTATTTGATGAGAAAAGGAGGTCGACACTCTGAGTGTAGCCACCAATCACATTTGTTTCCCTTTTGGGGATGACAGAAACACAAGTTTTTGGAATAATTTACATATGTTTAGAATAATTTAACCAGCTGAACTAAGTGTTCATTGTGGCACTTTATTTATCAACAATAAGAGATGTGTGGTACAAACCTGTCATTGAAGCTGCTAGCAAAATTCTTTTTATTCGTAGTCTTTTCCTTGGCCTGCTTGCAGTGATGAGCCTCAGTCTGCAGACTAAAAGCTATTCCCATACTGACAGAAGCCTCCACGTCCAGACACATCTTCACGTCATCTACACTTAGACCCTGCAGGGACGCCTCACACTCCTTGATGCTGGTCACAGAGCGAACCTCTCCACCCAGAGTCACCTGCACACAGATATTCATTCTAGAACTGTGAAGTTGTATTCATTGTTCATAAATAGACCAATTTTAAATCTGAGATGGACGAGTCTGCTTCAGAGTCTGTGGAAATCTATTATCTCATTCACCTTTGAGATATAATGAGTACCAAACTTGTCAATCAGCTTGTAATAGAGGTGCTTTGATGACTCATCATATATCTCAGGGAGATTTCCAAATTCGTCACTTAGCTCTGGGTGCAGGAGTGGACGGTTCGAAACCCTGTATCTAGAAGACAGACCATGAAGTAGAACTCAAGAAACAGTGATGAATGATGCTGTATTTGTATAATGAAAGATAAATCAACATTAGATGGCTTTGTCAAAACACAAGTTTTCACATCCTACCTGTAGTATCCACATGTGACATCATGACTGGTGAAACTGAACTTGTCTTTTTTGGTCTTCTTCATTGAATATTCGGCCAACTTGGAGTTACTGCCTGCCATTATCGTTGATCCCTGGACTTTTGGAGTTGTTATTTGTAAGTCTGACTTCCAGTTGTTCTCGATAGAGGAGGTGGTGGCGCTGACCAGGGCCTCACTGGACTGATACACGGAGCTGGACAACTTTGTGCTGCACTTCTGACTCGATCTCCAGTCCACCACAGAAACTGGGAGCTTCTGCGTTTGACCTCCCATGTAGGGGTTTTTACACAGAGTGCAGGTCTTGTCCTTCTGGAGCCAGGAGCTCATGTCAAGGACAAAGGCCCCTTTCCGTTGCATGGTGGTGATGTCAAAGCCTTCTCCTGCTAGGTCGGATCCTGGAGTGAAGTCCACATTGTCACACTGAGACTCATTGGCCTTGAAGCAACGCTGACTGGTTGGATGAGGGAGAGTTGTGGCAAAGACTGCCCAAATCAGAAGTGTCTGCAGCATGGCTGGACCTGGTGTGTGTCCTATTTCTTTATTTTAAAAAAATTCAGATTTGTTAGTGTAACAATATTTAAAGTTACTTCACTTAATTACATACTTACACCACTTTATATGGTGTTTGTTTTACATCTGTAATAAAATAAATCTCCTGAAGGAAAGACAGATCCATTGGCAGGGTTCCTTAAAGGGGGACATATATAAATTATTTTGTACTGTATAGTGGGGGGCACATGGGCATAACCACACATTCTATGGTGGGTCAAGGCCCCCCAATGTTGAGGAATTACCAATCTGTCCCCCTCAATATTCAGTATTACACAAAATTCTTTCTATATGGCCCCCTTTAATGAACCCTGCCAATGGATCGGTCTTTTCTTCATCTATTCTATTTATTTATGTCTATTCCTTTAAAAATATATATATTTCCGTGCAGCAGAACATACAAGCCTTTTCTCAGACAGTAAGTAACTAGATACTTAAATAGTAGGTAACCTTAGTTTAGTATAGAAGGCATCATACCATGGCTTTGTTTGTTCTTAAAAACGTCAATTAACTTTTGATATTTTCACACCCATGAAGTAGGCTACGCTAACGTCAGTTCCTGTTTTTAACCATTAACGTTACATTCACTTGCATATCCTCCCGCCGAGTTTGCTGTGAACCCTCACGTTGTGACAGACTGTTATAAATGTGAGTGAAAGTGAGGCAAGTTGCACAGCATTTCGTTCCTTTACACAACATTTGAGCTAAGGACAACTAAGTGATTTTACAAATATAAGGCTCAGCATAATGCTGAGATGTGTTAGCTCGGCAGCGAGAGATATGTAACTAACGTCTGAGTTGTGGCCATATTGTAGTTATCCATTCAGAACTAGTTATGCCAGTTTGTCTATAGAATTAAAAAAAAAGAAAACTCCAGTACCCTTTACATTGCTAACGATTCAGGTTTCCACCATTAATTTTGTTGTACACTTTGTACACTTATTACATAGCAAGCTAAACAGCATGATGATATTAACATAATAAATGACACCAGTTACACAAACTGGTGTAAAAATTCAGTTTATCAAATTGAAATGATCATCTAAGTCAGTCATTGCTCTTATGAGAAAATAAGGGTACCTGGTCTCAATGCAGGCAGCACAGCATTGCTTGGAAGCATCCGTGGGGAAATTGTATTTACAACATATATAGTGTTGAATTTAGTTTCATAGGTAGCCATCTTTTCTGAGTTTGTTTAAAAGTGTGTGTTTAGATGTTAGCGTGTGTGGTTTGCCTGCACACATCTTAGCTCGCCTCTACTTGGTGCGGTAGGTTTCATTGTAGGTTATGGAGCAGGAAATACATCTGCCCACAGGACGTCCACAGCACCCTACAATTTCCCCATGCTGTGGGAGCTTCTATCACTCAGAAATCACGTGAATTCAAACAGTAACTGTAATCCTAAAACTATGATCTAAATATGTGAATTTTCTGTATCAAACTTTGGATGTTGGGGGGGCTTGGACACTCCCAATGTCCTTGGTACATCCTCTGCTAAAAAAACCTTCAGAATACCAAAGGATCATGCAGTTTTTGCCAAAATTGCCTTTAATTTCCAGGATTTTAGAGAGAATTGTCTACACACAGCTCTATTCCTACAAGTTCAATATCTTAGATAAATTTCAGTCAGGTTTCAGATTTCTACACAGTACCGAATCTACACTGTTAAAGGTAACTAATGATATTTTCCTTTCCTTGGTTTAGGCTCGTGCCGTTTTAGTTTTATTGGGTCTCAGTGCCGTAGTCGACGCCACTGATCATGAAATTCTTTTAGATCGTCTGCAGTGTATGGTTGGCAATCAAGGCACATTATATTTGTCAATACCCCTGACTTAGATGAAGATCAGATCACATTTTATGACAAATTTATTCAGAAAACCATGATATTCCAAAGGGTTCGACACACACACACACACACACACACATTTATATATATATATATATAAATATATATATATATATATATATATATATATATATATATATATATATATATATATATATATATTTATATATATATATATTTATATACAAATCTTGTAACCTAGAGGTATGTTAGCATACAGTAGTTAATCTAATGGCTTCATTATTAATAGGGACACGGGACAGAAACAGGTAATTCACACATAATCTCTCTCTCTCTCACTCTCTCTCTCTCTCTCTAATATCTATTTATTATAATTCATTCAAATAAATGCAATCTTCTCACACTACTTTTTCTCTGTATGATTTATACTGGGCAGAATTCTAGATCTAACATTATCTAACATCCGAATTTACTGTGATTTTTATCCTTTCAGTCAAATTTTGCACTGCAAACATAAATTACAGCTTTAACGTGTCAGTGCCGGTAAGTGACCGTGATATAAGAGTGATAAACCAGGGCCAGGTGTGTATTAGATGATTCTAATGCATTACATTGGATTATCTTCTACATAAATGCTAAATTCCACATGGACACTTTTACAGTGTTTCTTGCAGACGAGATAAACGCGCAAAAGCTAATTAATTATGATCTTTTATTAAATCAGGTGTGTGATATAAGAGAAATATCTGGGACTTCTGGGACTGAATATTGAGAACAGTGATGTCACAGTTTCCTAGTTTTATTTTAACAATGTTTAAATTATGCTCTTACCTAATTAATCTGTGGAACAATCTCAGCATTGTGTAGCCTATAATTTAATTACAGTAATTTGTCCCCCAAGTAATATCTTAAACATTATTTACCATTCAACACATTTGCTGTAAAACAGTTGTCAATATACATAATTGGAGAAAAAAAAAAAATTAAAGCGTCCATTAAAGGTGGACGTATTTCAAACGCAGGAATGGTTCCACTTACCTTGATGTGTGTATGAGCAGATATAACCTGTGCACTGTACATGGGTCTTCTAAATGGTTTACTGAAATAGCTTTTAGGGCGTATTTATACATGTACAAGACACGGCACAGGACGACAGTAGACAGGTCTATAAATAGCTCGATAAATTTTGAGGGGTGTGAAAAAAGGGTGTGAAATGATGTGTGAGTGTGTGTGTAGGGTGTAAGGATGTTATTATTAATAATTACACTTTGCTGCTGTTGACACTCAAACCTTACATTTTGGTACTTTTCCCTTATGATTTGTTTATTCATCAGCGCTATTGGTCATACCACTGCAAAACAGCAACTCCACTTTCCAGAATACACCACGAACTACAAACATGGCTGACAACAACTACACTTCCCAAACACACACATGGACACGTTCACCATCCCCGGAGTTCTAATCAGAGACACTTGTTTCCAATCACACACACACACACACACACACACACACACACACACACACACACACACACGCACACCAGCTGGAACAGCACGGAATTCACTACAGTGCACCTATTATCTAAAACATGAGATGTACAGGTGGTCCAACTGAAGGATGTGCATCAAGTGGTCTCATCATGTTCAACCTGTGCCCAGTCCAAGGTTCCCTGAACAATTCCAGTGGGCAAACTGGTTTCTCTGCCCATTTCAGAGTGTCCCTGGTCACACATTTCTGTGGGTTTCCTCACCAACCTGCCAGAGTCTCAGGGAAACAAAAAGCATATTGATTATAGGCAGGTTCTCTAATTTACTCTGCTTAATTACCATCCCTCCCATCAGCCTTTACCACAGCAGAAGTACTGTTCCAACACATGTTCTGATACTATGGAATCCCCGAGGAGATAGTCAGTGATCGAGGCCCACAATTCACTTCACAAGTGTGGTCCAGTTTCATGAGCAAAATGAACATCACTGTAAATCTAACCTCAGGATACCACCCACAATTGAATGGCCAAGTGGAACGTGCCAATCAAGTTATCAGGTGGTTCCTCTGAACATTCTGAGCAGCCAAACCAGAGGACTGGTTCAGATTCATCCCCTGGGCCGGATATGTCCAGAAGGAGAACTTAGTTGATTGTATCAACAGACTCTGGTGTGAACATACCAACGACCTCTGACATGAACTTGGCTTGAGAGGTTGTCTTTTGGACCTTGGACAGGAGCTGGGCTTGAGAGGTCGTCTCTTCGACCTTGTTCAGGAACTTGGCATGAGAGGTTGTCTCTTCGACCTTGGACAGAAACTTAGCATGAGAGGTCGTCCCTGCGAGATCTGACATGAACTTGGCTTGAGAGGTCGTCTCTTGGGGCTTGGACATGAGCTTGGCTTGAGAGGTTGTCTTTTCAACCTCGGACAGGAACTTGGCTTGAGAGGTTGCATCTTCGACCTCTGATTGGAACTTGGCTTGAAAGGTCGCCTCTTGGACCTCTAACAGGAACTTGTCTCGAGAGGTCGCATCTTTGACCTCAAACAGGAACTTGGCTTGAAAGGTTGCCTCTTTGACTTTGGACAGAAACTTGGCTTGAGCGGTCATCTCTTCGACCTCTGACATGAACTTGGCTTGAGAGGTTGTCTCTTGGACCTCAGAGAGGAGCTGGGCTTGAGAGGTCATCTCTTTGACCTCTGACAGGAACTTGGCTTGAGAGGTTATCACTTCAACTTTGAACAGGAACTTGGCTTCAGAGGTCATCTCTTTACCCTCAGACAGGAACTTGGCTTGAGGGGTCACCTCGTTGTCCTCTAGCTCTGGAACTCTATAGCTGGATCTCTGGAACTGAAGTCGCTACGTTGACCTCTGGCTGGAGCTCAGCAGGTGAGTCCAACTTGTAGGTCTCATGCTGGAGCTCTGGAACTGAGGTCACCACGTTGACCTCTGGCTGGAACTCTGTGGGTGAGACCACCTCATGGGTCTTAGGTTGGAGACCTGGGGATGAGGCCACCTCATGCGACTCATGCTGGAGCTCTACAGTTGAAACCTCATTGTTCTCTAGCTAGAGCTCTGGAGAAAAGGTCGCTATGTTGACCCCCGGCTTGAGCTCAGCAGGTGAGACCACCTTGTGGGTCTCAGGTTGGAGATGAGGTTTCCATGTTGAACTCCAGCTGGAGCTCTGCAGGTGCTCTCTTATGGAGCTGTTTGTGAGAACAATAGCTGCTCTTGAAAAATTCCTTAGAGCATATGACCTCTGGATCCCAAGCTGGGCCTCTTTGCAGCAGCCCTCAGTCTTACAGGTCATGGTCACCTCCACCACTGCCCTCTCGGCCAGAGCCTGAAGCTTAGCTTTGGAGGCTGATCTGTCAGTCCACTCGTAATAGGTGTGGAATGGCAGGTCAGCCTTGTTCATCCCACTGACTTCCTTCAACAGTTGATCCAGGTCCTTGCTCTGCCCTGGATGCCCAAACTCCTCCAAGAATAGTTCCGCAAACTGAGTTATATTTTGGAGGGCACTGGACCCTGTACTGGCCAGATGCTCCACCCAGTCACAGGCCAGGCCATAAAACCGGGACACCATGAACCCAAACCACTGTCTCTTGTCCAGCTTGGGGTGCGCTAGGCTAGAGAAGTACATTTGGCTATGGAACAAAAACTGCCTCGGGTAGTTACACAATCCACAATGCTCCTCCGGGAGGTCCATGGCAGTCCACTGGGGAAACTGGACTGACATGAATGGTGGCCAGATTTGTATACTGCCCCATGAACACTGCCATGATGCTCTCCTCGGTTACCTGCTGCTTCCATGTTAGGGCGCAGTATTCTGTCACGATCCAGTACGTGATTGAGTTGGGGACAGGTGCAAGTGCAGTAAAAGCTGTTTAATAGAGAGAGACAGGCAGACAAATCCAAATCATTAGACAGAAGGGTGGTCAAAACAGGCATTGGTTCAGGCGATCAGCAAACAGGCATAAATAGGGCAATAGGAAACGCAAAATGAGGTCGATGAGCACATAAGAATCACTTGGTAAAGAGTTAGAGCCAATACTATGAAAAGTCCGTGTTTAACCAATCTCTTATATACTGTTCTGTGAGTGTGTGTGAGATTAGAATTCCGGAGAAGATGAACATGTGTGTGTGGGGGAAGTCCATGGCGGCCATGTCTGTAGGCCACAGTGGAAATGTAGTCATTGGAAATGTAGTCACTGGTTTGCTGTTACATGACACATATAGTGACTCTACTACCCTCTGGCATAATAGGTCATAAGCTGTTTGTTTCAAAAGCTGGGTTGAATGTGGTATTTAAGATTTGTATAATGATTGTCACGCCACGGCCGCCGGAGGCCACTGTGGCGCTTCATTTGAAAGGACTTTTGAGCTGGGCGCGCTTCCGGGGTTAGTGTGTGCGCGAGCGCGATTTCACAGCAGGTCTGTTTGTTTTCAGTTTGATTACCTGTGTTATTTAAGGTAGTGCGTTACCGAGCACTTTGCTCGTGATTGTCGTTGTTCCTGTTGGTATGCTTAAGTTGCGTAGACACGTTTGTAGCGGTCGAGCTGTTTGTTTGTCAAGTCAAGTGTATATGATGTCAAGTGTATATGCCTTGCTGCCCGTTTAAATGTGAAGACCGCGTATCTGTTTCAGTTTATATTAATAAAGATTCTGATCTGCGCCTGCATCCGTCTCCTGTCAACGTGTCGTTACAATGATAAGGTCTCAAATACTTTCAGAGTCTAAAATATGAATTCTCTCTCCAAGGATTTTATGATTTTTTTTGTGTGTTCAAAATTGAGGTCTGTGCTAAAAGATTATGGAGTACCATGGTCCACTAGGGTCACTCCTCACCATATGATAAATTGGATAGATTCTAATATGGCTTCTAGAGGTTTAGTGAGTATAATATATGAACCATTCTGGTACGACAATATTCAAATATTCCAAGTATGTTAAATATTCACTTAACACAGAGATCGATTGTGATACTCTCTGGGGAAATTATTTTATTACCTCATCAAATGATTCATTATAAATTAATAAATAGGGCATATGCCACTCCCTGTTTGTTATATAAGATGTAAAGAAAGTCTGACAATTTTTGTCACTTGTGTAGCAGTACAATTCCAGGTACATATATGCAAATGTTTTGGGAATGTTTTTGGATGGACTACTTCTGATCCTCTGTTCAGGACGTGGTGTCAGATCTTCTGAGGACTTGGATCCAAAAGGACCCATTGCTTTTTCTTTTACTTGATGATTCTGCATCAGTTTATCAAAGGATTATCCTTTCAGTTGCTTTTACTGCTTCTTATAAGTTATCTTAAAAGTGTGGTTGGAATCATCTACCCCAGTTATGTCTACTTGAATGTCATATCTGAAGGTTATCACTCTTTTAGAGTGTACCACAACTAGTGTACAGCGCCAACAGAAGGACAAAACAATTTTGGTTAGACCTTACTGAGGCTCTGGCAAAACTTCAGAGATTTTAAGTGTAATTAAACTTTGTTTATTGGTATTATTTTGTCTGTTGCTTGTTTTGTCTATAGTAATGACTTTTCTTCTTTTTCATTTCCTGATCCTGGGCAAATCATGGGCTTTTGTCGTGTAATAGTTATAATGAAAAAATTATAATAAAGAAGGAGTCACCAAACAAGGAGCGGATTGAGCCACATGTTTTTGGTTCACTGCCAGTCCCAGCTCCTTGCTCTCCAGAGCTACCATCGCCAAAACCACAGAGACTATCTCTCTCCATCACCTTAGTAGATTGAGGTCATATATCTGCTGTGTCCCGCCTTTATCAGTTTGCCTTACCTCACAAATTACTTTGGCCTTTGCCACTTTACGATTAATTTGGAGTTCACTGTGAGTAATAATACAGGCACTTTATCTCTCTGGAAAACTCACATAGCCAAATGTCACCTATTATATACAGCCTGGATTGATGTGCTTGCACCTGCAGCATAATCCCCTGTTTTAATTGCCCCATTGGCAGGTCAAGAATGCACTGAATTTCATTTTCACTCTTGGATGGTCCATCCTCCTGATGATTAAGACGTAGTGATGTTTGTGTCCATATATTTATATCCACAATTCAAACAGGGAGCACCCCGTGGAGGATGTTGGGACCTCTCGTACTGCAAATAATAGGGGTTCGGGCCAGTTATCCCCATTTCAAGTGTGTGTGTGTGTGTGTGTGTGTGTGTATGTGTGTGTGTGTGTGTGTAGAACAAAACACACGATTTATGTTAATACTTGTGGGTTTTTTGAAGTGGCTTTCTACATTGCTAATGTAACCCATTCATTTATTGGACATGACACACAATATCAGTTTTTTTTGTTCAAGAATACTTCAGTAATATTTCCAGAATATTTTGCTTCATGAGACTTTTATTAGGCTTGAAATGAAAGACAATGGCAGCACATATTAGCAGGCAAGGATTAGTAATAATGTGGCAGTAATATTTGCACCTATTCTACTTCAAATAGCATGATAACTGGTTTGAATATGCACAAAGAAGACAACTGGTCTACAACTCAAGACCTTTAGCTTTGCGAATGTTGCTCTGGTTGAGGTGGGGAATGCGCTCATCGAGGAGCACTCCCATCTCCAGCAGCATGCTTCTGGGAATTGGGCGAGCATTCCGGGAGACGTACACTTTCTCCAGTTGTGCTTCCATGGGAGAGGGCTTGTACTCCATGCATGAAGAACCAGCCAAACCGTGAACACACTTCACGTCCAATTTATAATAGAATACCCCATGATTCAGTGTACAGACATCGTTCTTCACTCCAGATTTCAGTGGAGCATTGCATGTCCCGAGAAGGTCATCATCCCAACCATTGTCCTCGTCCCACACCTCCATGTTCACAGTGCTGAAATGATTAAGGTCCACAGTTCCAAAATGGAATTGTTTGTTCCAAGTTGGTGAATTGTTATCCATGATCACAGATGTCTGGCCTCTATTCATATTTGCTGTCTTGATCTTGACGAATCCGTCGGTCTGAGTCCAGTAATCTCCATATAAACCCGTGGCTCTGATTGCCGTTACGGTGACTTCAGCAAATCCTCTCTGAGTTGGGCAGCAGTTGAGGGCCACATCCGGTTTGTTGTGGCAGCTGCAGCTACACGGTTCGTTGGGGTTGGTCTTCACACCGGTCTTACATGGGCTTGTGCAGTTTATCAATAGAGCCCTCTGAAGGATGTAGTCCTTGATGGCAGTGCGCAAATGTGCTCGCATTTGTTGTTTCGCTGGCAGCAACTCGTGAAGGGACGTGAGGGAGTAGGAAAGCACATCAGGGTGAGCGGGCAGAGACGTGATCCACTCCTTATAGGAATTTGGGTCGTTATTTGATGAGAAAAGGAGGTCGACACTCTGAGTGTAGCCACCAATCACATTTGTTTCCCTTTTGGGGATGACAGAAACACAAGTTTTTGGAATAGTTTACATATGTTTAGAATAATTTAACCAGCTGAACTAAGTGTTCATTTTGGCACTTGATTTATCAACAATATGAGATGTGTGGTACAAACCTGTCACTGAAGCTGCTAGCAAAACTCTTCTTATTTGTAGTCTTTTCCTTGCTTTTCTTGCAGTGATGAGCCTCAGTCTGCAGACTTGAAGCTATTCCCATACTGACAGAAGCCTCCACGTCCAGACACATCTTCACTTCATCTACACTTAGACCCTGCAGGGACGCCTCACACTCCTTGATGCTGGTCACAGAGCGAACCTCTCCACCCAGAGTCACCTGCACACAGATATTCATTCTAGAACTGTGAAGTTGTATTCATCATTCATAAATAGACCAATTTTAAATCTGAGATGGACGAGTTTTATTATCTCATCTATTATCTCATTCACCTTTGAGATATAATGAGTACCAAACTTGTCAATCAGCTTGTAATAGAGGTGCTTTGATGACTCATCGTATATCTCAGGGAGACTTCCTAATTCGTCACTTAGCTCTGGGTGCAGGAGTGGACGGTTCGCAACCCTGTATCTAGAAGACAGACCATGAAGTAGAACTCAAGAAACAGTAATGAATGATGCTGTATTTGTATAATGAAAGATAAATCAACATTAGATGGCTTTGTCAAAACACAAGTTTTCACATCCTACCTGTAGTATCCACATGTGACATCATGACTGGTGAAACTGAACTTGTCATTTTTGGTCTTCTTCATTGAATATTCGGCCAGCTTGGAGTTACTGCCTGCCAGTATCAGTGATCCCTGGACTTTTGGAGGTGTTATTTGTAAGTCTGACTTCCAGTTGTTCTCGATAGAGGAGGTGGTGGCGCTGACCAGGGCCTCACTGGACTGATAGACGGAGCTGGACAACTTTATTATGCACTTCTGTCTCGATCTCCAGTCCACCACAGAAACTGGGAGCTTCTGCGTTTGACCTCCCATGTAGGGGTTTTTACACAGAGTGCAGGACTTGTCCTTCTGGAGCCAGGAGCTCATGTCAAGGACAAAGGCCCCTTTCCGTTGCATGGTGGTGATGTCAAAGCCTTCTCCTGCTAGGTCGGATCCTGGAGTGAAGTCCACGTTGTCACACTGAGACTCATTGGCCTTGAAGCAACTCTGGCTGGTTGGAGGAGGGAGAGTTGTGGCAAAGACTGCCCAAATCAGGAGTGCCTGTAGCATGGCTGGACCTGGTGTGTGTCCTATTTCTTTATTTTAAAAATTCAAAATTCAGATTTGTTAGTGTAACAATATTTAAAGTTACTTCACTTAATTACATACTTACACCACTTTATATGGTGTTTGTTTTGCATCTGTAATAAAATAAATCTCCTGAAGAAAAGACAGATCCATTGGCAGGGTTCCTTAAAGGGGGACATATATAAATTATTTTGTACTGTATAGTGGGGGGCACATGGGCATAACCACACATTCTATGGGGGGTCAAGTCCCCCCAATGTTGAGGAATTACCAATCTGTCCCCCTTAATTTTCAGTATTACACAAAATTCTTTCTATATGGCCCCCTTTAATGAACCCTGCCAATGGATCGGTCTTTTCTTCATCTATTCTATTTATTTATGTCTATTCCTTTAAAAAAATATATATTTCCGTGCAGCAGAACATACAAGCCTTTTCTCAGACAGTAAGTAACTAGATACTTAAATAGTAGGTAACCTTAGTTTAGTATAGAAGGCATCATACCATGGCTTTGTTTGTTCTTAAAAACGTCAATTAACTTTTGATATTTTCACACCCATGAAGTAGGCTACGCTAACGTCAGTTTTTAACCATTAACGTTACATTCACTTGCATATCCTCCCGCCGAGTTTGCTGTGAACCCTCACGTTGTGACAGACTGTTATAAATGTGAGTGAAAGTGAGGCAAGTTGCACAGCATTTCGTTCCTTTACACTACATTTGAGCTAAGGACAACTAAGTGATTTTACAAATATAAGGCTCAGCATAATGCTGAGATGTGTTAGCTTGGCAACGAGAGATATGTAACTAACGTCTGAGTTGTGGCCATATTGTAGTTATCCATTCAGAACTAGTTATGCCAGTTTGTCTTTAGAATTAAAAAAAAAGAAAACTCCAGTACCCTTTACATTGCTAACGATTCAGGTTTCCACCATTAATTTTGTTGTACACTTTGTACACTTATTACATAGCAAGCTAAACAGCATGATGATATTAACATAATAAATGACACCAGTTACACAAACTGGTGTAAAAATTCAGTTTATCAAATTGAAATGATCATCTAAGTCAGTCATTGCTCTTATGAGAAAATAATGGTACCTGGTCTCAATGCAGGCAGCACAGCATTTCTTGGAAGCATCCGTGGGGAAATTGTATTTACAACATATATAGTGTTGAATTTAGTTTCATAGGTAGCCATCCTTTCTGAGTTTGTTTAAAAGTGTTTGTTTAGATGTTAGCGTGTGTGGTTTGCCTGCACACATCTTAGCTCGCCTCTACTTGGTGCGGTAGGTTTCATTGTAGGTTATGGAGCAGGAAATACATCTGCCCACAGGACGTCCACAGCACCCTACAATTTCCCCATGCTGTGGGAGCTTCTATCACTCAGAAATCACGTGAATTCAAACAGTAACTGCAATCCTAAAACTATGATCTAAATATGTGAATTTTCTGTATCAAACTTTGGATGTTGGGGGGGCTTGGACACTCCCAATGTCCTTGGTACATCCTCTGCTAAAAAAACCTTCAGAATACCAAAGGATCATGCAGTTTTTTGCCAAAATTGCCTTTAATTTCCAGGATTTTAGAGAGAATTGTCTACACACAGCTCTATTCCTACAAGTTCAATATCTTAGATAAATTTCAGTCAGGTTTCAGATTTCTACACAGTACCGAATCTACACTGTTAAAGGTAACTAATGATATTTTCCTTTCCTTGGTTTAGGCTCGTGCCGTTTTAGTTTTATTGGGTCTCAGTGCCGTAGTCGACGCCACTGATCATGAAATTCTTTTAGATCGTCTGCAGTGTATGGTTGGCAATCAAGGCACATTATATTTGTCAATACCCCTGACTTAGATGAAGATCAGATCACATTTTATGACAAATTTATTCAGAAAACCATGATATTCCAAAGGGTTCGCACACACACACACACACACACACATTATATATATATATAAATATATATATATATATATATATATATATATATATATATATATATATATATATATATATATATATATATATATATATTGTATATATTTATATATATATATATATTTATATACAAATCTTGTAACCTAGAGGTATGTTAGCATACAGTAGTTAATCTAATGGCTTCATTATTAATAGGGACACGGGACAGAAACAGGTAATTCACACATAATCTCTCTCTCTCTCTCACTCTCTCTCTCTCTCTAATATCTATTTATTATAATTCATTCAAATAAACGCAATCTTCTCACACTACTTTTTCTCTGTGTATGATTTATACTGGGCAGAATTCTAGATCTAACATTATCTAACATCCGAATTTACAGTGATTTTTATCCTTTCAGTCAAATTTTGCACTGCAAACATCAATTACAGCTTTAACGTGTCAGTGCACATAAGTGACCGTGATATAAGTGTGATAAACCAGGGCCAGGTGTGTATTACACAATTCTAATGCATTAAATTGGATTATCTTCTACATAAATGCTAAATTCCACATGGACACTTTTACAGTGTTTCTTGCAGACGAGATAAACGCGCAAAAGCTAATTAATTATGAGTCTTTTATTAAATCAGGTGTGTGATATAAGAGAAATATCTGGGACCTCTGGGACCTCTGTGATGTTGAGAACAGTGATGTCACAGTTTCCTAGTTTTATTTTAACAATGTTTAAATTTTGCTCTTACCTAATTAATCTGTGGAACAATCTCAGCATTGTGTAACCTATAATAACAGTAATTTGTCCCCCAAGTAATATCTTAAACATTATTTACCATTCAACACATTTGCTGTAAAACAGTTGTCAATATACATAATTGGAGAAAAAAAAATTAAAGCGTCCATTAAAGGTGGACGTATTTCAAACGCAGGGATGGTTCCACTTACCTTGATGTGTGTATGAGCAGATATAACCTGTGCACTGTACATGGGTCTTCTAAATGGTTTACTGAAATAGCTTTTAGGGCGTATTTATACATGTACAAGACAGGGCGACAGTAGACAGGTCTATAAATAGCTCGATTGTCACGTATCTGGGACTCCATTTCCCATCAGCCACTGCACTGCACCACATGACCACATGCACCACAACTGCACCTGATCCACGTTTCTGGTTAATGAGCACCCATGTGTATATATAGTCTTTGTCTGCACTCTTTCGTTGTCTGAGACTTCTGTGTTTCATGTCAGTGTGTTTTGTTTCTTGCCATAGTATCTTGCCAAGTTGTCTTAGTGTTTATCTAGTAGTCTATTTGTTTACATTAAATGTTTAAAATCTGCGACTGCTTCTGCCTCATCCTCAAAGTGGAACAGAACGAAAGACCGTGACTAAGAAGTAGCAGATTTCCCCGATGGATGCCTGGTGCAAGGACTATGCGGAGTAGTATCTCAAGATAACGGAGCAGGGAAGAAGGTCGAGGGTACTGATGGCTCAGAGTAGCCGCATACTCGGAATACCATCGAGGTACAGCACATGCACCATACCACACCCGGCGTTCATTGTAGAATATGCCAAGTTACACGGGTTGGAGTATATGCTCGGAGATGAGACTGAACCACGCCCTCCCTCCCCTTTTCTGGATGTCGCTCTGCCTTCCCGTTCAGCTGAGGTCGGCACGCAGCCGTCCTGTTCAGCTTAGGTCGTCTCACAGCCTTCCTGTTCATGTGTGGACGCCTCTCAGCATCCCTGCTCGGCTGTGGACGTCGCTCTGCCTTCTGGCTTGGCAGTGGACGTCACTCTGCCTTCCGGCTCGGCTGTGGACGTCGCTCTGCCTTCCAGCTCGGCAGTGGACGTCGCTCTGTCTTCCGGCTCGGCTGTGGACGTCGCTCGGCCTTCCTGCTTGGCTGTGGACGTCGCTCGGCCTTCCTGCTTGGCTTTGGACGTCGCTCGGCCTTCTTGCTCGGCTGAGGTCGTTGCTCGGCCTTCCTGCTCGGCTGCGGTCATCTCTCTGCCATCCTGCCTCACTGAGGACGTTACTCTGCCTCCATGCTCCGCTGAAGACGTCGCTCCTTTCCTTCGCTGTGCTCAGTGTGTCACTCCATGGAGGACGCTGTTACCCCCTCATGCTCCTCGGAGAGCGTTGTTCCTCCCTTGGGCCTCGCGGAGAACCTCGCTCCTCTCCCTGGCCTCGCGGAGAGCCTCGCTCCCCCCGTGTGCCTCGCGGAGAACCTCACTCCCCCTGTGTGCCTCGCGGAGAACCTCGCTCCCCCCTGGAGCCTCGTGGAGACCCTCGCTCCCCCTTTGAGCCTCGTGGGGGATCTCGCATTCCTCTTCTGCCCCAGGAAGGAGGTTGCCCCGCTTCCATGCCCTGCCAAGGACATCCTTTTGCCTCCCTGTGCCGTTGTGGGAGCTGCTCGGTCTACTGGCTTTGTTGAAGACCTTTTGCCCGGGGGCCCGGGGAGTAGCGCCCTTGGGGGAGGGTTCTGTCACATATCTGGGACTCCATTTCCCATCAGCCACTGCACTGCACCACATGACCACATGCACCACAACTGCACCTGATCCACGTTTCTGGTTAATGAGCACCCATGTGTATATATAGTCTTTCTCTGCACTCTCTCCTTGTCTTTCGTTGTCTGAGACTTCTGTCTTTCATGTCAGTGTGTTCTGTTTCTTGCCATAGTATCTTGCCAAGTTGTCTTAGTGTTTGTCGAGTAGTCTAAAAGAGAACAATATCAGATCAAAGTTTAGAGTGTTTTGCTCCGCTTAGAGAGACCGAACTAGCTTCATTAGTCTCTTCAGCAAATTCATCAACTTGCATACTAGATCCTGTACCTACATGTTTCTTTAAACAGATTTGTCCTGGAGTAATTGAACCAATTTTAAATATAATCAATTCTTTCCTTAGCACTGGCTATGTACCTAAATCACTTAAATTAGCAGTTATTAAAACTCTGATTAAAAAACCTGACCTTGACCCCTCTCAAACTGTCCAGCTATAGACCAATATCAAATCTCCCCTTCATCTCTAAGATCTTCGAAAATGTTGTAGCACAGCAGCTATACTTGTACCTACACAGGAGTAACATTCATGAAATGTATCAGTCAAGATTTAGACCTCAAAATAGCACAGAGACAATGTTAGTTAAAGTAGTAAATGACCTTCTACTGACCTCTGATTGTGTCTCGCTGCTTGTGTTACTCGACCTTAGTGCAGCTTTTTATACCATTGATCATACTATTCTCCTTGATAGATTAGAAAATGTTGTTGGCATTAAGGGAACAGTCCTCTCCTGGCTCAGGTCTTATTTGACCGATCGGTATCAGTTTGTAGATGTAAATGGAGACTTCTTCATGCATACCGAGGTCAAATTATTCGTATGGAATTAGATTACACTGTTATGCTGATGATACACAGTTGTGTTTCAGCCAAGCCAGAGGACAGACAGCAGCTTAGTAAAGTTGAAGAATGTGTAAAAGACATTAGATGTTGGATGCTAACTAACTTCCTTTTACTTAATTCTGTCTGATAAGACAGAAATACTTTTATTAGGACAACGTGTAGCTAGAAGTAAGCTTTCTGGTAGCTTGAATATCGAAGGCTACAGCAGGGGAAGATCTTTCTCTTATAGAGCCCCACAGTTATGGAACAGTCTTCCAATTAGTGTTCGCCTACTTCTGAGTTACAACCCAGCGATGGAACTGTCACAACACTGAAAAACCTGGAGTATCCCATGCAGCTGGGGCGAGTCTGAAAATGAGTCACGCCATCGAGAGTTTCACTACTTTTACTGCAGACAAGACACCCTCATCTCATCCGGCAGTGTTTTGTTGGGACACTGGGGAGAGCAGGGACTCTACGTTCTGCTCCCAGTTGGTGAGTCCATCCCAATTATTCTCTCCTCAAGCCTTCATTTTACCAGTCATAGTAGAAAGCTCAGGGATATCCGCTGTCCTCACAGCACTAATTGACTGCGGAGCAGTGGGGAACTTCATAGGCCACAATACAGTACAGAAGCTCAACATCCCTGACCCTAATTCCAACCTCGCAATATCCAAGCCATCAATGGAGTGGCAATCAGAAAAAAATTAGGAATGCATGGGAAACGGAATTAGGAGTACAAATAAGTGAGGAGTGTTGGGAACATGCTATAGGGAGGGTACAGACTACCACTTCTTGTGCTTCTCTTGGACTTATACAGTTCAAAGTTTTAAATAGAGTCCATCTGTCCAAGTCGAGATTGTCTGTGATGTATCCGGATGTAGAGGACAAGTGTGATAAATGCCATGGCTCTCCCTGTCATCTTGGCCATATGTTTTTCTTCTGCCCTGAACTCCATGGTTTTTGTTCTGGCTTTTTTTACCATCATGTCCACTATTCTCAGGGCAGATTTAAAGCCTTGTCCATTGATAGCGATATTTGGGATTCCTCAAGCTTCAATTCCTTTGAGCTCGATACAAAAGGATGTTATTGCTTTCACATCCCTTATAGCAAGACGTTCCCTAATGTTACATTGGAAGTCTGCTAAATACCCATCTATCTCCCAGTGGTTAAAGGACGTGATGTTTTTTCTGAAACTCGAGAAAATACGATATACGATGAATGGATGTACAGAAGTTTTTTCATAAATGGCATCCCTTTATTGCATACTTTATGGAGTTACAGACACTACCCACTTAAAGGTGGTGCCTGTTGTTGAATTTTATAATATCTTTATAACCAGCGACAGTTAATGGGTAGCCATGATGAGCCGGAGGGGTGGGTTGTGGGTTCAATTTTGTTTTCCTTTGTATAAAAAGAGAAAAATCTGTGAATATTTACTGCTGTTGCTCAATTTGTTTTTATTTTTGGGAAATGGTGGGGAGGACAGAACAGAAAAGGCGATTTAGATAGGTTTAGCAGTTCAACAGAAATGTTCATCAGGAGGTCATCAAAAATGTTTAATAAAATAAAAAACGTAGAAGTGTAAAAATGTTCAGCAGAAATGTTCAATAAGAATGAAACTTAAAAAAAAAAAAAAACCTCTTCCTCTCCAGATCAGTGCCCTGCATAGGGAATTCATCACCCTCTATGTCACCATCTCAGCTCAACACCCAGTCATTCTCAGACTGCCCTGACTAGACCAACACATCCCCACAATCTCCTGGACTGACAGGCAAATCACGCACTGGTCTCCATATTGTCAGGAGCAGTGTTTTCCATGGTGCCATCATCCCTCTAGCAACTACCACCATCGAAACTCCAGGCCTAACAAGAACAGTTCACATTCCATCTGAGTACCAGGATCTCCAGGAGCTGTTCAGCAACTTTCTGGAGCCAGTCCAAGGAGGGTGTGTCTGCTGTCCTTAGGTGAGCAGAAAGCCATGGGGCAATACATTCAGGAGGCACTACAACAGGGACTCCACATCTCCTGTGTCAGCTGTTTTTTTCCTCATGGAGAAAAAATTCTAGGCCATGCTTAGATTACAGAGGTCTCAACCAAGTTTCAGTAAAGTGTTGGTATCACTTGCCATTTGTTCCAGCTAAAGTTCCTCCAAGCTACAACTTGTTCAACCAAGAGGGGAACAAGTGGAAAACAGACTTCAGTGCCACTTACTATGAGTGCTTTGTAATGCAGTATGGGCTCTCTAATGTCCCCTCAGTGTTCCAGTGCCTGATCAAAGACATCTTGAGGGACATGCTGGGGAAGTGTGTCATCACATACATTGACAGCATTCTGGTCTATTTCAGTTCTCTTGACAAACACCTCATACGCCACATGTTAAAAAAGCTTCTCCAGCATCATCTCTATGTCAAAGCAGATAAAAGAGAGATTCCACCTACACACCATACACCATATCATCTCTGGGCTACATCATTAGTTCTGTGGGAGTTGCCATGGACCAAGAAAAGGTGACAGCAGAGGTGGATTAGCCCATTCCTCACATGGTCAAAGAATTGCAATGATTCCTGGGGTTCACTAACTTCTACCGCTGTTTCATAAGAGGATTCAGCACCATAGCACCCCTTCATGTCCCTGCTGAAGGGGAAATCTAAGCAGCTGCCGTGGAACCCAGCTGCCAAAATGGCATTCGAATGACTCGAACAGGCATTCACCCATACTCCTTTTCTCAAGCACCCAGATCCCACGAAACGCTTTATTGTGGAGGTAGATGCTTCAGAGACTGGAGTTGGTGCTGTGCTGTCTCAGAGCTTTGGGGACAAAATTAGCTTCACCCAGTCGCTTTCTTCTCCAAAAAGTTGTTCTCAGCAGAAAGGAACTATGATGTGGGGAAATAAAAAACTTTGGGCAGAATAATTAGCCCTGGAGAAATGGCGATACTGGCTAGATGGTGCCACGCACTCAATCATTGTCTTCACGGATCATTAGCACTGCTAAACATTTGACACCTCGCCAAGCCCACTTGTCTTTGTTCTTGTCACATTTCCAGTTCACACTGTTCTATCGACCCTGATCACAGCTGATGCACTCTCTCAGGCACATGGCCCAGAGGAAAAAGTTTCTCCTCCCATCTATTTCTACTCTCAGCTCCATAGCATGGGAGTAAGATCAGACCCTAGCATTAATCCCAACATATCAGATCCCCTGGTAAACAGTATGTGTCCGGACTGCACCGGCTGGAACAGCACGGAATTCACTACAGTGCACCTATTATCTAAAACATGAGATGTACAGGTGGCCCAACTGAAGGCTGTGCATCAAGTGGTCTCATCATGTTCAACCTGTGCCCAGTCCAAGGTTCCCTGAACAATACCAGTGGGCAAACTGGTTTCTCTGCCCATTTCAGAGTGTCCCTGGTCACACATTTCTGTGGGTTTCCTCACCAACCTGCCAGAGTCTCAGGGAAACAAAAAGCATATTGATTATGGGCAGGTTCTCTAATTTACTCTGCTTAATTACCATCCCTCCCATCAGCAATTACCACAGCAGAAGTACTGTTCCAACACATGTTCTGATACTATGGAATCCCCGAGGAGATAGTCAGTGATCGAGGACCACAATTCACTTCACAAGTGTGGTCCAGTTTCATGAGCAAAATGAACACCGCTGTCAATCTAACCTCAGGATACCACCCACAATTGAATGGCCAAGTGGAACGTGCCAATCAAGTTATCAGGTGGTTCCTCTGAACATTCTGAGCAGCCAAACCAGAGGACTGGTTCAGATTCATCCCCTGGGCCGGATACGTCCAGAAGGAGAACTTAGTTGGTTGTATCAACAGACTCTGGTGTGAACGTACCAACGACCTCTGACATGAACTTGGCTTGAGAGGTTGTCTTTTGGACCTTGGACAGGAGCTGGGCTTGAGAGGTCATCTCTTCGATCTTGTTTAGGAACGTGGCATGAGAGGTTGTCTCTTCGACCTTGGAAAGAAACTTAGTATGAGAGGTCGTCCCTGCGAGATCTGATATGAACTGGGCTTGAGAGGTCATCTCTTTGACCTCTGACAGGAACTTGGCTTGAGAGGTTATCACTTCAACTTTTGACAGGAACTTGGCTTCAGAGGTCATCTCTTTACCCTCAGACAGGAACTTGGCTTGAGGGGTCACCTCGTTGTCCTCTAGCTCTGGAACTCTATAGCTGGATCTCTGGAACTGAAGTCGGTACGTTGACCTCTGGCTGGAGCTCAGCAGGTGAGTCCAACTTGGTCCAACAAAGGTCGCTATTTTGACCCCCGGTTTGAGCTCAGCAGGTGAGACCACCTTGTGGGTCTCAGGTTGGAGATGAGGTTTCCATGTTGAACTCCAGCTGGAGCTCTGCAGGTGCTCTCTTATGGAGCCGTTTGTGAGAACAATAGCTGCTCTTGAAACATTCCTTAGAGCATATGACCTCTGGATCCCAAGCTGGGCCTCTTTGCAGCAGCCCTCAGTCTTACAGGTCATGGTCACCTCTACCACTGCCCTCTCGGCCAGAGCCTGAAGCTTAGCTTTGGAGGCTGATCTGTCATCCCACTGACTTCCCTCAACAGTTGATCCAGGTCCTTGCTCTGCCCTGGATGCCCAAACTCCTCCAAGAATAGTTCCGCAAACTGAGTTATATTATGGAGGGCACTGGACCCTGTACTGGCCAGATGCTCCGCCCAGTCACAGGCCAGGCCATAAAACCGGGACACCATGAACCCAAGCCACTGTCTCTTGTCCAGCTTGGGGTGCGCTAGGCTAGAGAAGTACATTTGGCTATGGAACAAAAACTGCCTCGGGTAGTTACACAATCCACAATGCTCCTCCGGGAGGTCCATGGCAGTCCACTGGGGAAACTGGACTGACATGAATGGTGGCCAGATTTGTATACTGCCCCATGAACACTGCCGTGATGCTCTCCTCGGTTACCTGCTGCTTCCATGTTAGGGCGCAGTATTCTGTCACGATCCAGTACGTGATTGAGTTGGGGACAGGTGCAAGTGCAGTAAAAGCTGTTTAATAGAGAGAGACAGGCAGACAAATCCAAATCATTAGACAGAAGGGTGGTCAAAACAGGCATTGGTTCAGGCGATCAGCAAAAAGGCATAAATAGGGCAATAGGAAACGCAAAATGAGGTCGATGAACACATAACAATCGCTTGGTAAAGAGTTAGAGCCAATACTATGAAAAGTCATAGTGTTTAAACAGTCTCTTATATACTGTTCTGTGAGTGTGTGTGAGATTAGAAACAGGTGTGTGTGATTAGAATTGGAAATGTAGTCAGTGGAAATGTAGTGGAACAGTGGAAATGTAGTCATTGGAAATGTAGTCACTGGTTTGCTGTGACATGACACATATAGTGACTCTACTACCCTCTGGCATAATAGGTCATAAGCTGTTTGTTTCAAAAGCTGGGTTGAATGTGGTATTTAAGATTTGTATAATGATTGTCACGCCACGGCCGCCGGAAGCCACTGTGGCGCTTCATTTGAAAGGACTTTTGAGCTGGGCGCGCGCTTCCGGGGTTAGTGTGTGCGCGAGCGCGGTTTCGCAGCAGGTCTGTTTGTTTTCAGTTTGATTACCTGTGTTATTTAAGTGCCTGTGTTACCGAGCACTTTGCTGGGGAAATTATTTTATTACCTCATCAAATGATTAATTATAAGTTAATAAATAGGGCATATGCCACTCCCTGTTTGTTATATAAGTTGTAAAGAAAGTCTGACCCTTTTTGTCACTTGTGTAGCAGTGCAAATCGAGGAACATACATAAAAATGTTTTGGGAATGGTTTTTGGATGGACTCTTTCTGATCCTCTGCTCAGGACGTGGTGTCAGATCTTCTGAGGACTCAGATCCAAAAGGACCCATTGCTTTTTCTTTTACATGATGATTCTAGATCAGTTTATCAAAGGATGATCGTGTCAGTTGCTCTTACTGCTTCTAAAAAAGTTATCTTAAAAGTGTGGTTGGAATCATCTACCCCAGTTATGTCTACTTGAATGTCATATCTGAAGGTTATCACTCTTTTAGAGTGTACCACAGCTAAAGTGTACAGCGCCAACAGAAGGACAAAACAATTTTAGTTAGACCTTACTGAGGCTCTGTCAGACCTTCAGAGATTTTAAGTGTAATTAAACTTTGTTTATTGGTATTATTTTGTCTGTTTCTTGTTTTGTCTATAGTAATGACTTTTCTTCTTTTTCATTTCATGATCCTGGGCAAATCATGGGCTTTTGTCGTGTAATAGTTATAATGAAAAAAATATAGTAAAAAAAGGAGTGACCAAACAAGGAGCGGATTGAGCCACATGTTTTTGGTTCACTGCCAGTCCCAGCTCCTTGCTCTCCAGAGCTACCATCGCCAAAACCACAGAGACTATCTCTCTCCATCACCTTAGTAGATTGAGGTCATATATCTGCTGTGTCCCGACGTTATCTGTTTGCCTTACCTTGTAATTGATATCACCGACTTACTTTGGTCTTTGCCACTTTACAATTAATTTGGAGTTCACTGTGAGTAATAATACAGGCACTTTATGTCTCTGGAAAACTCACATAGCCAAATGTAACCTATTATATACAGTGGGATTATGTACAGCATAATCCCCTGTTTTAATTGCCCCATTGGCAGGTCAAGAATGCACTGAATTTCATTTACACTCTTGGATGGTCCATCCTCCTGATGGTTAAGACGCTGTGAGGTTTGTGTCCATACAGCAATTAAAACAGGGAGCACCCAGTGGACGATGTTGGGACCTTTCGTACTGCAAATAATAGGGGTTCGGGGCCAGCGTGTGTAGAACAAAACACACGATTTATGTTAATACTTGTGGGTTTTCTTGAAGTAGATTTCCACATTGCTAACGTAACTCATTCATTTATTGGACATGACACACAATATCAGTTTTTTTTCCAAGAATACTTCAGTAATATCTCCAGAATATTTTTGCTTCATGAGACTTTTATTAGGCTTGAAATAAAAGACAATGGCAGCACAAATGAGCAGGAAAGTTTTAGTAATAATGTGCCAGTAATAGGTGCACCTATTCTACTTTAAACAGCATGATAACTGGTGTGAATATGCACAAAGGACACAACTGGTCTACAACTCAAGACCTTTAGCTTTGCGAATGTTGCTCTGGTTGAGGTGGGGAATACGCTCATCGAGGAGCACTCCCATCTCCAGCAACATGCCTCTGGGAATCGGGCGAGCATTCCGGGAGACGTACACCTTCTCCAGTTGTGCATCCATGGGAGAGGGCTTGTACTCCATGCATGAAGAACCAGCCAAACCATGAACACACTTCACCTCCACTTTATAATAGAGAACTCCGTGATTCAGTGCACAGACATCCTTCTTCACTCCAGATTTCAGTGGAGCATTGCATGCCCCGAGAAGGTCATCATCTGAACCATTGTCCTCATCCCACACCTCCAACTTAACACTGCTGAAATGAGTAAGGTCCACAGTTCCAAGATGGAATTCTTGGTTCCAAGTAGGCGAGTTATTATTCGGGATCACAGATGTCTGGCCTCTGGGAACCTTTCCATTGAGGAGGATCTTGACGAATGCGTCTGTCTGACTCCAGTAATCTCCATATAAACCTGTGGCTCTGATTGCAGTTATGGTGACTTCAGCAAATCCTCTCTGAGTTGGGCAGCAGTCGAGGGCCACATCCGGTTTATTGTGGCAGCTGCAGCTACACGGTTCGTTGGGGTTGGTCTTCACACCGGTCTTACATGGGCTTGTGCAGTTTATCAATAGAGCCCTCTGAAGGATGTAGTCCTTGATGGCAGTGCGCAAATGTGCTCGTATTTGTTTTTTCGCTGACAGCAACTCGTGGAGGGACGTGAGCGAGTAGGAAAGCACATCAGGGTGAGCGGGCAGAGACGTGATCCACTCCTTATAGGCCTTTGGGTCGTTATTTGATGAGAAAAGGAGGTCGACACTCTGAGTGTAGCCACCAATCACATTTGTTTCCCTTTTGGAGATGACAGAAACACAAGTTTTTGGAATAATTTACATATGTTTAGAATAATTTAACCAGCTGAACTAAGTGTTCATTTTGGCACTTTATTTGTCAACGATAAGAGATGTGTGGTACAAACCTGTCACTGAAGCTGCTAGCAAAATTCTTTTTATTCGTAGTCTTTTCCTTGGCCTGCTTGCAGTGATGAGCCTCAGTCTGCAGACTAAAAGCTATTCCCATACTGACAGAAGCCTCCACGTCCAGACACATCTTCACGTCATCTACACTTAGACCCTGCAGGGACGCCTCACACTCCTTGATGCTGGTCACAGAGCGAACCTCTCCACCCAGAGTCACCTGCACACAGGTATTCATTCTAGAACTGTGAAGTTGTATTCATTGTTCATAAATAGACCAATTTTAAATCTGAGATGGACGAGTCTGCTTCAGAGTCTGTGGAAATCTATTATCTCATTCACCTTTGAGATATAATGAGTACCAAACTTGTCAATCAGCTTGTAATAGAGGTGCTTTGATGACTCATCATATATCTCAGGGAGACTTCCTAATTCGTCACTTAGCTCTGGGTGCAGGAGTGGACGGTTTGAAACCCTGTAACTAGAAGACAGACCATGAAGTAGAACTCAAGAAACAGTGATGAATGATGCTGTATTTGTATAATTAAATATAAATCAACATTAGATGGCTTTGTCAAAACACAAGTTTTCACATCCTACCTGTAGTATCCACATGTGACATCATGACTGGTGAAACTGAACTTGTCGTTTTTGGTCTTCTTCATTGAATATTCGGCCAGCTTGGAGTTACTGCCTGCCATTATCATTGATCCCTGGACTTTTGAAGTTGTTATTTGTAAGTCTGACTTCCAGTTGTTCTCGATAGAGGAGGTGCTGGCGCTGACCAGGGCCTCACTGGACTGATAGACGGAGCTGGACAACTTTGTGCTGCACTTCTGACTCGGTCTCCAGTCCACCACAGAAACTGGGAGCTTCTGCGTTTGACCTCCCATGTAGGGGTTTTTACACAGAGTGCAGGACTTGTCCTTCTGGAGCCAGGAGCTCATGTCAAGGACAAAGGCCCCTTTCCGTTGCATTGTGGTGATGTCAAAGCCTTCTCCTGCTAGGTCAGACCCTGGAGTGAAGTCCACACTGTCACACTGAGACTCATTGGCCTTGAAGCAACGCTGACTGGTTGGAGGAGGGAGAGTTGTGGCAAAGACTGCCCAAATCAGAAGTGTCTGCAGCATGGCTGGACCTGGTGTGTGTCCTATTTCTTTATTTAAAAAAAATTCAGATTTGTTAATGTAACAATATTTAAAGTTACTTCACTTAATTACATACTTACACCACTTTGTATGGTGTTTGTTTTGCATCTGTAATAAAATAAATCTCCTGAAGAAAAGACAGATCCATTGGCAGGGTCCCTTAAAGGGGGACATATAGAAATTATTTTGTACTGTATAGTGGGGGGGGGGGGGCACATGGGCATAACCACACATTCTATGGTGAGTCAAGTCCCCCCAATGTTGAGGAATTAACAATCTGTCCCCCTCAATATTCAGCAACTAAGTGATTTTACAAATATAAGGCTCAGCATAATGCTGAGATGTGTTAGCTTGGCAACGAGAGATATGTAACTAACGTCTGAGTTGTGGCCATATTGTAGTTATCCATTCAGAACTAGTTATGCCAGTTTGTCTTTAGAATTAAAAAAAAAGAAAACTCCAGTACCCTTTACATTGCTAACGATTCAGGTTTCCACCATTTATTTTGTTGTACACTTTGTACACTTATTACATAGCAAGCTAAACAGCATGATGATATTAACATAATAAATGACACCAGTTACACAAACTGGTGTAAAAATTCAGTTTATCAAATTGAAATGATCATCTAAGTCAGTCATTGCTCTTATGAGAAAATAATGGTACCTGGTCTCAATGCAGGCAGCACAGCATTGCTTGGAAGCATCCGTGGGGAAATTGTATTTACAACATATATAGTGTTGAATTTAGTTTCATAGGTAGCCATCCTTTCTGAGTTTGTTTAAAAGTGTTTGTTTAGATGTTAGCGTGTGTGGTTTGCCTGCACACATCTTAGCTCGCCTCTACTTGGTGCGGTAGGTTTCATTGTAGGTTATGGAGCAGGAAATACATCTGCCCACAGGACGTCCACAGCACACTACAATTTCTCCATGCTGTGGGAGCTTCTATCACTCAGAAATCACGTGAATTCAAACAGTAACTGTAATCCTAAAACTATGATCTAAATATGTAAATTTTCTGTATCAAACTTTGGATGTTGGGGGGGCTTGGACACTCCCAATGTCCTTGGTACATCCTCTGCTAAAAAAACCTTCAGAATACCAACGGATCCTGCAGTTTTTGCCAAAATTGCCTTTAATTTCCAGGATTTTAGAGAGAATTGTCTACACACAGCTCTATTCCTACAAGTTCAATATCTTAGATAAATTTCAGTCAGGTTTCAGATTTCTACACAGTACCGAATCTACACTGTTAAAGGTAACTAATGATATTTTCCTTTCCTTGGTTTAGGCTCGTGCCGTTTTAGTTTTATTGGGTCTCAGTGCCGTAGTCGATGCTACTGATCATGATATTCTTTTAGATCGTCTGCAGTGTATGGTTGGCAATCAAGGCACATTATATTTGTCAATACCCCTGACTTAGATGAAGATCAGATCACATTTTATGACAAATTTATTCAGAAAACCATGATATTCCAAAGGGTTCAACACACACACACACACATATATATATATATATATATATATATATATATATATATATATATATATATATATATATATATATATATATATATATATATATATATATATATATAATATATATATATATGTATATAAATATATAAATTTAATTAATTATGAGTCTTTTATTAAATCAGGTGTGTGATATAAGAGAAATATCTGGGACCTCTGGGACTGAGAACAGTGATGTTGAGAACAGTGATGTCACAGTTTCCTAGTTTTATTTTAACAATGTTTAAATTTTGCTCTTACCTAATTAATCTGTGGAACAATCTCAGCATTGTGTAACCTATAATAACAGTAATTTGTCCCCCAAGTAATATCTTAAACATTATTTACCATTCAATACATTTGCTGTAAAACAGTTGTCAATATACATAATTGGTGAAAAAAAAAAATTAAAGCGTCCATTAAAGGTGGACGTATTTCAAACGCAGGAATGGTTCCACTTACCTTGATGTGTGTATGAGCAGATATAACCTGTGCACAGTACATGGGTCTTCTAAATGGTTTACTGAAATAGCTTTTAGGGCGTATTTATACATGTACAAGACACGGCACAGGACGACAGTAGACAGGTCTATAAATAGCTCGATAAATTTTGAGAGGTGTGAAAAAAGGTGTGAAATGATGTGTGAGTGTGTGTGTAGGGTGTAAGGATGTTATTATTAATAAATACACTTTGCTGCTGTTGACACTCAAACCTTACATTTTGGTACTTTTCCCTTATGATTTGTTTATTCATCAGCGCTATTGGTCATACCACTGCAAAACAGCAACTCCACTTTCCAGAATACACCACGAACTACAAACATGGCTGACAACAACTACACTTCCCAAACACACACATGGACACGTTCACCATCCCCGGAGTTCTAATCAGAGACACTTGTTTCCAATCACACACACACACACACACACACACACCGCTCACACACACACACACACACACACACACACACACACACACACCGGCTGGAACAGCACGGAATTCACTACAGTGCACCTATTATCTAAAACATGAGATGTACAGGTGGTCCAACTGAAGGATGTGCATCAAGTGGTCTCATCATGTTCAACCTGTGCCCAGTCCAAGGTTCCCTGAACAATACCAATGGGCAAACTGGTTCCTCTGCCCATTTCAGAGTGTCCCTGGTCACACATTTCTGTGGGTTTCCTCACCAACCTGCCAGAGTCTCAGGGAAACAAAAAGCATATTGATTATGGGCAGGTTCTCTAATTTACTCTGCTTATTTACCATCCCTCCCATCAGCCTTTACCACAGCAGAAGTACTGTTCCAACACATGTTCTGATACTATGGAATCCCCGAGGAGATACTCAGTGATCGAGGCCCACAATTCACTTCACAAGTGTGGTCCAGTTTCATGAGCAAAATGAACACCACTGTAAATCTAACCTCAGGATACCACCCACAATTGAATGGCCAAGTGGAACGTGCCAATCAAGTTATCAGGTGGTTCCTCTGAACATTCTGAGCAGCCAAACCAGAGGACTGGTTCAGATTCATCCCCTGGGCCGGATACGTCCAGAAGGAGAACTTAGTTGGTTGTATCAACAGACTCTGGTGTGAACATACCAATGACCTCTGACATGAACTTGGCTTGAGAGGTTGTCTTTTGGACCTTGGACAGGAGCTGGGCTTGAGAGGTCGTCTCTTTGACCTTGTTCAGGAACTTGGCATGAGAGGTTGTCTCTTCGACCTTGGACAGAAACTTAGCATGAGAGGTCGTCCCTGCGAGATCTGATATGAACTGGGCTTGAGAGGTTGCCTTTTCGACCTCTGACATGAACTTGGCTTGAGATGTCGTCTCTTGGGGCTTGGACATGAGCTTGGCTTGAGAGGTTGTCTTTTCAACCTCGGACAGGAACTTGGCTTGAGAGGTTGCATCTTCGACCTCTGATTGGAACTTGGCTTGAAAGGTCGCCTCTTGGACCTCTAACAGGAACTTGTCTCGAGAGGTCGCATCTTTGACCTCAGACAGGAACTTGGCTTGTAAGGTTGCCTCTTTGACTTTGGACAGAAACTTGGCTTGAGCGGTCATCTCTTCGACCTCTGACATGAACTTGGCTTGAGAGGTTGTCTCTTGGACCTCAGAGAGGAGCTGGGCTTGAGAGGTCATCTCTTTGACCTCTGACAGGAACTTGGCTTGAGGGGTTGTCAATTCAACTTTGGACAGGAACTTGGCTTGAGAGGTCATCTCTTTACCCTCAGACAGGAACTTGGCTTGAGGGGTCACCTCGTTGTCCTCTAGCTCTGGAACTCTATAGCTGGAACTCTGGAACCTAAAGTCGCTACGTTGACCTCTGGCTGGAGCTCAGCAGATGAGTCCAACTTGTAAGTCTCATGCTGGAGCTCTGGAACTGAGGTCACCACGTTGACCTCTGGCTGGAACTCTGTGGGTGAGACCACCTCATGGGTCTTAGGTTGGAGACCTGGGGATGAGGCCACCTCATGCGACTCATGCTGGAGCTCTACAGGTGACACCTCATTGTTCTCTAGCTAGAGCTCTGGAGAAAAGGTTGCTATGTTGACCCCCGGTTTGAGCTCAGCAAGTGAGACCACCTTGTGGGTCTCAGGTTGGAGATGAGGTTTCCATGTTGAACTCCAGCTGGAGCTCTGCAGGTGCTCTCTTATGGAGCAGTTTGTGAGAACAATAGCTGCTCTTGAAACATTCCTAAGTTTCCTACATGTGGGACACTGTAGCTGGGCCTCTTTGCAGCAGCCCTCAGTCTTACAGGTCATGGTCACCTCCACCACTGCCCTCTCCGCCAGAGCCTGAAGCTTAGCTTTGGAGGCTGATCTGTCAGTCCACTCGTAATAGATGTGGAATGGCAGGTCAGCCTTGTTCATCCCACTGACTTCCTTCAACAGTTGATCCAGGTCCTTGCTCTGCCCTGGATGCCCAAACTCCTCCAAGAATAGTTCCGCAAACTGAGTTATATTATGGAGGGCACTGGACCCTGTACTGGCCAGATGCTCCGCCCAGTCACAGGCCAGGCCATAAAACCGGGACACCATGAACCCAAGCCACTGTCTCTTGTCCAGCTTGGGGTGCGCTAGGCTAGAGAAGTACATTTGGCTATGGAACAAAAACTGCCTCGGGTAGTTACACAATCCACAATGCTCCTCCGGGAGGTCCATGGCAGTCCACTGGGGAAACTGGACTGACATGAATGGTGGCCAGATTTGTATACTGCCCCATGAACACTGCCGTGATGCTCTCCTCGGTTACCTGCTGCTTCCATGTTAGGGCGCAGTATTCTGTCACGATCCAGTACGTGATTGAGTTGGGGACAGGTGCAAGTGCAGTAAAAGCTGTTTAATAGAGAGAGACAGGCAAACAAATCCAAATCATTAGACAGAAGGGTGGTCAAAACAGGCATTGGTTCAGGCGATCAGCAAAAAGGCATAAATAGGGCAATAGGAAACGCAAAATGAGGTCGATGAACACATAACAATCGCTTGGTAAAGAGTTAGAGCCAATACTATGAAAAGTCCGTGTTTAAACAGTCTCTTATATACTGTTCTGTGAGTGTGTGTGAGATTAGAAACAGGTGTGTGTGATTAGAATTCCAGAGAAGGTGAACATGTGTGTGTGGGGGAAGTCCATGGCGGCCATGTCTGTAGGCCACAGTGGAAATGTAGTCATTGCAAATGTAGTCACTGGTTTGCTGTTACATGACACATATAGTGACTCTACTACCCTCTGGCATAATAGGTCATAAGCTGTTTGTTTCAAAAGCTGGGTTGAATATGGTATTTAAGATTTGTATAATGATTTTCACGCCACGGACGCCGGAGGCCACTGTGGCGCTTTATTTGAAAGGACTTTTGAGCTGGGCGCGCGCTTCCGGGGTTAGTGTGTGCGCGAGTGCGGTTTCACAGCAGGTCTGTTTGTTTTCAGTTTGATTACCTGTGTTATTTAAGTGCCTGTGTTACCGAGCACTTTGCTCGTGATTGTCGTTGTTCCTGTTGGTATGCTTAAGTTGCGTAGACACGTTCGTAGCAGTCGAGCTGTTTGTTTGATGTCAAGTGTATATGCCTTGCTGCCCGTTTAAATGTGAAGACCGCGTATCTGTTTCAGTTTATATTAATAAAGATTCTGATCTGCGCCTGCATCCGTCTCCTGTCAACGTGTCGTTACAATGATAAGGTCTCAAATACTTTCAGAGTCTAAAATATGAATTCTCTCTCCAAGGATTTTATGATTTTTTTTGTGTGTTCAAAATTGAGGTCTGTGCTAAAAGATTATGGAGTACCATGGTCCACTAGGGTCACTCCTCACCATATGATAAATTGGATAGATTCTAATATGGCTTCTAGAGGTTTAGTGAGTATAATATATGAACCATTCTGGTACGACAATATTCAAATATTCCAAGTATGGGAATATTCACTTAACACAGAGATCGATTGTGATACTCTCTGGGGAAATTATTTTATTACCTCATCAAATTAATAAATAGGGCATATGCCACTGCCTGTTTGTTATATAAGATGTAAAGAAAGTCTGACAATTTTTGTCACTTGTGTAGCAGTACAAATCCAGGTACATATATGCAAATGTTTTGGGAATGTTTTTGGATGGACTACTTCTGATCCTCTGTTCAGGACGTGCTGTAAGATCTTCTGAGGACTTGGATCCAAAAGGACCCATTGCTTTTTCTTTTACATGATGATTCTGCATCAGTTTATCAAAGGATTATCCTTTCAGTTGCTTTTACTGCTTCTTATAAGTTATCTTAAAAGTGTGGTTGGAATCATCTACCCCAGTTATGTCTACTTGAATGTCATATCTGAAGGTTATCACTCTTTTAGAGTGTACCACAGCTAAAGTGTACAGCGCCAACAGAAGGACAAAACAATTTTAGTTAGACCTTACTGAGGTTCTGTCAAACCTTTTAGAGATTTTAATTGTAATTGAACTTTGTTTATTGGTATTATTTTGTCTGTTGCTTGTTTTGTCGATGATAATGACTTTTTCATTTCATGATCCTGGGCAAATCATGGGCTTTGTTGTATAATAGCTATTTAAAAAATATAATAAAAAAGGAGTCACCAAAAAGGAAACGGATTGAGCCGCATATTTTTGGTTCACTGCCGGTCCCAACCGCTTGCTCTCCAGAGCTACCATCGCCAAAACCTGATCAATTCATTCGTTGTCACGTGGTTGGATTACTGTAATGCAGTTTTAGCCGGAGTTTCTAAAACTGCAATAAACAAACTGCAGTATGTTCAGAACTCTGCCGCCCGGATCCTGACGGGAAGCAGGAAATATGACCATATCACTCTTGTTTTGAAGTCCTTACACTGGCTCCCGGTCAGGTTCCGTGTCGATTTTAAGATCATGATGTTGACATACAAGGCATTAAATGGATTGGCTCCACAATATTTAACTCACTTATTAATCCCGTACACCCCACATCGCAGACTGCGCTCCTCACAGGGTCATCTACTTACGGTTCCACTAACCTGCCTTAAGTCTATGGGTGACAGGGCTTTTTCTGTCTACGCTCCATCACTTTGGAACGCTCTTCCCCCTGAACTCAGGGAAGCTCAGTCCTTTGGCATTTTTAAAGCTCTTTTAAAGACACACTTTTTTAGACTCGCATTTGATTCGTGATTTTTGATTGTTTTATATTTATTTTTTATTACAGTTGTTGTATTCGTTTTAATTAACTTTTATTTATTCTGTGATTTGTGATTTTATGTGCAGCGCTTTGAGAAGCTGCTTTAAAGGCACTTTATAAAATAAAGTTTATTATTATTATTATTATTATTATTATTATATAAGATGAAAAGAAAGTCTGACCGTTTTTGTCACTTGTGAAACAGTACAAGTCCAGGTACATATATGCAAATGTTTTGGGAATGTTTTTGTATAGACTCCTTCTGATCCTCTGTTCAGGACGTGGTGTCAGATCTTCTGAGGACTCAGATACAAAAGGACCCATTGCTTTTTCTTTTACTTGATGATTCTGCATCAGTTTATCAAAGCATGATCGTGTCAGTTGCTCTTACTGCTTCTTATAATTTATCTTAAAAGTGTGGTTGGAATCATCTACCCCAGTTATGTCTACTTGAATGTCATATCTGAAGGTTATCACTCTTTTAGAGTGTACCACAACTAAAGTGTACAGCGCCAACAGAAGGACAAAACAATTTTAGTTAGACCTTACTGAGGTTCTGTCAAACCTTTTAGAGATTTTAATTGTAATTGAACTTTGTTTATTGGTATTATTTTGTCTGTTGCTTGTTTTGTCGATGATAATGACTTTTTCATTTCATGATCCTGGGCAAATCATGGGCTTTGTTGTATAATAGCTATTTAAAAAATATAATAAAAAAGGAGTCACCAAAAAGGAAACGGATTGAGCCGCATATTTTTGGTTCACTGCCGGTCCCAACCGCTTGCTCTCCAGAGCTACCATCGCCAAAACCACAGGGCCTATCTGCTGTGTCCCGCCTTTATCCTTTTGCCTTACATCATAATTGACATCTTTACAATTAATTTGGAGCTCAGTGTGAGTAATAATACGAGCATTTATCTCCCTGGAAAACTCACATAGCCAAGTGCCACCTATTATATACAGCCTGCATTGATGTGCTTGCACCTGCCACAAATTCTCCTGTTTTAATTGCCCCATTGGCAGGTCACGAAAACCTGGTGAATGACCATGACCTATTGTGTGCAGATTCCACCATCACAGTGACTGTGTTGACATATTACGCCATGCCAGAAAGCTCCAACGGATTAAAGTGAGGGATTTGACCATTTCTGTTTTCCCTGAATACACTGCCAAGACAGCCCGGGCTGCATTTAACAAGGTCAGTTGCTCTTACTGCTTCTTATAATTTATCTTAAAAGTGTGGTTGGAATCATCTACCCCAGTTATGTCTACTTGAATGTCATATCTGAAGGTTATCACTCTTTAGCAACAGTGTACACACCAACTAGTGTCGCGCCAGCAACACATTTTGGTTATATCTTGCTGAGGCTCTGTCGACCTTCTAGTTTTTTTTTTTTTTTTTTTTTTTTTTTTTTTTTTTTTTTTTTTTTTTTTTTTTTTTTTTTTTTTTTTTTTTTTTCTCCCTTTTTTTTTTTTTTTTTTTTTTTTTTTTTTATTCACAATTAATTTTTTTTTTTTTTTTTTCCCCTCCCCCCCCCTCCCCCCACTCTTCCAACCCAACCAACCAACCCCCACCTCTCTCTCTTTTTTTTTTTTTTTTCTTTTTTTTTTTTTTTTTTTTTTTTACCTCACAAAAATTACTGGGCTTTGCCACTTTAGATGCGACATTGAAGATGGGGTTCACTGTGAGTAATAATACAGGCACTTTATCTCTCGGGAAACTCACATAGCCAAATGTCACCTATTATATACAGCCTGGATTGATGTGCTTGCACCTGCAGCATAATCCCTTGTTTTAATTGCCCCATTGGCAGGTCAAGAATGGACTGAATTTCATTTTCACTCTTGGATGGTCCATCCTCCTGATGATTAAGACGTAGTGATGTTTGTGTCCATATATTTATATCCACAATTCAAACAGGGAGCACCCCGTGGAGGATGTTGGGACCTCTCGTACTGCAAATAATAGAGGTTCGGGCCAGTTATCCCCATTTCAAGTTGTGTGTGTGTGTGTGTGTGTGTGTGTGTGTGTGTATGTGTGTGTGTGTGTGTGTAGAACAAAACACACGATTTATGTTAATACTTGTGGGTTTTTTGAAGTGGCTTTCTACATTGCTAATGTAACCCATTCATTTATTGGACATGACACACAATATCAGTTTTTTTTCCAAGAATACTTCAGTAATATTTCCAGAATATTTTGCTTCATGAGACTTTTATTAGGCTTGAAATGAAAGACAATGGCAGCACATATTAGCAGGCAAGGTCTAGTAATAATGTGGCAGTAATATTTGCACCTATTCTACTTCAAATAGCATGATAACTGGTTTGAATATGCACAAAGAACACAACTGGTCTACAACTCAAGACCTTTAGCTTTGCGAATGTTGCTCTGGTTGAGGTGGGGAATGCGCTCATCGAGGAGCACTCCCATCTCCAGCAGCATGCTTCTGGGAATTGGGCGAGCATTCCGGGAGACGTACACTTTCTCCAGTTGTGCTTCCATGGGAGAGGGCTTGTACTTCATGCATGAAGAACCAGCCAAACCGTGAACACACTTCACCTCCACTTTATAATAGAATACCCCATGATTCAGTTTACAGACATCGTTCTTCACTCCAGATTTCAGTGGAGCATTGCATGTCCCGAGAAGGTCATCATCCCAACCATTGTCCTCGTCCCACACCTCCATGTTCACAGTGCTGAAAAGATTAAGGTTCACAGTTCCAAAATGGAATTGTTTGTTCCAAGTTGGTGAATTGTTATCCCTGATCACAGATGTCTGGCCTCTTTTCATATTTGCTGTCTTGATCTTGACGAATCCGTCGGTCTGAGTCCAGTAATCTCCATATAAACCCGTGGCTCTGATTGCAGTTACGATGACTTCAGCAAATCCTCTCTGAGTTGGGCAGCAGTTGAGGGCCACATCCTGCTTGTTGTGGCAGCTGCAGCTGCACGGTTCGTTGGGGTTGGTCTTCACACCGGTCTTACATGGGCTTGTGCAGTTTATCAACAGAGCCCTCTGAAGGATGTAGTCCTTGATGGCAGTGCGTAATTGTGCTCGTTTTTGTTGTTTCGCTGGCAGCAACTCGTGAAGGGACGTGAGCGAGTAGGAAAGCACATCAGGGTGAGCGGGCAGAGACGTGATCCACTCCTTATAGGCCTTTGGGTCGTTATTTGATGAGAAAAGGAGGTCGACACTCTGAGTGTAGCCACCAATCACATTTGTTTCCCTTTTGGAGATGACAGAAACATCAAGTTTTGGGAATAGTTTACATATGTTTAGAATAATTTAACCAGCTGAACTAAGTGTTCATTGTGGCACTTTATTTATCAACAATAAGAGATGTGTGGTACAAACCTGTCACTGAAGCTGCTAGCAAAACTCGTTTTATACTTATTCTTTTCCTTGATTTCCTTGCAGCGATGAGCCTCAGTCTGCAGACTTGAAGCTATTCCCATACTGGTAGAAGCCTCCACGTCCAGACACATCTTCACTTCATCTACACTTAGACCCTGCAGGGACGCCTCACACTCCTTGATGCTGGTCACAGAGCGAACCTCTCCACCCAGAGTCACCTGCACACAGATATTCATTCTAGAACTGGGAAGTTGTATTCATTGTTCATAAATAGACCAATTTTAAATCTGAGATGGACGAGTCTGCTTCAGAGTCTGTGGAAATCTATGATCTCATTCACCTTTGAGATATAATGAGTACCAAACTTGTCAATCAGCTTGTAATAGAGGTGCTTTGATGACTTATCATATTTCTTAGGGAGACTTCCTAATTCGTCACTTATCTCTGGGTGCAGGAGTGGACGGTTCGAAACCCTGTATCTAGAAGACAGACCATGAAGTAGAACTCAAGAAACAGTGATGAATGATGCTGTATTTGTATAATTAAATATAAATCAACATTATTTGGCTTTGTCAAAACACAAATTTTCACATCCTACCTGTAGTATCCACATGTGACATCATGATTGGTGAAGCTGAACTTGTCGTTTTTGGTCTTCTTCATTGAATATTCAGACAGCTTGGAGTTACTGCCTGCCATTATCGTTGATCCCTGGACTTTTGGAGTGATTATTTGTAAGTCTGACTGCCAGTTGTTCTCGATAGAGGAGGTGCTGGCGCTGACCAGGGCCTCACTGGACTGATAGACGGAGCTGGACAACTTTGTTCTGCACTTCTGACTCGGTCTCCAGTCCACCACAGAAACTGGGAGCTTCTGCGTTTGACCTCGCATGTAGGGGTTTTTACACAGAGTGCAGGTCTTGTCCTTCTGGAGCCAGGAGCTCATGTCAAGGACAAAGGCCCCTTTCCGTTGCATGGTGGTGATGTCAAAGCCTTCTCCTGCTAGGTCGGATCCTGGAGTGAAGTCCACATTGGCACATTGAGACTCATTGGCCTTGAAGCAACGCTGACTGGTTGGAGGAGGGAGAGTTGTGGCAAAGACTGCCCAAATCAGAAGTGTCTGCAGCATGGCTGGACCTGGTGTGTATCCTATTTCTGTGTAAAAATATTTCAAGTTACTTCATTTAAGTACATACTTACACCACTTTGCTTGGTGTCTGTTTTGCATCTGTAATAAAATAAATCTGTCTGCTGTTTGATAAATTAAAATTAGCACAGCACAAGTTTCAGGCTGCAGGAAAAGATGCTTGTATTACACCTCCTAATACTGATCATGTGCTTCTGCACTTCTCAATATCACCACCATCATCAAGAAACCCCAAAAGAAACTCTTCAGAAAACTGAAGAGTTATAGAGTAAAGAAGCAGTAAAGAAGCTGTGATCCAATGTATGCTGACATCCTGCATTACTGTCTGTTACGGCTATACTGACCCTCACATCAAGAGTAAGACATTGTATACAAGGCCTTAATAATAATAATTGTATGTGATCTACCATGAGTGAAAGCAAAAGACACAGACTCCTGAAGACAAAAACATGTTGCTTCAGAAAGAGCTTCATTCTTTCTGCCCTCTGACACCTCAACTCTTTGCTCTTCAGACGCTGGTGAAAAGTCCCTGCTTCTCAGTCTCAGTCCAGTAACGGAAGTGAAAGAAAATATTATATATATATATATATATATATATATATATATATATATATATATTTACATTTATTTACATTTATTCACTGGCAGACGCTTTTATCCAAAGTGACTTACAAATAAGCAAAGCGATATATCAAGCAGGGAACAATACAAGTAGTGCTATTATACAAGATCCATTAATTGAATAACAGAGGAGGCAAAGTGTACAGAGTAGAGATATATACATACATACATACACACACACACACACACACACACACACACACACACACACACACACACACACACACACACATATATATATATATATATATATATATATATATATATATATATATATATATATATATATATATGTATATATATATATATATTTTTTTTTTTGCTTTATATGTGTATGTATGTATGTATTTCTCAAAATGCAAATCTGCCAAAAGTTCTGTTTAAGACAATTGATGCTGTTATAAATCCGTCGAGGACTGCTTTTCTGAACGCCACACAAGTGACCTGTGAGGATTTTAAAAAATGTTTTATTTGCAAAGTTCATTGAATCACTTGGACCAACTCTGCACTGTGCAGGTGTCTGATATAGATCTGAAGATGAAGTGTTCCATTTACAAACTGGATGTTTTGTCCCCGTGTCTTTTTAAAGATGTTTTTATTTATTTATTTATTTATTTATTTATTTTTTATTTTATTTATTATTATTATTTTTTTTTTTACAAAAATCACTTCCAGAGTAACAGCAATTACACACAGTTTGTGAGTACTTTAAGTGGTGTTGTTCCAAGCCGTCAACACAAGTTTTGTACACACACCTATACAAGTTCAATATCTTAGATAAATTTCATTCAGTTTTCAGATTTCTACACAGTACCGAATCTACACTGTTAAAGGTAACTAATGATATTTTCCTTTCCTTGGTTCAGGCTCATGCCGTTTTAATTTGATTGGATCTCAGTGCCGTGTTCGACACCACTGATCATGATGTTCTTTTAGATCGTCTGCAGTGTATGGTTGGCATTCAGGGCACCCTTACAGTGGTTTGCCTCTTATTTGAAAGGAAGAATGTTTTCTGCTGTATTAAAAAACTTCTCTATATTGGCGCCATTATTTTGTGGGGTCCCTCAAGGAGTGATTCTAGGTCCCTTACTATTCTCTGTCTACATGCGGCCAGTGGCCTCAATTTTTCAGAGATATGGCACGTCTTATCATTGCTATGCTGCCAAAACTCCATAAAATGGAGGATAGATTTTTAAATTCTGCTTCAGTGCGATAATATATTTCCACACAAACCATGATGTATCACTGTGTTCAATTTGCATTAATTACTGTTACACATCAACTCCAATCACTACTGTTGCTGCTGGTTAGTAAGTCAGTACTACTGCATTTGTTCACTTTTTTCTTTGTCTAAATTTGTACTGACTCATTAACGCATATTTCATTCGTGTACATCTTGTCTTTTAGTCTTGTCTTGCATCTTGTTTAGTCTATTGTTTACTGAACCAAATTAGTCCTTACGCAATTAAAGGATCTTGCGTCTTGTAATTGATGTACTTATATACAATTACAATATATATATACTGTGTGTGTATATATTAAAAAAAAGATATATATAAATATAATATGTACTGCTGGTCAAAAGTTTGTGGACACTCGACTTAAATGTTTCTCATGATCTTTAAAACCTTTTGATCTGAAGTTGTAGGATTAAACGAGTGAAATCAGTGCCATAGACAAAAATATAATCACACTGACATATTCATTTCTTTCATTAGAAATGTAACATTTTATTTACAAAAAATATTTTTAAACAGACGACTGAGTGAAATATTCCGAAAAGCAGGAGAGAAGTGTGCAGCGTCGGTGAGAACTCCTTTAATACGGTTTAAAAATCATCTCAGAGAAATTCCTCAAGAAATCGAGTGAGAAAACACCAAGAATATCTTTCTGGAAATTCTTTTCAAAAAGCGTGACTACTTTGAAGATGCTAAAATATTACATTTTTTTTTATTTATTTAGATTTTGTATCACAACATAATTCCCGTAAGTCAATTTGTGTTATACCAGAGTTTTGATGACATTATTATTATTATTATTATTATCATCATCATTATTACTATTATTATTATTTTAAATGTGGGGGGAATAAAATAAAGAATCTGCGGTAGTAGTAGTAGTAGTAGTAGTAGTAGTATATGTATATATATATAGGTGTACAGTTACATTGGCATACTTTAGTTAAACTTTGTTAAATGCTTCATTATTAGTAGGGGGCAGGTAATTCACAGACGATCTCTCTCTCTCTCTCTATCTCTCTATAATTAATATTTATTATAATTCATTCAAATAAATGTAATCTTCTCGCACTACTTTTTCTCTGTGTATGATTTATACTGGGCAGAATTCTAGATCTAACCTTATCTAACATTTAAATTTACTGTGACTATTAACCTTTCAGTCAAATTTTGCGCTGCAAACATCAATTACAGCTTTAACGTGTCAGTGCACATAAGTGACCGTGATATAAGAGTGATAAACCAGGGCCAGGTGTGTATTACACGATTCTAATGCATTAAATTGGATTATCTTCTACATAAATGCTAAATTCCACATGGACACTTTTACAGTGCTTCTTACAGACGATATAAATGCACAAAAGCTAACTAATTATGATCTTTTATTAAATCAGGTCTGTGATATAAGAGAAATAGCTGAACTATGCAGAGACGAGGACCTCTGGGACTAAAAATAAAGAACATTGATGTCGCAGTTTCCTAGTTTTATTTTAACAGTGTTTAAATTTTGCTCTTATTAATCTGTGTAACAATCTCAGCATTGTGTAGCCTATAATTACAGTGATTTGTCCCCCAAGACATTTCCTAAAACAGTTCCTAAACTGTGATAATAGTTAAAATATATTTACCATTCAATACATTTGCTGTAATAAAGTCATCAATATACATAATTGGGGGAAAAAAAGAATTATGAAAATGTCCATTAAAAGTGGACGTATTTCAAACACAGGGATGGTTCAACTTACCTTGATGTGTGTATGAGCAGATATAACCTGTGCACTGTACATGGGTCTTCTAAATGGTCTTCTGAAATAGCTTTTAGGGGGTATTTATACATGTACAAGACACGTCGCAGGACGACTATTGACAAGTCTATAAATATGTTGATAAATTTCGAGTGGTGTGAAAAAAAAGTTGTGACTTTTTGTGTGAGGGTGTGTTGTGTGTTAGGCTGTTATTTTTAATAATTACATTGTGGTACTGTTGAATTCTAGACTGTCAAACCTTACACTTTGTTACTTTTCCCTTATGATTTGTTTATTCATCAGCGCTATCGGTTATACCACTGCTAAACAGTAACTCCACTTCCCAGAATGCACCAAAACCTACAAACATTGCAGACAATAACTACACTTTCCAAACACAGACACGTTCACCATCCCCAGAGTTCTAATCAGAGACACTTGTTTCCAATTACACACACACTAACACTACTCCTTTTAAGAGACTCCCATTCAGTCATCAAATTGTGAAGTATATGCTTATTTGCCTTTTGTCTATTCCAATCCATCATACTGTGTCTGTTTATTCTGTTTTTTTTTACTTTGCTTCCGTTTACGACCTTGTTTCTTTGCCCTTCCCTGTTTGTACTGTTTGCCTGATCGCCTGACTTCTGCGTGTTCATGATTATTGACATTTGCCTTATCCTTTGGACTTCTTGTTGTTGTATTACACTGCCATACCTACATTTGCTTCTGTTTGTGCCTCCAAATCATGACAGAATACTTTGCCATGGATGGCTCATGGGAGAACACCACCAGCAGCTTGCCTGTCTGAGCGAACAGGTCACTCAACTTTCTCAGAGTACACCGGCAATCATGTAGACTCACACCCCGTTTCCCCGTTTACCAACGCCGGAGAAGTATGCAGATGATCCAGCGCAATGCAAGGATTTTCTTCTGTAATGCTTGTTGTTCTTCACCAGCTATGCAGGCATGTTGGAAGCATGCAAGATTACCTACTTCATGGAGCTGTTAACCCACAAAGCCCGGGCAACAGTGGTATGGGATTGAGGTGGCGAACCCAAATCCTTGTACGATCAGTTTATGGGGCTGTTCCAACATGTCTTCGATCACAATCCTGACAGCAAGGAAATGGGAGAAGAGCTCATGACCATTTCCCATGGCTCATGACGCGTACTAGAATATGCTCTTGAATTCCGGACAATCGCTGCGAACAGTGAGTGGAATGAAGCAAAATGAAAACTGTATTTCGCAATGGACTAAACAAGGAAGTAGTAATGAAACTCGCTTGCCATGACGAACACGTTACTCTTGACTCGCTCATCCACGTTACTATTGGTCTTGATCGCCTACTTCTGCGCTTCTGCATCCAGCCCATTGCGATGGAGCTGTCACAGCACTGAAAAACCTGGCGGAGCCTATTCAGCTGGGGTGTGCGTGGCTCAATGAAGCTGAAAGTGAGCCATGCTATTAGAGTTTAGCTGCTTTTACTACAGACCAGACACCCATCTCATCTGGCAGTGTCCTCTCAAGTTTTGTCGTGACACCAGGGAGAGCTGGGACTCTGCATCCCGCTCCCAAAGGGTAAGTCCATCCATATTATTCTCTCCTCAAGCCTTCATTTGACCAGTCATAGTAGAATGCTCAGGGAAAACCTCTGTCCTCACAGCACTAATTGACTGCGGAGTGACAGGGAACTTCATCGACCATGATACAGCACAGAAGCTCAACATCCCCGTCCAACACTTATTCCAACCACACAAGATCCAAGCCATCGATAGAGTGCCAATAGGGGGGATAGATTGATCTCATACTGGACTGAACCTCTTTCTCTTCAGACCAACACCCTGCATAGGGAATCCATGACCCTCTATGTTACTGTCTCAGCCCGACACCCAGTCATCCATGGACTTCCCTGGCTAGACCAACACAACCCCACAATCTCCTGGACTGGCAGGCAAATCACGTAATGGTCTCCATATTGTCAGGAGCAATGTTTTCCTTGGTGCCGTCCCCCTTCTAGCTACTACCACTCACTACTTCCTCACTTCACTTTGCTCTTCAGTAGGTGAATTACTGCTCAATGTGTTTAGATCTGGTGATTGACTTGTCCAGTCTAAAACCTTCCACTTTTTTCATGTGAACAAGTTTGGTTGGCAGTGTGTTTTGGTTCATTGTCTTGCTGCATGATGAAATTCCTCCAAATTCGATTAAACGCATTTTTCTGTAAATTTGCAGAAAATGTTTCTGAAATGGTCTTCACTTATATAGCGCTTTTACCCAATGCACTTTGCACTGTGTATCATTCATCCATTCACACATTCACTCACATACCAATGGTAGCGGAGCTGCCATGCAATGTGCTAGCTTGCCATCGGGATCAACTTGGGGTCCAGTGTCCTGCCCAAGGACACTTTGGTATGTGGAGTCATGTGGGCCGGGAATCAAACCGCCAACCCTAAGGTTAGTGGACTAACCTAGGTGATGAGACCACCTGAGCCACAGCCGAAAAAAATCAATCATAGCAATGAATTCTGAAGACTTCTGAATTCATTCTTCTGCTACAATCATGAGTTACATCATCAAGAAAGATTAGTGAGCCTGTTCCAGAGGCAGCCCTGCAAGTCCAAACCATGACACTACTTCCAGCTGTGTGACTGATGTGATTGTTTGTTTTCATCATGAGAAGATCCATTCTTTTTCCACAATTTCCATCAGTTTGGTAGAGGTTAATCTTGGTTCCTTTGGTGCCTCATCTCTTTATTTCTTTGTGAAATCCAGTTTGGCTTTCTGATTCTTACTGCTGTTTAGGGGTTTGAATCTTGTGGAATGGCCTCTATATTTCTGCCTTCTACCTTCAGCCCCGCCCAGTGGAGGTTGTTGGTCATGTAACTGACTGGTGACATGAAAATGAATCATATGTAAATAAATCACATGCATGAATATGAATCACATGCAAATGAATCACATGTAAATGAATCATATGAAAATGAATAAATTTGTAATAAACTGCCTGCTTTTTGGGTTTTTCTTCACAGCTCTATCATGTTTCTATCATTAATTGCAGCCATTTTCCTTGGCTGACCTGTTTCATGTCTAGTTGTTAGTAAGCCATGGCTTGAGTTCTTTTTCCGGACATTCCAAGTGCTGCATTAGCTCCGCCCAATGCTTCTGCAATGGCACATCTCCAAAAGCATGCCTCTGGGAATCTCCTGAGCATCCCGGGAGATGTACACTTAATCCAGCTGTGCCTTTATGGGAGAGGGTTTGTACACCAAGCACAAATAACCAGCCAGACCATGGATGCACTTCACCTGCACTTTATAAAATACCATTCCATAATTGAGCACAGAGACATTCTTTTCCACTCCAGATTTCAGTTCAAGTTATCTGTGATGCTTTTGCCACCCCACACCTCCAGCTATAGGTTGCTGCACTGAGTTAGGTCTACAATTCCAAGATTGAAATCCCAGTTCCAAGTGGACAAGGTGTTCTGGCTCATGGATGTCTGGCCACCGTTGATCTTTTCATTGAGGAGGATCTTGATGAACGCGTTTGTCGGGCAAAACCATTCTCCATACAAACTTTGATCACATTTATGGAGAATTGAGCAGATCCTTTCTGAATGGGGCAGCAGTTGAGGACAAGACCTGGGTGGTTATGGCAGCTGAAGCTGCATGGCAACTGGCATTAGGCTTCATACTGGTCTTACATTACATTGGTGTGTGCAGTTTTTAAACAGTCCCCTCCGGAGGATTTAGCCATTAATGGCACTGCGCAAATGCTCTTGCACAGGTATATTTTAGGATTAAGCGAGTAGGAAAGCATATGGGTGAGCAGGCGGAGATGAGATCCAATCTTTATAGGCCTTTGGGTTATTATTTGAGGAGAATAGGAGGTCGACACCTCCAGTCAGATGTGATTGGAGTGTGGCCACCAATCACATCTGTTTCCCGTTTGGGGATGATAGAAATGTATGTTTTTGGAATAAACTAATATTGAATATCCACATGGGCTATCATGGCTGGTGGTGGTAGCCCAGTGGTTAACACATCGGACCTCTGATTGGAAGGTCATGATTTCAAACCCCAGCCTCACCAAACTTTCACTGCTGGGCCCTACTGTTCAGTTATAATTGATATATATGTATAAATTAGATAAATGTAAGTCACTCTGGATAAGGGCATCTGCCAAATGCCATAAATGTAAACTTGTCTTTTTTTCATTTCCTCTGACATTCCATTCACAAACCGGCATTCATCCATGCACTTGACTATTCCCCCGGAATCATAGGCCCCGCTGCAATCTCTGCTGTTTTAGCAATTTGGGGACACACCTGTCCATGGCCCAAGTGGAAGCCTAGATACTGTACTTCCACCCATCCAATTGCATATTTCTTTGGGTTTGCTGTGAGAAAATCCAAACGGAATGTGACAAAATGGTGTAAACCAAATGGAGTGGAAAAGGCTATTTTCTCATGAGATATTGGAGTCAAGGGGATCTGCTAATATCCCAGTGTCGAATAAAAGCGAGCTGCACTTAATCGACTGAGCAGTTCATCAATCAAAGGCATTGGATTCGCATCAAATTTAAACACCATGCTGACTTTTCTAAAGTCCACACTGAACTAGATCATCCCATCTGCCTTAGAAACCAGGTCCACCAGACTGGACCAGTCATTGTGGGACTACTCTATTACACCCATATTGAGCATGGCTGTGAGCTCTTCCTGTACCACTTGTTTGTTGTTCATGCCACCCCTGGGGAATTTCAATGTGGTGTTCTATGAGATTAGTGTGACTGGGTAGAGGCGAAAACATATTGGAAAATTAAAACTTTGCCACCTCTGTAATTTAGAACGGCGAGAGGCTGTTTGCTAATATATAAATATATAGATAAATACTGTTTATGCCCATGGATTGTGTCATCTGTTTGGAGTTATTTGAATGCAGTAAGGTTATAGAATAAAAAATGTTGGAACACCACTTTAACATACCGAGCGAATAGTTAATTGTATTCAAAGTGTACCTTCTGCACTTTGCACTGTATGTATTAAGGATGCCCATGGTTTTAACCAGTGTGCGAGGGGAAAGGTAGAGAATTGAGGATAATTATTTGTGCTTAAATATTTCTTTTGACCAGAGAGGTAGTTCCTGGGTCTGGCATACCATCTCAAGTTTAACGTAATTTGTGCTGATACTAAACATATATCGGTAGATTTTCTACCTCTTGCACTAATGACCTATAGCATGCAGACTAACAGTAATATGCATCTAACACCGCATGAAATGCTTACGGATCGACGCATGTCTGTGTCTGTTTCTTATGGAGGAATACCACTGGAGTAATTGCAGATGGATCGAGAGCATATATGAGACAACTAACTATTATGTATGAAGCTATCTATTCACAGGAACAAAGCTGGGTGCATTGTTAGGAGTGAGGTGTTACCGCCTCAATGGGGGGAGGTGTCAGAGATGGGAGACCAGGAGCAGCGAGAGAATGACTGAAGCAGCAGTGGACTACGAAGCAGCAGCGGACTTCAAGGCAGCAACAGACTACAGGAACATGCGACCCAAGAGGATTTTCAGATTTTCATGTGATGTGTAACGAAGTGTGGTGCACTCAGGCATGAGAATAGTGCTGTTGAGCACATAAGTGCTGGCAAGGTGAGAATTTTTTCCTGACAAAAGGTTGGCTTTTCGCCCACCTCTGAATGTGAAGGTTTGGGGTGTTGTTTTTTTGGGGGAAGCAAGACTCTGCAGGTCCCGACAAATACAAAACTGAGGGCTGATAGGCCAAGTTGAGAAAGATAGGGACGAGTAGATCCAATATTCGTACTAACCACTCATTCTAACACTATTTAGGAGGTACATAGTTAATCAAAATGAAGAAAAAATAAAATAAAAATAAAATAAATAAATAAATAAAAATTAAGTTGGGGTTCAAAACAATATACTGTGCCTTGCGAAAATATTTGGCCCCCTTGAACTTTTCAACCTTTTGCCACATTTCAGGCTTCAAACATAAACATATAAAATTTTTATTTTTTGTGAAGAATCACCAACAAGTGGGACACAACTGTGAAGTGGAACGAAATCTATTGGATTTTTTAAACTTTTTTAACTAATAAAAAAATGAAAAGTGGGGCGTGCTAAATTATTCGGCTCCTTTACTTTCAGTGCAGCAAACTCACTCCAGAAGTTCAGCGAGGATCTCTGAATGATCCAATGTTGTCCTAAATGACTGATGGTGATAAATAGAATCCACCTGTGTGTAATCAAGTCTCTGTATAAATGCACCTGCTCTGTGATAGTCTCAGGGTTCTGTTGAAAGCGCAGAGAGCATCATGAAGACCAAGGAACACACCAGGCAGGTCCGTAATACTCTTGTGGAGAAGTTTAAAGCCGGATTTGGATACAAAAAGATTTCCCAAGCTTTAAACATCCCAAGGAGCACTGTACAAGCGATCGTTTTGAAATGGAAGGAGTATCAGACCACTGCAAATCTACCAAGACCTGGCCGTCCCTCTAAACTTTCAGCTCAGACAAGGAGAAGACTGATCAGAGATGCAGCCAAGAGGCCCATGATCACTCTGGATGAACTGCAGAGAACTACAGCTGAGGTGGGAGAGTCTGTCCATAGGACAACAATCAGTCGTACACTGCACAAATCTGGCCTTTATGGAAGAGTGGCAAGAAGAAAGCCATTTGTCAAAGATATCCATAAAAAGTCTCGTCTAAAGTTTGCCTCAAGCCACCTGGGAGACACACCAAACATGTGGAAGAAGGTGCTCTGGTCAGATGAAACCAAAATCGAACTTTTTGCCCACAATGCAAAACGATATGTTTGGCGTAGAAGCAACACAGCTCATCACCCTCAACACACCATCCCCACTGTCAAACATGGTGGTGGCAGCATCATGGTTTGGGCCTGCTTTTCTTCAGCAGGGACAGGGAAGATGGTTAAAATTGAGGGGAAGATGGATGCAGCCAAATACAGGACCATTCAGGATGAAAACCTGTTGGAGTCTGCAAAAGACCTGAAACTGGGATGGAGATTTATCTTCCAACAAGACAATGAACATACAGCAAAATCTACAAAGGGATGGTTCACAAATAAACGTATCCAGGTGTTAGAATGGCCAAGTCAAAGTCAAGACCTGAATCCAATCGAGAATCTGTGGAAAGACAAAACTCTTAAAACCCTCCCATCAAACTCACCAACCCGCTGGGCTGTTTGCAAGGAAGAATGGGCAAGAATTTCAGTCTCGCGATGTGCAAAACTGATAGAGACATACGCCAAGCGACTTGCAGCTGTAATCGCAGCAAAAGGTGGCTCTACAAAGTATTAACGCAAGGGGGCCGAATAATTTTGCACGCCCCACTTTTCATTTTTTTATTAGTTAAAAAAGTTTCAAAAATCCAATAGATTTTGTTCCACTTCACAATTGTGACCCACTTGTTGGTGATTCTTCACAAAAAATAAAAATGTTATATCTTTATGTTTGAAGTCTGAAATGTGGCAAAAGGTTGAAAAAAGTTCAAGGGGGCCGAATACTTTCGCAAGGCACTGTATATATATATATAAAAAATATAAATATAATATAAAAATATAATATAGAAATATAAAACAGATATGAAAGTAAATTATAAACCAGAAAAATAAGAATAAAGGTAAAAGAAACTTACTCATAATGCAGAGGATAAAGATTCTTGTCTCGCGGGAAAGGGTCGGGCGTGCTGTAGACACGACCCAAATAAAACACATATAGTGAGACTACTCCCCTCTGGCATAATAGGTCATAAGCCGTTTGTATCAAAAGCTGGGTTGAACATGGTATTTATACTCTAAAAGATTTGTATAATGATAAGCTCTCAAATTCTTTCAGATTCTAAAATATGAATTCTCTCTCCCAGGATTTAATAATTTTTTGTGATTGAGGTCTGTGCTGACATATCCTCACCATATGATAAATTGGATAGATTCTAATATGGCTTCTAGAGGTTTTGTTAGTACAATATATGAATCACTTCTGGTATGACAACATTCAAATATTCCTGTTATGGGAATATTCACTTAACACAGAGATCGATTGGGATACTGTCTGGGAAAATTATTGTATTACCTTAAAGAATCTGACTCATCAAATGATTTATTATAAATTAATAAATAGGGCATATGCCACTCCCTGATTGTTATATATATATATATATATATATATATATATATATATATATATATATATATATATATGTGTATATATATATATCGTATTTTCCGCATTATAAGGCGCACCTTCATTGAATGACCTATTTTAAAACTTTGTCCATATATGAGGCGCATAAGGCGGTTTATAAGGCGCATACAATAGACGCTACAGTAGAGGCTGGGGGTTACGTTATGCATCAATTAGATGGAGCTGCGCTAAAGGGAATGTCAACAAAACAGTCAGATAGGTCAGTTCAACTTTATTAATAGATTACAACCCAGCGTAGTTTAAGGTAAAACATGTAGTGCAATGTTAATATACCCCACATAGTGGGGGGGGGACTTTTCCTCAATTAAATAATAATAATAATCACAATATAGTAACACTCGAAATAATGCAAAGCGATAACAATATATCAATAACTCAACGTTGCTCAAACGTTAAAATCACACAACACACAAAATAAACACGTAAAGCTCACTTTACTAAGTTATTCCTCATCCACGAATCCCTGGAATTCTTCTTCTTCGGTGTCCGAATTAAACAGTTGGGCAAATACGGGATCCAACATGCCCGGCTCTGTCTCTTCGAAGTGGATGGAGAGATTACGTCTTTTCATAAACCGAAAGCACCAAGAAGGACCGCCTTTAAAGTCATTAATGCCAAGTTACGCTAGCGGTTGCATTAATTCGAATAGTGATTGTACTGACACTTATACCTGCTGCTCTCTGTTCAACAACCCACTGTTCCGAGTTTGTCCTCCAAACGTAGCCATCTCGCTTTATTCCCTCGGAAACTCTGTTTAGTCTTCTTTACTTGCGTAGGTCATCTTGTTGCTTCCTCCACTTTCGCACCATTGATTCGTTAATGTTAAATTCTCTTGCTGCTGCTCTATTCCCGTGTTCTTCTGCGTGACTGATCGCCTTGAGTTTAAACTCCAGCGTCATATGCGGTATTCTCTTAATAAGAGCCATTTTGGGGTCTTTACATAAAAAAAAAATGGAAATGAAATATATATAACGGTATATATCCAGCATGCACCACCGCGTGTGTGGTGAAATGGGTTTCCCCGTGAGTCATCTTGAGGGGGGCGTGTCCTGGAGTAGTATTTAAGGAAGTGGTTTTCGACTGACTGGTACGTCGTTCAGTCAGTGAAAGGACTTCCTGGTTAGTGACGTGGGATACCGGTAGCTTTGGTGTGCGTCTAGGTGAAACCGCTGGCTCAACAGGTAAGCACTGCTTGTTTTCCTATTTGCTTAAATGACTCTTTTTGAGGTAGAATCTTAGCTGTTTGTTCGGTTGTGGGTTTATAATAATTAATGTGTTTTGTTGGAATAAATATCGTTGATGTAACGCATGTCTCCGGCTCCTTGAGTTTACGAACCTGTGTGCTCGAATTACCCTTAGGGGTTAATCTAGTTTAGTTCCTTGTCCTGGGGGCCGGCCTCCCTTCAAACTAGGTGCCGTAGTTGATGCAACAAATCCTCAGATGCACCTTGTCACACGTGGAAGAAAAGGAAGTCGGCGGCTGCTTATTGTAGTTGCGAGACCTGTTGTGGCTCAATATTGTTCCATATATAAGGCGCACTGTCGGCTTTTGAGATAATTTGAGTTTTTTAGGTGCGCCTTATAGTGCGGAAAATACTGTATATATATATATACATATATTGGTTCTGGTGACAGGGTACGCTGGCGTGTTTTGCTGCCGTTTGTTTTGTTATCGTTGTTATTTTAAGTCATATTTATTTATTTATTTTTAATTCTGCGAGTTTCTTTTTTTAGTAACATTGTCTTTAGTGCCGTTGCGAGTGCGATGTGGTGGTGCCATTCTATATACAGTGGTGTGAAAAAGTGTTTGCCCCCTTCCTCATTTCCTGTTCCTTTGCATGTTTGTCACACTTAAGTGTTTCGGAACATCAAACCAATTTAAACAATAGTCAAGGACAACACAAGTAAACACAAAATGCAATTTGTAAATGAAGGTGTTTATTATTAAAGGTGAAAAAAAATCCAAACCGTCATGGCCCTGTGTGAAAAAGTGATTGCCCCCCTTGTTAAAACATACTATAACTGTGGTTGTCCACACCTGAGTTCAATTTCTCTAGCCACACCCAGGCCTGATTATTGCCACACCTGTTCACAATCAAGGCATCACTTAAATAGGAGCTGCTTGACACAGTAAGGTCCACAAAAGATCCTTAAAAGCTACACATCACGCCGAACCAAAGAAATTCAGGAACAATTGAGAAAGAAAGTAATTGAGATCTATCAGTCTGGAAAGGGTTAATAAAGCCATTTCCAAAGCTTTGGGAATCCAGCGAACCACAGTGAGAGCCATTATCCACAAATGGCGAAGACATGGAACAGTGGTGAACCTTCCCAGGAGGTGCGTGCCGCCCGCCCAAAATTACCCCAAAAGCACGCGGCGGGCGACTCATCCAAGAGGTCCAAAAGACCCCACAACAACGTCCAAAGAACTGCAGGCCTCACTTGCCTCAGTTAAGGTCAGCGTTCATGCCTCCACCATCAGGAAAAGACTGGGCAAAATGGCCTGCATGGCAGAGTTCCAAGGAGAAAACCACTGCTGAGCAAAAAAACATCAAAGCTCGTCTCAATTTCTCCACAACACATCTTGATGATCCCCAAGACTTTTGGGACAACATTCTGTGGACCGATGAGACAAAAGTGGAACTCTTTGGAAGGTGTGTGTCGAAGTATATCTGGCGTAGAAGGAACACTGCATTTCATAAAAAGAACATTATACCAACAGTAAAATATGGTGGTGGTAGTGTGATGGTCTGGGGCTGTTTTGCTGCTTCAGGACCTGGAAGACTTGCCGTGATAAAAGGAACTATGAATTCTGCTGTCTACCAAGAGATCCTGAAGGAGAATGTCCGACCATCTGTTCGGTACTCAAGCTGAAACGAACTTGGGTTCTGCAGCAGGACAATGATCCTAAACACACCAGCAAGTCCACCACCGAATGGCTGAAGAAAAACAAAATGAAGACTTTGGAGTGGCCTAGCCAAAGTCCTGACCTGAATCCTATTGAGATGTTGTGGTATGACCTTAAAAAGGCCGTTCGCTGCCGAAAACCCTCTAATTTAACTGAATTAGGACAATTCTGCAAAGATGAGTGGGCCAAAATTCCTCCAGGACGCTGTAAAAGCATCATTGCACGTTATCGCAAACGCTTGGTTGCAGTTGTTGCTGCTAAAGGTGGGCCCAACCAGTTATTAGGTTTAGGGGGCAATCACTTTTTCACACAGGGCCATGATGGTTTTATTTTTTTCACCTTTAATAATAAACACCTTCATTTACAAATTGCATTTTGTGTTTACTTGTGTTGTCCTTGACTATTGTTTAAATTGGTTTGATGTTCCGAAACACTTAAGTGTGACAAACATGCAAAGGAACAGGAAATGAGGAAGGGGGCAAACACTTTTTCACACCACTGTAGTTTGGTCTGTAGTTTTTATTTCTGTTTTTATTTCTGAGCTCCACTGGTACAACCTGCAGCGTGTTACTCTGTATCTCCTCCTAGGCTCGGCTGTGTGTGTGGACGGATTGTATGAGTCTGTGCTCGCAGTGCGCTCCGGAGTTTCACTCGCTCTGGCCCTACGAGTGTGCACTCACCGACCATGGCGCTAAGGTACACTACATGCCAGCTTTTGAATCTAAATCAGAAGTGTTATGGCCTAGCCAAAGATTCGTACAATCTCTGTCGAGACGCTGGACTGCTACGTCCTAAGCGATATATCCATCGGGGTTTGAGGCACAGTTTTGCTGTTTCGTCCTCTCCTAACAGCTTTGTCCCGATCTGCCACCGTAAGACCAACAAACTGCTCCATACTGGTGTTGATCACAGTAATTTAATATCGGTTCCCCGCATGGAGATTAAACCACCGGCGTCTCCGCTTCAGAGCCCGGCTTGTGCCGCATTATTCGATACACGGTCTGTGAATAACAAAGCGCTGCTTTAATCGGATTTTATCACTGATAAAAAGCTGGACTTGTTATTCTTAACTGAAACCTGGCTGAAATCTGAGTTTTCAGCTACTGACATTGGACTGTCTGATCATTCAGCTGTCTTTTTTAACCTCGAACTGTATCATTCAAGTGAACCTCCCATCTGAACAGTAACCTTCTGGAAGTGGAAGACTATTGATCAGTCAACCTTCTCCAATTCTGTGGTTTCCATCCTAAGCGATCTTCATCCATCATCACCGGAGGAGAAAGTTCTGCAGCTAAATTCCACTCTTGCTGCTAATCTTGACACTTTTGCTCCTCTAAAGTCACATAAGGTCACATTCACCCGCTCTGCTCCCTGGTATAATGACAATCTGCGCTCTAGAAAGGCTGTATGTTAGAAAATGGAGCGAAAATGGCGCCTTACCGGACTGAGTGTCTACTATCAAGCGTGGAAGGACCTGCTGTGGGATTATCGTGCACTACTGGAGACTGAAAGATCCTCTTACTTCTCTATTGCTAATGTAAAAAATCAAAATAATCCCAGACACCAAACCATAAATTGATTGCTTCAAGTAAACGCTGTTCCGACTTTGCCTGTTTCTCAGCAGTTCTGTGATTCCTTTCTACAGTTTTTCAATTCTAAGATTGTCAATGTTCGTAAAGAAATTTCTGTTAACCCTGACTGTGCCACTTCACTCCTTCGTCCATCTGGGTTCACTGGTGTTTCTTTCACCCATTTCTCACAGTTTGACTCTGAGGCTCTCACAAGGGAGGTCTCCAGCATGAAATCTACCACTTGCCTGCTGGATCCAATTCCTATGATTCTGTTGAAATCGTGCTTTGCTGTGTGGTGCCCTACTATCCTCAGTATTATAAATGAATCACTGGAGACTGGAGTCATTCCAGCAGTACTGAAGACTGCTGATGTTACACCTGTCCCTAAGAGAGAAAATGTTTCTGTGGATGATTTTAACAATTTTCGCCCCATTTCAAATCTTCAGTTTTTGGCAAAAATACTTGAGCATGTTGTCGCCTCTCAACTATGTTCTCATCTGACAACCAACAACCTCTTTGAACCACTTCAATCTGGTTTTTGTGAATTTCATAGCACTGAAACTGCGTTGCTCAAAGTTACAAATTACCTTTTGATGGCCTCTGATTCTGGAGCTACCTCACTTCTTATTCTTCTTGACCTTAGAGACGCCTTCGATACTGTGGATCATGGTCTTTTACTTACCCGCCTAGAAAGTGTTTTTGGTGTGTCTTGGAAAGTTTTAAACTGGTTTAAATCCTATTTTACTGACCGTTCCCAGTTTATTTCTATGGGTGGCTTTAGATCTGACACTTGCTCGGTGCTCACTGGTGTTCCTCAGGGTTCAGTTCTAGGCCCTCTACTCTTCAATATTTATCTATCTCCACTTGGGCATCTGCTGCGATTGCTTGGCCTCCATTATCACGTTTATGCTGACGATACCCAAATCTACATTCACTCAAGATCTGTTGAAAGCATTGATGTTTGTTATCTTTCTGGCTGTATTTCTGAGATAAAAACATGGATGAATAATAACTTTCTGTGCCTGAACAGTGGGAAAACTGAGGTCATGCTTATAGGTTCCCGTCATCAGATTCGCAAAGCAGCTCCACTGTCTCTATCTGTTGATGGCTCTGTTCTAGAGTTCCAAAATAAGTTGAGGAACCTTGGTGTAATTTTTGACACTAACCTCACTTTTGATTTTTTTGTTCAGAGCACTGTGAAGGCTTCCTTTTTTCACCTCAGAAATATTGCCAGATTAAGACCAATGCTAAACTTATCTGTCGCTGAAAAACTGATCAATTCATTCGTTGTCACGTGGTTGGATTACTGTAATGCAGTTTTAGCCGGAGTTTCTAAAACTGCAATAAACAAACTGCAGTATGTTCAGAACTCTGCCGCCCGGATCCTGACGGGAAGCAGGAAATATGACCATATCACTCTTGTTTTGAAGTCCTTACACTGGCTCCCGGTCAGGTTCCGTGTCGATTTTAAGATCATGATGTTGACATACAAGGCATTAAATGGATTGGCTCCACAATATTTAACTCACTTATTAATCCCGTACACCCCACATCGCAGACTGCGCTCCTCACAGGGGAATCTACTTACGGTTCCACTAACCTGCCTTAAGTCTATGGGTGACAGGGCTTTTTCTGTCTATGCTCCTTCACTTTGGAACGCTCTTCCCCCTGAACTCAGGGAAGCTCAGTCCTTTGGCATTTTTAAAGCTCTTTTAAAGACACACTTTTTTAGACTCGCATTTGATTCCTGATTTTTGATTGTTTTATATTTATTTTTTATTACAGTTGTTGTATTCGTTTTAATTAACTTTTATTTATTCTGTGATTTGTGATTTTATGTGCAGCGCTTTGAGAAGCTGCTTTAAAGGCACTTTATAAAATAAAGTTTATTATTATTATTATTATTATATAAGATGAAAAGAAAGTCTGACCGTTTTTGTCACCTGTGAAACAGTACAAGTCCAGGTACATATATGCAAATGTTTTGGGAATGTTTTTGTATAGACTCTTTCTGATCCTCTGTTCAGGACGTGGCGTCAGATCTTCTGAGGACTCAGATACAAAAGGACCTATTGCTTTTTCTTTTACTTGATGATTCTGCATCAGTTTATCAAAGCATGATCGTATCAGTTGCTTTTACTCCTTCTTATAAGTTATCTTAAAAGTGTGGTTGGAATCATCTACCCCAGTTATGTCTACTTGAATGTCATATCTGAAGGTTATCACTCTTTTAGAGTGTACCACAGCTAAAGTGTACAGCGCCAACAGAAGGACAAAACAATTTTAGTTAGACCTTACTGAGGTTCTGTCAGACCTTCGGAGATTTTAAGTGTAATTAAACTTTGTTTATTGGTATTATTTTGTCTGTTGCTTGTTTTGTCGATGATAATGACTTTTTCATTTCATGATTCTGGGCAAATCATGGGCTTTGTTGTATAATAGCTATTTAAAAATTATAATAAAAAAGGAGTCACCAAAAAGGAAGCGGATTGAGCCGCATATTTTTGGTTCACTGCCGGTCCCAACCGCTTGCTCTCCAGAGCTACCATCGCCAAAACCACAGGGCCTATCTCTCTCCATCACCTAAGGAGATTGAGATCGTATATCTGCTGTGTCCCGCCTTTATCCTTTTGCCTTACCTCATAATTGCCATCTTTACAATTAATTTGGAGCTCAGTGTGAGTAATAATACGAGCATTTATCTCCCTGGAAAACTCACATAGCCAAGTGCCACCTATTATATACAGCCTGCATTGATGTGCTTGCACCTGCCTCAAATTCTCCTGTTTTAATTGCCCCATTGGCAGGTCACGAAAGCCTGGTGAACGACCATGGCCTATTGTGTGCAGATTCCACCATCATAGTGACTGTGTTGACATATTACGCCATGCCAGAAAGCTCCAACACATTAAAGTGAGGGATTTGACCATTTCTGTTTTCCCTGAATACACTGCCAAAACAGCCCGGGCTGCATTTAACAAGGTTCGGCGTCAACTTCATGGTATTGAGGGCGCTCGCTATGGAATACTTCACCAGCTCGGCTTCGAGTTACATATAACGGTGTCCAGAAGGACTTTATTTCAGCGGAGGAAGCGGGAGACTATGTTAAACTCTTGATATCGGGGTGAACTGCATCACCCACACAGTGGCGTCTTTTTCGGACTTCTATTATTTTTATGTACCGTAATTCTCTGATTATTGAGCGCACCTGAATATAAGCCGCACCCGCTAATTTTAAGAAGAAAAACAATTTTGTACATATACAGGTGCTGGTCATATAATTAGAATATCATCAAAAAGTTGATTTATTTCAGTAATTCCATTCAAAAAGTGAAACTAGTATAAAGTATACATTCATTACACACAAACTGTTATATTTCAAGTGTTCTTTCCTTTTAATTTTGATGATTATAACTGACAACTAATGAAAACCACCAAATTTTGTGTGATGCCAGCATTGTCTATTTACCATGCGCTTTATTTGTGTAGTGTGATGTTCTGCTACTGAGACTGTGTGTGGGTGTGGTGTTCTGCTCATAATCAGTGCGCTGTGCCATCATGGCTCCCAACTGTGTAGCATGGTAAATTAACGTCGGGGCGCCGCCTGTCGTCGTCACAACTATTAAAGACGCTATCATGGCTATCGTATGTACCATCGTGAGTATCATGTCATCGGGTCACAGTAGTTAAATCATTTAGTTCTGTCATTTGAGCTAAACTATTTTGCATGCTTTCCAATCGGTATAGCGCCTCCCCCTCACTCACGGAGTCACGTTGCTGCTTGATTGCTTGGTTTTGCTGTTTGATTGGTGCTTGATGCTGCTTTGGTACTGCTTCATGCTCAGATTTGGTTTTGTTCTGTTATTTTTTTCGTGTTGGTTACGTTCATTAAGATCAGTTTTCTTTAATTCAACTTTGTTGTACCAGTCTTTATCAGTTATGATGATACTGCTATGTGGTAGTAGTGGTTTTGGCTAGTCTTGGTAAACTTGCTACCTGTAATCAGTTTGAGCTCGAGGTTATCTGTGTTTTTGTAACAGTAAGTTTGTCTTTGTTTTATTCTTTTGTTTGTCTGCTTTGAGCTTATTGTAATTGACTTTGTGTGTTTTTGTTTTCTTCTTGTAGGAGCTGAGTGCTTCCTGAAGCTGGGGGAGTTCTTTGCTGCACCTTTGGCTTTACTTAATTAAGGGTCATTATTATTTCTGTGTTCATTTGCAGTGAATTTTGTGTGTATAATTCTGATTAGTGGGGTGCTTTTCCCTTTTGTATAGCTGGTGCTGCTTTACTAGCCTGCCCTTCATACAGGAAGCCTCAGTCCTCCTATGATTATTGTTACCTGCCTCTTGTGACTGTTTTATTTAACCAATGCTTGATTGTGTTGGCTGCTCCTTTTTAAAATAGTTCTTGGCCAGTCTTTTTAACGCCAAAATAAAATGTATTTTTGAATGGAAACCCATGCCTCTTGCTTGTTCTAAGTGGAACGTATTTGTGTGTCCTTATTTGGGTTATTTTCCCCGTTTTCTCGGGGTGGCGTAATTGGTATATTAACGAAATAAACGAGCTGCATAGCTACATGTTGTGTACTTGTAGAGCAAAACGAGCCACATTGCTACATGTGGTGTCGTCGGCAGGATCATTATAGTACGTAAACGAAATGAGCCACATTGTACATGTGGCGTAGTTTTTTTTATTTTCCCTGTTTACTCGGGGTGGCGTAGTTGGTATAACTAAAAGAGCCACATTGCTACATTTATTTTCTTGCACTTGGCCTTCCAGCTCTACAGAATTAAGATTCTTATTGAAGATATTGTCATTGCATTACTTCAACTAGATTTTGTGGACTCACTCCTCTTAAATCTACTTCTGTATTAATGTGCTTCTCTGTTTTGATGCTCTGACCGGGTTTGTGTGAACAAAATACACGATTTATGTTAATACTAGACTTATACTTCGACTGGGTTTTCTTGAGGAGGTTTTCTATATGCTTTTTAAAAGTTGCTAATGTAACCCATAGACGTCTATGTCGAAATTGGACATTGCACACAATATCTGTTTTTTTTTTCTTCAAGAATACTTCAGTAATATCTCCAGAATATTTTGCTTCATGAGACTTTTATTAGGCTTAGAAATAAAAGACAATTCAGCATAAATGAGCAGGAAAGATTTAGTAATAATGTGCCAGTAATAGGTGCACCTATTCTACTTCAAACAGCATGATAACTGGTGTGAATATGCACCAAGAACACAACTGGTCTACAACTCAAGACCTTTAGCTTTGCGAATGTTGCTCTGGTTGAAGCGGGGAATGCGCTCATCGAGGAGCACTCCCATCTCCAGCAGCACGCCTCTGGGAATCGGGCGAGCATTCCGGGAGACGTACACTTTCTCCAACTGTGCTTCCATGGGAGAGGGCTTGTACTCCATGCATGAAGAACCAGCCAAACCATGAACACACTTCACCTCCACTTTATAATAGAGAACTCCGTGATTCAGTGTACAGACATCCTTCTTCACTCCAGATTTCAGTGGAGCATTGCATGCCCCGAGAAGGTCGTTATCGGAATCACTGTCCTCATCCCACACCTCCAACTTAACACTGCTGAAATGAGTAAGGTCCACAGTTCCAAGATGGAATTCTTGGTTCCAAGTAGGCGAGTCATTATCCGGGATCACAGATGTCTGGCCTCTGGGATCCTTTCCATTGAGGAGGATCTTGACGAATGCGTCTGTCTGAGTCCAGTAATCTCCATATAAACCTGTGGCTTTGATTGCAGTTATGGTGACTTCAGCAAATCCTCTCTGAATTGGGCAGCAGTTGAGGGCCACACCCGGGTTGTTATGGCAGCTGCAGCTGCACGGTTCGTTGGGGTTGGTCTTCACACCGGTCTTACATGGGCTTGTGCAGTTTATCAATAGAGCCCTCTGAAGGATGTAGTCCTTGATGGCAGTGCGCAAATGTGCTTGGATTTGTTTTTTCGCTGGCAGCAACTCGTGAAGGGACGTGAGTGAGTAGGAAAGCACATCAGGGTGAGCGGGCAGAGACGTGACCCACTCCTTATAGGAATTTGGGTCGTTATTTGATGAGAAAAGGAGGTCGACACTCTGAGTGTAGCCACCAATCACATTTGTTTCCCTTTTGGGGATGACAGAAGCACAAGTTTTTGGAATAATTTAATAATTAATATATATTTGGAATTTTTTCACCAGCTGAACCAAGTGTTCATTTTGGCACTTTATTTATCGACAATAAGTTTGTTACAGAGAGTGAGACATGCGGTACAAACCTGTCACTGAAGCTGCTAGCAAAACTCTTCTTATTCAGAGTCTTTTCCTTGGCCTGCTTGCAGTGATGAGCCTCAATCTGCAGACTTGAAGCTATTCCCATACTGACGGAAGCCTCCACGTCCAGACACATCTTCACATCATCTACACTTAGACCCTGCAGGGACGCCTCACACTCCTTGATGCTGGTCACAGAGCGAACCTCTCCACCCAAAGTCACCTGCACACAGCCAGAGTTTCCAGTCAACAAAAGCACAAATGTATTCATTCTAGAACTGTGAAGTTGTATTCATTGTTCATAAAAAGACCACTTTAAATCTGAGATGGACGAGTCTGCTTCAGAGTCTGTGGAAATCTATTATTTCATTCACCTTTGAGATATAATGAGTACCAAACTTGTCAATCAGCTTGTAATAGAGGTGCTTTGATGACTCATCGTATATCTCAGGGAGACGTCCAAATTCGTCACTTAGCTCTGGGTGCAGGAGTGGAGTGCCTGAAACCCTGTAACTAGAAGACAGACCATGAAGTAGAACTCAAGAAACAGTGATGAATGATGCTGTATTTGTATAATGAAAGATAAATCAACATTAGATGGCTTTGTCAAAACACAAGTTTTCACATCCTACCTGTAGTATCCACATGTGACATCATGACTGGTGAAACTGAACTTGTCGTTTTTGGTCTTCTTCATTGAATATTCGGCCAGCTTGGAGTTACTGCCTGCCAGCATCAGTGATCCCTGGACTTTTGGAGTGATTATTTGTAAGTCTGACTTCCAGTTGTTCTCGATAGAGGAGGTGGTGGCGCTGACCAGGGCCTCACTGGACTGATAGACGGAGCTGGACAACTTTGTGCTGCACTTTTGATTCGGTCTCCAGTCCACCACAGAAACTGGGAGCTTCTGCGTTTGACCTCCCATGTAGGGGTTTTTACACAGAGTGCAGGTCTTGTCCTTCTGGAGCCAGGAGCTCATGTCAAGGACAAAGGCCCCTTTCCGTTGCATGGTGGTGATGTCAAAGCCTTCTCCTGCTAGGTCGGATCCTGGAGTGAAGTCCACATGGTCACACTGAGACTCATTGGCCTTGAAGCAACTCTGGCTGGTTGGAGGAGGGAGAGTTGTGGCAAAGACTGCCCAAATCAGAAGTGTCTGCAGCATGGCTGGACCTGGTGTGTATCCTATTTCTTTATTTTAAAAATTCAGATTTGTTAGTGTAAAAATATTTAAAGTTATTTCATTTAAGTACATACTTACACCACTTTGTATGGTGTTTGTTTTGCATCTGTAATAAAATAAATCTGTCTGCTGTTTGATAAATTAAAATTAGCACAGCACTAAAAAGTTTCAGGCTGCAGGAAAAGATGCTTGTATTACACCTCCTAATACTGATCATGTGCTTCTGCACTTCTCAATATTACCACCATCATCAAGAAACCCCAAAAGGAACTCTTCAGAAAACTGAAGAATTATAGAATAAAGACACAAATCGATCCAATGTATGCTGACATCCTGCATTACTGTTTGGTACGAAAAATACTGACCCTCACATCAAGAGTAAGACATTGTGTACAAGGCCTTAATAATAATAATTGGATGTGATCTACCATGAGTGAAAGCAAAAGACACAGACTCCTGAAGACAAAAACATGTTGCTTCAGAAAGAGCTTCATTCCTTCTGCCCTCTGACACCTCAACTCTTTTCTCTTCACACACTGGTCCTACTTCTCTTCGTCTCTAGTGCAATAATATATTTCCACATAAACCACAATGTATCATTGTGTTATATCTGCATTCATTACTGTTACACACCAACTCCAGTCACTACTGTTGTTGGTGGTTAGTCTGTCAGTACTACTCAGTGGCGCCACTTGTCTATCTGGGCACCCTGGCTAATTTGTTCTCCGGACCCCAAGCCCCCACCCCCCAAATTACCTTTTCTTATTGCCACTTATAAAAACAATCATTATCAATAAGCATATCAATTACTGCATATTCAATAAGAGGTTATAAATAACTAATTTGAACTTTTTATGAAATTAACTGAAATTATGCATTTATAACTAATATACAAATACCTACATATACAGTACAAGTAATTATCATCATTGTACTCTCTCTCTCTCTCTCTCTCTCTCTCGCTCTCTCTCTCTCTCTCATATACAGACACTGTAGGAACTCTGTCTGTATGTGTTTATAAGCTGTCGACTTGTAATTTCTTATTCCCCAAGTACAAAGAACAATCAACTTTATTATTATTATTATTATTATTATTATTATTATTATTATTCATTGAGTGAATAATAAGTTTACCACACCAGCAGCTCCAGAAAGAAATTTGTTTATTAACCGAAACAGTGACAGAATCAGTGAGTCAGTGAGTTGAACTCTAGAATTAAATCGGTTCTTTTCGTGAAGAATTTAAAATACTTGTAGTATATATATATATATATCTGCACAATCACACACACATTCATACACTACGGACAATGTAGCTATACCATTCAGCCTACCATGCATGTCTTTGGACTGGGGGAGGAAACCTGAGTACCCAGAGGAAACCCCTGCAGCACGGGGAGAACATGTAAACTCCGCACACAAATGGCCCTTGCAGGAATTGAACCCCGGACCCTGAAGGTGTGAGGCGAACATGCTAACCACACCTTCATATATGCGCATATCTTTATATTTCTGGATTTCGGTACTTAAGACTAAATATATATATATATATATATATATATATAAAATTATATATATAAATATATATATATATATTAGTATATAAGTGTATATAAGTGTGATAAACCAGGGCCAGGTGTGTGTTACATTTACATTTATTCACTTGGCAGACGCTTTTATCCAAAGCGACTTACAAATAAGCAAAGCGATGTATCAAGCAGGGAACAATACAAGTAGTGCTACCATACAATATCCATTAATTGAATACCAGAGGAAGCAAAGTGTACAGAGTAGAGGTGTAAGTGCATTGTGTGTGGTTTATTTTATATTATTTTTAATTTTTTTCTTCTTTTCTAGGAGTTGGTTAGCATTTCACGGATTCTAATGCATTACATTGGATTATCTCCTACACATATGCTAAACTCCACATGGTGTTTCTTACAGACGATATAAATGCACAAAAGCTAATTAATTATGAGTCTTTTATTAAATCAGGTCTGTGATATAAGAGAAATAGCTGAACTATGCAGAGACGAGGACCTCTGGGACTGAAAATAATGAACATTGATGTCGCGGTTTCCTAGTTTTATTTTAACAATGTTTGAATTTTGCTCTTATTAATCTGTGGAACAATCTCAGCATTGTGTAGCCTATAATTACAGTGATATGTCCCCCAAGACATTTCCTAAAACAGTTCCTAAACTGTGACAATAGTTAAAATATATTTACCATTCAATAGATTTACTCTAATAAAGTCATCAATATACATAATTGGGGAAAAATAAGAATTATGAAAATGTCCATTAAAATTAGACGTATTTCAAAGAAACACTTACCTTGATGTATGTATGAGCAGATATAACCTGTGCACTGTATACAAGTCTTCTAAATGGTCTACTGAAAAAGCTTTTAGGGGGTATTTATACATGTACAAGACGTGGGCATGACGACTATTGAAAGGTCTATAAATATGTTGGTAAATTTGATGTGGCGTGAAAAAAAGGTGTGAAATTATGTATGTGTAGTGTGTTGGGTGCAGCTGATTTGTACACACTCAGACTTTACATTTTGGTACTTTTCCCTTATGATTTGTTTATTCATCAGCGCTATCAGATTACCTTAAATGTTCAGAGCTTGTAGAGTGTCTACTGTGTTTGTAGAGAAGAAAACATATGATTTATTTTACTCTAACAGCTTTCTTTAGAACCAAACACAGTTTTTGAAAGCAATAGTCAGAAGCAGCCATGCAAGCTCAATCCATGACACTACCTCCATCTGCGTGACTGATGCAATTCTTTGTCATCATCACAAGCAGATACTTTCTTTCTCCACCCTTTGGCCTTTCCATCACATTGGTAGAGGTTCATCTTAGTTCCAGATCTTTGGTGGATCATCTCTGTATTTCTATGTGAATTCCAGTCTGGCTTCCTGATCCTGCTGTTGAGTGGTTTGCATCTTGTGGTTTAGCTTCTATATTTCTGCTCTCAAAGTCTTCTCCAAATGGTGGGTTGTACCTTCACCCCTGCCTTATTGAGGTTGTCAATGATGTCAGTATCTGTTGTATTGAGGTTTTCCTCTGCAGCTATCACTATGTTTCTGTCATCAACTGCTGTTGTTTTCCTTGGACAACCTGTGCAGTGTCTGGTTGTTAGTACACAGCTGGTTTCTTTCTTTATAGTGACTGTGGGGCTCCTCTATTACACTCATATCCAGCATTGCTAGGAGCTCCTCCAGCACAACTTGTTTTTTGTGTTTGTGCAAATGATAGGGCCAACTATGTACAACCACCCCCAGGGGTATCTCAATGTGGTATTTTATGAGATTAGTGCGACCAGATAGAGGTGAAAACACATTGGAAAGTTCCAACCTTCGTGATTTGGGATGGTGAGAGGTGGTCTCCACAGTGGACAGGAGTGGATTGAGCCAGATTCACTTCTGGTCCCAGCTCCTTCCTTACTCAATGGTTTAAGGAGATTGAGGTGGTACTGTTCATCTGCCACGTCCCGCCTTTGTCTGCTTTTATATTCACCAGCGATATGAGATTATCAGATGGAAGTTTGATGTAAAATCACCTTAGATGTACAGAGCTGCCCAAGTATGTGTGTATGTGTGTGTGTATGTGTGTGTAGAGAAAATACTCGTATGATTTATGTTAATCTAAGCTTTTTTTTTAGAATCAAAAAGAGAGCCACTATGCTGTTCTGCCCTGGTGGATACATCTTCTCATAATCAAAACTACATATAGCAGTGCTCGTATTCTGTAAGTGTTTTTTTGGAGGGGGGTTTCTTTTGCACATGTATCATACATTCATTGGCTATGCCACACATCTTGTTAAGACAAAGTTGCATTTTCTTCAAATGAGATTACTTTTCTAATGCAAAACATGCTTGACAAGATGATTTTTATTTTGAAACAAAAAATTAAGAATAATAATTTCCACTGAAACAAGGCTTCTTTTTTTTACTTTTGTGAAATTATTATTATTATTATTTTTTGTAGTGCATAGGTTTATTGGACACACCACATGACATCTGTTGATATTTTAAAGAATATTTTGCTACATGACTCTTAGCTTTTTATAAAAGACAATGGCAGCACAAATGAGCAGGAAATGTAGATAGTAGTAATGCACTACTATTATGCGCAAATATTCAAATATATGGAAATATATTGCATGAATATGCAATTTACAAACTACACAATGGTAGAAATATTTTGCTTCATGAGATTTTTATTAAGCTTTCAAAAAGGCAAAAGGCTGCAATATTATAAAAGGAATCAGTGATACGTGCACCTATTCTACTTTAAACAGCATGATAACTGTTGAGAATATGCACAAAGAACACAACTGGTCTACAACTCAAGACCTTTAGCTTTGCGAATGTTGCTCTGGTTGAAGCGGGGAATGCGCTCATCGAGGAGCACTCCCATCTCCAGCAGCATGCCTCTGGGAATCGGGCGAGCGTTCCGGGAGACGTACACCTTCTCCAGTTGTGCATCCATGGGAGAGGGCTTGTACTCCATACATGCAGAACCAGCCAAACCGGGAACACACTTCACCTCCACTTTATAATATAGAACTCCGTGATTGAGTGCACAGACATTTGTCTCAACTCCAGATTTCAACGGGATGCTGCATTCCCCAAGAAAGTCATCATTTGACTTACTGTCCTTGTCCCACACTTCCAGCTTCACACTGCTGACTTGAGTAAGGTCCACAGTTCCAAGATGGAAATCCCTGTCCCACTTGGGTGAGTTATCATTCTTTATCACAGACGTCTGGCCGAAAGAAATCTTTCCATTGAGAAGGACCTTGACATATGCATCTGTCTCAGTTATGTAATCTCCATATAAATCTTTGGCTTTAATCACAGTTACAGTGATCTGAGCAAATCCTCTCTGAGTTGGACAGCAGTTGAGGGCCACACCCGGGTTGTTGTGGCAGCTGCAGCTGCACGGTTCGTTGGGGTTGGTCTTCACACCGATCGTACATGGGCTTGTGCAGTTTTTCAATAGAGCCCTCTGGAGGATGTAGTCCTTGATGGCAGTGTGCAGATGCTCTCGGATTGGTTCCTTTGCCGGCAGCAGCTCGTGAAGGGGCTCGAGCGAGTAGGAAAGCACATCAGGGTGAGTGGGCAGAGATGAGACCCACTCCTTATAGGCCTTTGGGTCGTTATTTGATGAGAAAAGGAGATCAACACTCTGAGTGTAGCCACCAATCACATTTGTTTCCCTTTTGGGATGAGAGAAATGTTTTTTGGAATAATCTAAAGTTTTATATATATTTGAAGTAATTTAACCAGCTGAACTAAGTGCTTGTACAAGCACCTTTTTTATCGACAGTGATTTATAATAATATCAACAATAATTAGGTTACAGAGAGAGAGAGAGAGAGAGAGAGGGAGAGAGGGAAGCAGTACATACCTGTCACTGAAAGTGCTAGAAAAGCTCTTTTTCTTCAGAGTCTTGTCCTTGATCTGCTTGCAGTGATGAGCCTCAGGCTGCAGATTTACAGCTTTTCCCACACTGACCGAAGCCTCCACGTCCAGACACATCTTCACCTCGTCCACACTTAGACCTTGCAGGGACGCCTCACACTCCTTGATGCTGGTCACAGAGCGAACCTCTCCACCCAGAGTCACCTGCACACAGGTATTCATTCTAGAACTGTGAAGTTGTATTCATTTTTCCGTACTTTAAATCTGAGATGGACGAGTCTGCTCCATAGTCTATTGTGGAAATCTACTATCTCATTCACCTTTGAGATATAATGAGTACCAAACTTGTCAATCAGTTTGTAATAGAGGTGCTTTGATGACTCATCGTATATCTCAGGGAGACGTCCGAATTCATTGATTAGCTCTGGGTGCAGGAGTGGACTGCCTGCAACCCCGTATCTAGAAGACAGACCATGAAGCAGGATGCAAAAAGAAAAATAAATTATGCTGTATTTGTATAATTAAATATAAATCAACATATGGCTTTTTCAAAACACCTTTTCACATCCTACCTGTAATAACCACATGAGACATCATGGCTGGTGAAGCTGAACCTGTCTTTTTTGGTTTTCCCCATTGAATACCCCGCCAGCTTGGAGTTACTGCCTGCCAGTATCAGTGATCCCTGGACTTTTGGAATTTTTATTTGCAAGCCTATATTCCAGTTGTTCTCGATAGAGGAGGTGCTGGCACTGACCAGGACCTCGCTGGACTGGTAGACAGAGCTGGACACCTTCATGATGCACTGTTGACTCGGTCTCCAGTCCAGCACAGAAACTGGGATCTTCTGAGTTTGACCTCCCATGTAGGGGTTTTTACACAGTGTGCAGGACTTGTCCTTTTGGAGCCAGGAGCTCATGTCAAGGACAAAGGCCCCTTTCCGTTGCATGGTGGTGATGTCAAAGCCTTCTCCTGCTAGGTCGGATCCTGGAGCAAAGTCCACATTGCGACATTGAGACTCGTTGGCTTTGAAGCAACTCTGGCAGGTTGGAGGAGGGAGAGTTGTGGCAAACACGGCCCAAATCAGCAACATGGCTGGATTTGTTATGTGTCCTGTTCCTGTAATATTTACACACACACACACACATGCACGCACGCACGCACACACACACACACACACACACACACACAGATATATATATATATATATATATATATATATATATATATATATATATATATATATATATATATATATGCAGTGTTGAGGAGCTCTGGTACTCAAAAAGTAGAAAACATCTTGGTGTCACATAGTGTTTTAGTATTGCCCTTATAGTTATGTTCTCATTTTCTTAATTTGAGGGTCGATATCAGTATTCTGTGATTTTATATTAGAGTAATTTATTCCCCAAAACATAGTTTCTAATCCATGCTAATAGTTGCAGTAATACATTTACCACTGAATAAATTTCCTGAAATACAATAATATTTATATAAAAATTGTGAAAATATCTAATCAAATTTGACATAATTCATACTTGGGGTCGTTGCACTTACCTTGATGTGTGTATGAGCCGATATAATCTGTGCACGCTATGTGGGTCTTCTAAATGAACCTTCTAGAACCTTCTAAATCTTCAGTTCTTCTTCAGATATTTATACACATGTGCCAGACATGGGCATGGCAGTTTATAGGACTATGAATATGTCAATCACATAATGACAGGTTTGAAACAAACAAAAAAAAAACAACAGGAAATAATGTTAAAGTTCTGTGAGAGAGTTAAACGATGTGGTAGACATGTCTTCCCACAAGCTGACAAAATCAAAACCCCACATAGCAGTTCTCAATTTCCAAAGTGACAACAGCATGTTACTTCCGAGTTTGTGTTGAAAGAATTCAAGCTTGTACATGTAAAGATATTTATCCTATATTAATCCTGAGCCTTTACAGTATGGACTACATTTGCATTAATGGCATTTAGCAGACACCCCTATCCATCATGATGTACAGAATTGTTTTATAATCTCTATCAAAAGCACAATCTCATGCTTGTTCACTAGGCCAGGGAATTAGAGTACCATAACTCTTCTAATAAAGTTCTACTTTAAAGGGACACTCTGATCTAAATCTAACATTTAATCAATACATCTGCTGTAAACATGACTACTCACATCTCATGCCGATCATGCAACGGGTTCTGCAGCGAGATTTCCTCAGTTACTGAATACTGGAGATGCCTCCTGATGGCGTATTTTCTATGTGGACATAAAATTGGAAAAACTGCAACTATAATGGACAATTGGGAGGGAAGTGAAATAGGGAGAGAAAGGTGGGCTGGGCTCACTAGATAATGGTATGTTCAATGAATTGATAAAGGTACTTGGCTACTGCTAATAAGCAATAACTTTGCTTTGTCAGTAAATTTTTAGAATGAATGCACTACTCAAGGGCAGAGTTGGGTATAACACACGAATGTATTCTAATTTCCTTTTCTGATAATGCAGTAATGTAATGTAATGCATTACGTTTTAAATGTATGTAATTTGATTACAGTTACTGATCTCAATATAATTATGTAATTGCAAGTAGCATTACAAATTTATTGTTAAGAAAACAATATTAAGTAAAATGTATTTTTAAAATAAATCACATTATGCCGCAAATATTTTTTCTTTAGCCCCAAATAATTCTCTACTTTCAGCGGTTTTTAACTGATGTAACTGATTGTCAGTAAAAGAAGACTGTCTGTAATTTCATATCTTCAGTGAATGGAGGCGAGACCAATCAGACAGGGTTTACAGGAAAATATGTGGAAACACTTGTCTTTTTGGCTGACAGTCTCTCAGTTCTGCCAAACACTAGCTCACAGTCAGTGTGAGGGAAAATGGATATATGCAAAAAAATTTTTTAAACAAGTAAAGGTGTTAAAACTGAAACAGTAACATCCTTTGGAAATGTGGAAGGAAAACCATGTGTGTAAGTGTCTATATGAGTGTCATATCACAGCAAACCAGTGACTACATTACTCATACTGCTTTGCGGCCTACAAACATGGCCGCCATGGACTACACTCCCCCACACACGTTCACCTTCTCTGGAATTCTAATCATACACATATCTGTTGCCACACTACACGCTATATAAGAAACTTTTTGAACACCATGACTTTGCATAGTGTACTGAGTGTTCTAACCTTACCGAGCGGTTGTACCTTGTTCCTCGTATTGATTCATGTTTTTTGATCTAGTTTCTTGTTACTCGTTCTCGATTCCTGCCTCGCCTCGTTTATGCCTGTTTGTTGATCGCCTGTCTATTCCCTGTTATTTTGACCATGATATTGTCTCACGATTTGGATTATTTGCCTGCCTCTCTCTAATAAACTCTTATCTGCATTTGCATACATCTCAACCTTAATTACATGGAATACAGTGCCTTGCGAAAGTATTCGGCCCCCTTGAACTTTTCAACCTTTTGCCACATTTCAGGCTTCAAACATAAAGATATAAAATTTTTATTTTTTGTGAAGAATCACCAACAAGTGGGACACAATTGTGAAGTGGAATGAAATCTATTGGATATTTTAAAAATTTTTAGCAAATAAAAAACTGAAAAGTGGCGCGTGCAAAATTATTCGGCTCCTTTACTTTCAGTGCAGCAAACTCACTCCAGAAGTTCAGCGAGGATCTCTGAATGATCCAATGTTGTCCTAAATGACTGATGGTGATAAATAGAATCCACCTGTGTGTAATCAAGTCTCGGAGAACATTGGACAACATTGGATCATCCAGAGATCCTCGCTGAACTTCTGGAGTGAGTTTGCTGCACTGAAAGTAAAGGGGCCGAATAATTTTGCACGCACCACTTTAGCCGGATCCTTACAATTGGCACCTGAACTGTGAATGAACATCCGCGGAAAGAAAAGTTTGGACACCAGAGACTGAGTAAACTTTAAATGTGGCTTTTGTACTCGATGCTCATAAAGCAAGTGAACTGTAAGCGACGTTTCATTCATACTGGACTTTTGATTCACTGGCGAACATGCTAGCAGGATAAACTAGCATCCATTGAAGTCTCACTACTGCGTTGGAGGAGAAAACCTGTGAGAATTGCTATTATTATTTTTTGGCACTATAGATTTTCTAAGTGTTGCCGTCTACATTTTTTCAAATGGAATTTCACTCGCTGTTTGAAACACTCACTGTGTGACTTTTGTGACTTTTGCTTGTGTGGCTTTGCTGTGAGAAATTGTGTGCAGCAGCATCATCAGAGACCAGTAAGGGCATGTTTCTTCTAGTAGAACCCCTATTACCCCGACACCTCCTTGACAGGACCTGTACTGCTACAAATGTTTGACACCGGGCGTCACCACATGCAATTGTGGGAAGAATAGGTAGAGTGGTAGTGCTGAACCTGCCGGAGGGGTTGCAGTGGTTTCTAAAATAGGCCAGGAGACCAGATACTCAGATACTTCTGAGGTCACTAGAGGTGGGACTGGTGCTTGGCCTTGTAGGTTTCAAAGGGCTCATGAGGGTAAGCGGAGAACGGAGTCAGGGACCAGTGTACAATAGACAGAGAGTTCACACATGGTTAATTTTGTGTGAAATAGCCCAAAGAGGTCAAAGAATACTCCACTGTCAGCAGTAGTGGTCATCAATCAGGTATCACTGGATACAGGCGCATCCATTTCTGCAGTCCATCCATTCACCCTTCTTAAATGCGGGATAGAAGGAGATATCATTCTTCAATGGAATTTTTCCCCACTTGAGTTGGCAGACTCTAAACAATGCACCTGTTCAACTACTGGGGCAACCGTTTACTCATCACATTGCCGTGATTCCATACCTGTCTTGTCCCATTCTCTTAGGGACAGATTTTATGATTCATGCTGACGTCTACATACACCCAACCACTGGAGTTTGATGATTTGGACCACGTAGCTAGCCTCACCTTTAAGGATGTCCAGACCGATCTTGGTCCAGTGGTGGATCAAGCAGCCCTGCATTCAGTGGACAAGAAAAAACTGGCACACCTATTGGGAGACTTTGTTCATCTTTTTGGGGCAAAGCTGGAACATACTTCATTGGTTAAGCACACAGTAGACACTGGGACTGCAAAGCCAGTGTGTCTTCCTCCCTACCGTGCTTCACCTGCAAAAAGAAAGTTTGAGGATGGCATTATTGAGCCTGCTTCAGGGCCCTGGGCCTCTCCAATTGTGATAGTCAAAAAGCCAGTCACAAATCCAAAATTTTGTGTAGACTTTAGGAAAGTGAACAAATATACAGTGAAGGACTCCTACCATCTTCTGAGAGTGGATGACTCTCTTGATTTTTTGGCACATGGTAGATTTATTTCCATGCTGGACCTTGCACGGGGTTACTGGCAAGTGTCAGTGGCCCCAGACGCAAAACCAAGGACAGCTTTCATGTCACACAAAGGGCTCTATAAGTTATGCCTTTTGAGTTATCAAATGCACCTGCAACATTTCAAAGACTGATGAATACTGTATTGGCAGGGCTCACCCAAAACTGCTGTATGGTGTACCTGGATGACATTGCGGTTGCTTCACCGACCTTCGACCAGCACCTGGAAGACCTCGCCAGTGTGCTAGGGCATTTGGCAGATTTCCTTGATTTTGGCAGGCCTTTTCTTGGCTAAGCTGGTGACACCAGAAGGCCTTGGCCCTGACGAGGGTAAGCTGGCTGCGATTAAACAGTTTTCCACACTGAGGACAGCTAAAAATGTGACAATTCCTAGGAATGACATGTTACTACCGTAGGTTCATCTCGGGGTATGCCCGTATTACCGAGCCAATGATTGCCCTTGTGAGGGAGGATGCCCCATTTGTGACTTCCAGGTGTCTTTTGATTATTTAAAACAACAGGTAATCAGTGCTCTAGTACTAGTTTTGCCTGACAGAGCACACGGATGCCTGTGATGTGGGCCTTGGTGCTGCATTTACCCAGACTGGTGAGGATGGCTTGGAGAGGGCTGTCACTTTTGTGAGCTGTACCCTGCACAAGTCAGAACGCCCATATTCCACTTCAGAGAAGGAGTGCCTGGGGTAATTTGGGCTCTGGGACATTTTCGTCCATACATTGCGGGCTCTTGTGTCACAGTGGTGACAGACCACAATAGCTTGAGGTGGTTGATGACAAGGCCCTCTCCCTCAGGATGACTGGCTCAGTGGTGCTTGTGGCTGCAGCACTTTGACTTTGAGGTTGTCCACAGACCCGGCTCGGCTAATCTAATTCCAGATGCACTCTCGCAAAACCCTTCCAGTGACCCTTCGGGACCTGTGGACTTGTTACCACCTTATGCCACAGTTGGCTCCTTAAACCTATGGCGCCAGCCACTAATGGTGTTGGAAGACAAGAAACAACTTCAGTCGCTCCAGCAGGCTGAGAAAGTCATCTTGTCAATATACACTGACTTGGAGAGCGGCCCCTGTATGGATTCGCCAGAGTTCTGTATTCTGGATGGCTGTTTTACTTTGTGGATAAGAGGTCTTCCTGCCGGCTTCATCCACACAAGGATCTATGCTTCTATGTACCGGAAGCTCTGAGGGGCACTCTGCTGAAAAACTTCCATGTAACTAAGACATTTGGGCGCTTACAGTCTACTGGTCTGGTATGCGTGGTGATGTTAAGAAGTATGTATTGTCCTGTGTAACCAGCCAGCTGTCCAAGCCAACCAACCAGAAGCTGGTGGGCTACCTAAAACCAGTGGTTGCTACTTACCCATGGAAGTTTGCTGGTATTGATTTCATAGAACCCTTCCCCAGATCTTGCCATGGGAATATGTACATTTTAGTTTGACTACTTCAACAAATTGGTGGAAATCTGTCCTGTTCAGGAGGCCACAGCAGTGGTTGCGGCACGCAAGTTTGTCTCTGAGGTATTTGCAAGACATGGCGCTCCCACACATCTAGTTTCAGACAGGGGGATCCTGTTTGTGAGTGACTTCTTTGAAGCGGTAGTTGCTGCTCTCGGATCAGACCACAGGATGACGACAGCGTATCATCCTTGGGCTAACCAGACGGAACGGGTGAACCGTACCATCAAGGCGGCAATCCGCACTTGTGTAGGACATAAACATAGGGATTGGGACTCCTTTGCGTTAAGGACAGCTCCCCACCAGAGTACGGGAGACAGCCCGGCATTTCTCTTGTATGGCAGAGACCTGAAGACACCTCTCAATTTAGGGATATCACCAAACCCTGGGTGCGTGGCTGACTCGGTTTCTGATTACAAGATGGAGCTCACTTCAACTTTGCAGGAGGCGTATGACCATGTGAGAGGGTCTCTTGCAAGCAGTCACACCACAAAGAAGAAACACTATGACAAAAAATGGCGCAGGCTCTTGTTCCATGTAGGTGAATTGATTAGGCTGAAAGCTCACCCACGGTCGGATGCCTCAGTTGGTTTTACTGCCAAGCTAGACCCAGACTACAAAGGCCGTTACAGGATTGCTGAAGTGATGTCAGATCTGAACTATAAGCTGACCAGAATAGCAGATGGTGCGGAGGGTGGTGTTCACCATGTTTGTATCCTGCTGCTCTTTTTTTTACTTGGGATGGAGGTGAGGAGGAGCTGGAGAGTGCGCCCCTACAGTTGGCTGAAGCTAATGTACAAAGAGTAGTGGATTTCATGGGCATGCAGAGGTTCCTTACTTCACACATATGCATACACAGCCCACTCACACAGGAACGCACTCATATGCCCTTCACTCTAGGCACACACCAAGGGTTACCTGTAACTGGGAGGTTAACAGGTGGACAAATCCTTTCTTTGAGTATTGAAGTAACATGTTTTCAGTTTTTCTCTGGTCTTATTCTGCTTTATTTAAATTTAAATTTATTTAAATTGTTATATCTGTGAAGGCCTTATATTGGTTTGGCTGTCCATTGTCTTACAAAAGTGATTGTTTCTTAATAGGATGATGTGACATACTGTTTTGTTTTTGAAATACTATTAATGCCTGTGTACCTTGATGTTTTGCTGTTATGTTATTATTCCAAACAATGTGACGTTCTGACAATGTTAATTGGGAAAAAAAAGAAATGCTGTACTTGTTGCAGGATGTTGGGCTGTAGTTACATGGAACAGGCAAAGGGTTTCCTTTATGTTACGGCCTGAGTACAGGCCTTGTTTTAAATGGGGGGGGGGGTATGTAATGATCGGCTATGATGATGTCATGTAGGGTCAAGGGGCGTGGTCGCTGCCCTGCTCTTTCTCTCTCTGTGAACTTAACATGGTGTGCTGACATGCAGTCTCATGTAAGGTACCAATTTTGGGGTGTTTTACTTGGTTAAATCCTCTTCTAATGACCGACCAGTAACCCTGCGTAAACCTATGGTATCCTTCATGCAATAAACAGAGAACAGCACTTTCTCTTCGTGTCCGGCTGAGTTATATTAACTTTCCTGAGCAACCCGTGAGGATCTAGCCAGATCCTTACACAATGTTTTCCTTTCTCCAAGGAAGGGTAACAATGGTCTTGAATTTCCTTCATTTATACACAGTCTGTCTGACTGTAGATTAGTGGAATACATACTCATTAGAGATGGTTTTGTAACCTTTTCCAACCTGATGAGCATCAACAACTCTTTTTCTGAAGTTCACACTAGCCAGATGGGTTGTGTAGATCTGAGTTTGATAGATCCCTGTTCCTAAAAATTAAACACAACTCATTCAGACCTGATAGTCATTCCATTTACTGAAAACAACTGACTCTAATTTAACCTTCAAATTAATTACTAATCCTAGACGTTTTCATACTTTTGCCAGTCACAGATATTTCTCACTTGTAAGTCACTTTTTATAAAAGCATCTGCTAAATGAATAAATATGTGTGTGTATATATATATATATAGTTGCAACGGACTAATACGCGGCACGAGAGGGAAGATAATCGCTCCATCTCCGACTGCCGTGCCGGCGCGAAGGAGGCAGCCCCACGCTGGACCCCGTGCTAACCGGAACAGCCGCCATGGCGGGGTGGAACCACCGACGCCATACCGTCCGCTGATTGGAGGCGCTGTCGGGAGAATTTCACCACTGCCACGCCGAAAGGCGGAAATAAAAGGAGGATGCCCTTCCGCCCCGGGAAAGTTGAGTACTGACTCACCGAAACGGTACCGACACGGATGAGGATGACGCCGGCGGAGACAACACGCAGTGCTGAGGGACGGCACGAGAACCCCGAGGCTTCTCCCGGGATTCCCCCGACAAGCCCCCGCGAGCGTCACGACGTCCGGCTGCCTCCGCAGCCCCCCACACACACCCACACAAACCTGCACTCTACCAGAAGGATAAAAGATAAAAGACTCAGCTTTTGCCCTACTCCAGTCTCTGTGTCTCTGTGCTCCGCCCTTTCCCACTACTATATATATATATATATATATATATATATATATATATATATATATATATATATATATATATATATATATATATGAAAGAGATAATGTAATGTTTTCCTCAATAAATATATAACCAGGTATAATATTTTTGTCTCATTTGTTAAATTGGGTTTTTTTTAGTCCACTTTTAGGACTTGTGCGGAAATATAATGATGTTTTAGGTCATATTTATGGAGAGATATAGAAAATTCTACTTTTCTATCTATCCAACTCTACATATCTGTAGATAATTCTAACTTTCAAGCACCACTGTAACTTTGCTTTGTAAGTAAATTACTGCAATGGAGCAAATGGATTACTCAAGTGATGTAAATGACTCAACGTATGTGGACATCCAACCATGTATGTTTTAGCCAGAATACACAGAATAAGAGTTGCATCAGTGAGAAGTACAACCGGAGGCATGCAGATAAACTGGGCTTAGACATTGTAAGGATTAAAGCAAATAACAGCTTTTTATCTTCACCTTTCCTCTGTCAGCCTTTCTTGTCTCTGCTTCATTTACTCTAAAGAAAAACTACACATCCAATCTCATCTGTGAAACATGGTGGAGGTAGTGTCATAGCTTGGTCTTGCATGGCTGATGATGGAACTCATGATGGTAGCAGCTGAATGATTTCAGAAGTTTACAGGAACATCCTATCTGCCAATTTACAGAGAAATGCATTCAAATAAATCATGAGGAACATCATCATGCAGCAAGACAATGATGTAGAACACACTGCCAACTCAACACAGGACTTAATCTGGGGACAAAGTGGAAGAATTTAGACTGGCCATGTCTGATCAGCATTTCAACTGATCAGTATTTCACCTCATGAAGAGGAGACGGTAGAGAGATTTGATGTTGGCTTGACAAAGCCAGTCTGAAAGTTTAAAATAGTTATCGGTTTGATATCTGAAGGTAGTTTTAAGTGCAGTTTTAAGAAAGAATGAGAGACAGATAGGTAGGGTGCCAATACTTGTAGCATTAGAGAGCTAGCTAGGGTGACAATACTTGGGTGACACTAATTGTAGCATTAGATAGATTGCTAGGGTGCCAATATTTGTAGCTTTGGGTGCCAATACTTAGTTAGGGTGCTAATAAATAGTTAGGGTGCCAATACTTTTAGAGTTGAAGAGATGACTAGGGTGCCAATGCTTCTAGAATTGGATAGATAGCTAGGTTACCAATATTTTTTGAGTTCATAGTAATACTACTACTACTACTACTACTACTACTACTAATAATAATAATAATAATTAATAATTAATAATAATAATTATAATAATAAGCTTATAAAGCAGAACAGTATGTTAGCTGTAAAGCTGCTTTTCTGTCCCAAAGCAGCTTGGATGTTTGGATTAGATCGGGGTGATATAGTCGTATCTTCTGGTTCTAGTTAGGACTCTAGCAGCTGCATTCTGGACTAACTGGAGTTTGTTTATGCTCCTACTGGAACATCCAGACAGTAAGGCATTACAGTAATTTAATCTAGAGGTGACGAAAGCATGAACTAATATTTCTGCATCATGTAGTGACAATATGTTTCTTATCTTAGAAATATTTCTTATCTTAGAAAGAAAGCTATCCTAGTAATTTTATCTACATGAGCATCAAATGATAGGCTGGAGTCAATAATCACTCCAAGGTCTTTAACTGCTGTACATGATGAAACAGAAAGTCCATCCAGAGTTACTGTGAGATCATAAAAATTAGTTATAGCTGCAGGTGGTCCTAGTACAAGTACTTATGTCTTATCAGAATTAAGTAAGAGGAAGTTAATAAGCATCCAACGTCTAATGTCCTTTACACATTCCTCAACTTTATTAAGCTTCTGTCTGTCCTCTGACTCTGCTGAAACATACAGCAAATCAAAAAAAATGTATCATCAGCATAACAGTGGAAGCTAATTCCATGTTTACAAATAATTTGAGCCAAAAGTAGCATATATAAAGTAAAGAGCAGTGGGCTTTAAACAGAACCTTGTGGAAAACCAAACTTTACCTCAGAAAGAATAGAGAAGGCACAATTTATATCTACAAACAAATAATGATCAGTCAAATAAGACCTGAGCCTGGAGAGAACTTTTCCTTAATGCCAACAACATTTTCTAATCTATCATGGAGAATCTACAGTATAAAAAGCTGCACTATGATCAAGTAACACAAGCAATGAGACACAACTCTGATCAGAGGTCAGTAGAAGGTCATTTATTACTTTAAACTGTGCTGTCTCTGTGCTATGATGAGGTCTGAATTCTGACTGATACATTTCATGAATGTTATTCTTATGATGGTATGAGCATAACTGCTGTGCTTCAACCTTCTCTAAGATCCTAGAGATGAAAGGGAGATTTGAAATTTGCCCATAGTTGGACAATTGACAGATATGGGTCAAGGTCAGGTTTTTTAATCAAGGGTTTGATTACTGCTAGTGTAAATGATTAAGGTACTTAGTTATATCTCAGCACTCATCTCTGCCTGTCTGTCTGACATTTCAAACTGGATGAGAGAACACCATCTTAAGCTCAACTTGTCAAAGACTTAGCTTCTTTTCATCCCAACCTCACCGCACAGCTCGGCTCAACCACACTCAAACCAACCAGGACAACCAGAAACCGTGGGGTGACTTTCCATGACTATTTGACCTTTACAGACCAGATTTCAACAACTGCATGGTCTTGTAGGTTCATCCTGTACAACATCAAGAAAATCAGACCCTATCTCACCGAACATGCTACACAGCTACTAGTCCAGGCTCTTATTATCTCAAAACTGGACTACTACAATGCACTACTCCCAGGCCTCCCAACCAGCTCCATCAAACCCCTTCAGATAATTCAGAATGCAGTTCCGACTTGTTTTCAATCAGCCCAAAAGAACCCCTCTTCATCTCTATCCACTGGCCTCCTGTAGCCGCCCGCATCAAATCCAAGGCCTTGATGTTCATGTCCTTGTCTGGAACAGCACCCTCCTACCTCAACAATCTCCTTGAATTTTATGTTCTCTCACGCAACATGTGATCAGTTAATGACGCACGCCTGGTAGTGCCTACTCAGTGAGGCATAAGGTCCATTTCCAGAACCTTCACACTCACTGCCCCTCAGTGGTGGAATTCCAACCTCAAGCCAGACCACAGAATCTGTCACAATCCTCAAAAAATGGCTGAAGTCCCACCTCTTCCATGAACACTTAACTAACCCATAACTTGCACGTTCCCTGGCTCTTACACCTCTACTCTGTGCACTTTGCTTCTCTAGAACTCAATTAAAAATCCTGTATGGTACAGTAGCACTACTTGCACTGTTTCTTGCTTGATACATCGCTTCATTTTTATTTCCTCATTTGTAAGTTGCTATGGATAAACGCATCTACTAAATGAATAAATATAAATGTAAATAGCCAGTGCTGAGGGAAAATTGATTAAGGATTATGATTACTTCTGGAATTATATGTTTGAAGAAGCATGTAGGTAAGGGATCTAGTATACAAGTTGATTTTGATGGAAATTAATGGAATGAGTTTGGATTCTAAAGGAAGTAAACATTCTCATTGTTGTTCTGATATTGTTATATTATTATCATCTATAGGGTTAGTTATAAAACTGTCTGGTTTGAAATTAATATTCTCAATAATTTGTATGAAATGTAAAATTTTGCCAATGAAAATATTCATGAAATCATTGCTGCTGTATAATGATTGTGATTGGGTGCAGGTTTCCAGAAAATGGGCTTCCAGACCTTTTTGATGTACCTGGCACATCTTAAACTGACTCAAGGTTCAACACAACACATCTTCTCTCATAAATCCTCTCTGGAGGTTGAGGACTTTCTGAGTGGTTTGGTCACACAGGACAGTGAAGGAGGGTAATGTGATATAGCTCATAGAATACTATTGTTTTTACTGAGTTATTAGTGTGAATCGTAATGTGTAACATTAGCTTTATATTGATGGCCTATTTGACAAACTATTATTTGTATTTGTTAATAATATGTTAACAATGTGGGAGTGGCTTTAGTGGTTAGCACCTTTGCCTCACACTTCCTTGGCTGAGGGTTCGATTCCCAGCGGCCTTGTGTGTGTGGAGTTTGCATGTTCTCCCTGTATTTCAGGGGTTTCCTCTGGGTACTCGAGTTTTCTCCCCCAGTCCAAAGACATGTATTCTAACAGAATTTATCTTCTGAGAATGCCCAGCAAGAAATAATATTGACAGTGAAAAATATTCAAATATTATGGCAATTCATACTCCTGATTGCTTGATTAGTGAGCCCAAAGGAATTAACACAGATCAGATATAAATCAGGATCTTGTTCTTCCATATCTATCTGATGAGGATGCAGCGCCTCTGAACATTCCAAATTCATTAGAAGAAATAAAGGAAGCTCTTATAGTCATGATGAAGGGGAAGTCACTGAGATGGGATGGTATCCCTCCAGAACCATACCTCACTTTCTGGGAGGAGTTGGGACAGTCATTGTTAAATATGATTAATCATCGAGTCATTCGAGAGGGATCTTTAAATAATAGTGCAAATATTGCCATTATTAATCTGTTACCTAAGCCTGAAAAGGACTTAACTAAATGTGGGAATCACAGACCGTTAACTCATTTAAATAGTGACCTTAAATTGGGATTAACTTTCAGCTGATGAACAGTCATTCATGATGAGATGTGCACAAGACATGCTGAAATCCATGCAGAAACATGAGGAGAGGATGAGTTGAGTTTTATCAACATAGCAGTAGTATGAAAACCCATGTGTGGATATGACTGTGGCAGTGGGTGTGAAGTGTCTGCTTTGGACAGAGAGGTGGTAGGTTGAACCGGCAGGTAGCATGTGATGATTCTGCATTGAGGTAATCCTCAAACTTACTTTCTATGTGGCTCATCACCAGGATTGGTGCAGCAGCCGACAGATGATTGGCTGATGATCAATCACATTAACAGTAAGTTTAACTATTGCCCCAATGCAGAATCATCATGGTTTGCATGCTGGTTCAACCCTCCTCTCCATCTGTATATCATGCTCAACCATGCCCCTACCGCCACAATGACCACACCAACAGAGCAGGTATAGAAGAAAATGAAAAAGTATCCAGCACTGAGCTTTGTGGGACACCAATGTAATGTCAGCATGAAGCAGATGTGGAAAATGAAGAACCTTGGAGTAATTTTTTATACCAGCCTTACATTTGATTCTTTTGCTCAGAACACTGTTCAAGCATCCTTTTTCCCTCTCAGAAATATAGCTAGACTGCGCCCTATGCTAAATTTCTCTGTTTCTGAAAAGCTGATAAATTCATTTGTTGTCACTCGGTTGGATTACTGTAACGCCGTATATAAATCCACAATCAACAAATTGCAATATATTCAAAACTCTGCTGCCAGGATCCTGACTGGAACCAGGAAATGTGAACATATTACTCCTGTTCTGGAGTCCTTGCACTGGCTCCCGGTCAGGTTCCGTGTCCATTTTTATATCAAGGTGTTGACATATAAAGCATTACATGTCTTGGCTCCCTTTTACTTATCTAGTTTATTAATCCCTTACACCCCAAATAGCAGACTGCACTCCTCACAGTGTAATCTGTAAACTGCTTTTAAAGGCTCTTTATAAAATAAAGTTTATTATTATTATCCCCTCCATGTCAGCAGGTAGGAAGCAAACCATTGCCATGCTGTGCCACAAATACCAAGACTCATGAGCATTTCAGAGAAAAAAGAGAGAAGTGTACATGACCAGATTTTATGTAGTCATTAATGATAGAAGAGATGAAAAGATGGAGGTCTTAGAACAACCCAGTCATATTAACCCCAAAAAATTTCAAATGTTTTACCCTTTCATATGATGAAGTTTGATATTTATTAAGTATTAAGCAAATTTAATGTAATCTTTGCCAGGACAACACAGCGATGCCTGTCACTTGACAAAATCAGAACGGATCAACAATTCCACCCACTGTGATTGCCAGTGGAGAGAAAGTATTCCCCTCCCATCCAGAGAGCATGGCCAATTTTGCTCCCTTGTGACATCATCAGCGGCATCGGATTGCCTTGTGTCCCCTCGAGGTAATGAAAATGTATTTTAAACCAACTGTCTTTAGAACCAAAGTCTTTTTGAAAGCAATAGTCAGTTCTGACCTGGTGGACATGTCTTCCCTATGGCCTTCAAAAAAAACTACACATAGCAGTTCTCACTTTCTGTAAGACATGTGGACTTTGTGGATGTTCTTGAGGTTTAAGAATGGAGTTAACAAGTTGCAAATATAACCCATAATATTACTTTTTTTTCAACAATAATTCATCAAAAGGGTTGTTTCAGGAGCATTTTTTTTATTAAGCTTTTAAAAAGGGCAAAAGGCAGCAGAAATTCGCATTAAAGATTTTGTTAAAATGTGCCTATCCAATGTGCATTCATTCCACTTCAAATATTTTAATAGCTAGCATGAATTTGCGATAGGTTCACAAACTACACAATTGGTCTACAATTCAAAACCTGTAGCTTTGTGAATGTTGCTCTGGTTGAAGCGAGGAAGGCGCTCATCGAGGAGCACTCCCATCTGCAGGAGCATGCCTCTGGGAATCAGGCGAGCGTGGCGGGAGACGTACACTTTCTCCAGCTGTGCATCCATGGGAGAAGGCTTATACTCCAAGCATGAAGAACCAGCCAAACCGGGAACACATTTCACCTCCACTTTATAATAGAGAACTCCGTGATTGAGGGCACAGAAGTTCTCTTCCACTCCAGCTTTCAATTTAACAGTGCATGCTCCGAGAAGGTCATCATCCCAGCCACTGTCCCTGTCCCACACCTCCAACTTCACACTGCTGAACTGAGTCAGGTCCTCAGTTCCTAGATTGAAATCCCTGTTCCATGTTGGACAGTTTTTGCTCCAGATCACGGAGGTCTGGTCAAGGAAGATCTTTCCATTTCGGTAGAGCTTGACATAGCCGTCTGTCTGTTTGAAGTAATCTCCCCATAAACCTGTGGCTTTGATTGCAGTTACAATGATCTGTGCAAATCCTTTCTGTGTGGGGCAGCAGTTGAGGGCCACACCTGGGTTGTTGTGGCAGCTGCAGGTGCAAGGCTCTTTAGAATCAGTCTTCACTCCAGTTTTGCATTTGCTTGTGCAATTTTTCAACAGACCTCTCTGGAGTATGTAGTCCTTGATGGCGTTACGCAGATGCTCTCGGTTCAGATTCTTAGTCGGCAGCAACTCGTGAAGGGGCTCAAGAGAGTAGGAAAGCACATCAGGGTGAGTGGGCAGTGATGAGAGCCACTCCTTAAAGGCCTTTGGGTCATTATTTGATGAGAATAGGAGGTCACCATTTTGAGTATGTCCTCCAATAATGTTAGTTTCCCTTTAATAATGAGAGAAATATGGATGTCAGAAAAACTGAATAAATTCCCAAATAAAAGCATGGTTCAATTGATTATTAAATAATTATAGCCCCAAAAACAAATTAATTTGAATTGAGGGCCTCTGGACAGAAGTAGAAGACATCAGGACAAAAAAGTTGTGGAAGCTGGCATTTTTTACATTACAGCAGATCGATAAGGATCGTTGTGGGACAAATACCAAATTCATTATCATGAGATTGTGAATATAATTTAGTGCTTAATGATGTGTTTATCTTATCTTATATTCATCTTCAGTAACTGCTTTATCCTAATCAGTGTCATGGTGTTTTAAATTGCTAATTTCTTTAAGAGTGGGATTGGTCAAACTTTCAGTGTAAGTGAGCAAGACTGGTCAAACTCAGCAGGGACAAGTGGGATTGGTCAAGCTTGCTGCAGGCATGAAGCATGATTGGTCAAATGTTATGTTTTAAAGGGCAGTATTGGTCAAATTTTCAGCAAGAGTAAGCTTGTTCAAACCTTCTGCAGGAAAGGGATTGATGAAACTTTCTGCTAGAGCACCTGAGATTGAGTATCTGAGATTGAGTATCAGGGGCCAGTGGTGCCTTAGCAGTTACTTATTAGAAGGTCGGGGTTCACGCCGTAGCACTGCCAAGCTGCCACTGTTGGGCCCTCGAACAAGGCCCTTAACCCTCTCTGCTCCAGGGGTGCTATATCATGGCTGACCCTGCGCTCTGACCCCAGCTTCCTGACAGGCTGGGGTATGTGAAGAAAACAATTTCACTGTGCTCTACTGTATATGTGACCAGTAAAGTCTCATTATCATTATTGCTCTAATTTTCTGTGGAAGCAGGATTTGTAAAACATTCTGCAGGAGCAGGATTGGTCAAACTTTCAGCTTGAGTGTAACTCATTAATCCCTGTGGGAGTGGGAGAAGTTGTTCTGGGGAAGCAGATGTTCTGGGGAAGCAGGACTGGTCAAATTCTGTTGTTAAAATTTGTTGTATTATTTTATGGTTTAAACGTACACGTACTATGGTTTGTGACTTTTATTAAAGGTCTTGCCATGCCCTAAAAAAATTTAACAGATGATTTTCACCAACCCTGCCAGGAATCTGGTGTTCACTGAACCATAGTTATTCAAAAAAAATGAAGAATGCTACAAACCTGTCACTGAATTTGCTAGAGAAGCTCTTTTTGTTCAAAGTCTTATCCTTAACTTGATTGCAGTGATGGTACTCAGTCTTAAGGCTTACATGTCCCACACTGGCAGAAGCCTCCACATCCAGACATGTCTTCACCTCATCCACGCTCAGACCCTGCAAGGACGCCTCGCACTGCTTGATGCTGGTCACAGAGCGAAGCTCTCCACCCAGAGTCACCTGCACATAGCCACAGCATTTCCAGTCAACAAGACAATACTTTACTCATTCTGGAACAAAAGTTAAACTACTCTAAAACTGAAGTGGACAAAGCTTAATTTCATACATGCTAGAAGAAGAATATCTGCATGGCTGTTTCAAATGTATTGTCTCATGCACCTTTGTGATGTAATGAGTACCAAACTTGTCAATCAGCTTGTAATAGAGGTGCTTTGTATGATTATCATATGCTGCAGGGAGTCTTCTGAATTCACTTTTTAGCTCTGGGTGCAGGAGTGGACGACTGGAAACCCTGTAACTAGAAGGTTGAACAGGATGTAGAATACAAAAATAACAATTTGCAGGATTTATGAAATGAAATATTAATTGTGCATTTTTCAACATATGGAACTGACAAAACACTTTCACATCCTACCTGTAGTATCCACAGGAGACATCATGGCTGGTGAAGCTGAACTTGTCTTTTTTAGTTTTCTCCATTGAATATTCGGCCAGCTTGGAGTTACTGCCAGCCAGCATCAGTGATCCCTGGACTTTTGGAGTTGTTATTTGTAAGTCTGACTTCCAGTTGTTCTCGATAGAGGAGGTGCTGGCGCTGACCAGGGCCTCACTGGACTGATAGACAGAGCTGGACAACTTTGTGCTGCACTTCTGACTCGGTCTCCAGTCCACCACGGAAACTGGGAGCTTCTGCGTTTGACCTCCCATGTAGGGGTTTTTACACAGAGTGCAGGACTTGTCCTTCTGGAGCCAGGAGCTCATGTCAAGGACAAAGGCCCCTTTCCGTTGCATTTTGGTGATGTCAAAACCTTCTCCTGCCAGGTCAGATCCAGGAGCAAAGTCCACATTGTCACACTGAGTTTTCTTCGCATTGAAGCAACTCTGGCTGGTTGGAGGAGGGAGATTTGTGGCAAACACAGCCCAAATCAGAAGTGCCTCCAACATAGCTGGATTTGTTGTATGTACAGTTCCTGTAGTAAAAGAATTGTGAATTTGATGATAGTTAAAGCTACAACACTGCATCACTGTAACATATACTTACTATACTATTTGAAAAGGTTGCCACCTTTTCAGCATGCCAAAACATAAATTCACAGTGGGGAAAATAAGTATTGAACGCATCAACATTTGTTTCAGTAAATATATTTTCTATGAGGTTATTCACATGAAATTTTCACCAGACATCAGTATTATTGGAAATAAAATAGACATGAAATAAACAAGAGGGAGACCTAGTATGAGTAGTATGTACTTTTATTGAGAATTCACTGGTCTGGTGGGACTCATAATGTAGAGATGGTGTGTTTAAAAGTGTGGAGAATCCTTTCTCAACAACAATCCAGTCAGGAGTGACACAGACTAGGTCAGGTTATTTTTAAAGAGTGAAACAAGACAAAATATAAGGAGCCGGTTTGCACCTGCAAGACAAGGGCTCTGGGAACGGCCTTGTCTCGCAGGTGCAGGGGGCCGCGAGATTAGCTAACTATAAATATATTGGTGTTTGGGTCATCATATTGGTGTCTGGGTAAGCCTGAACCTAGAAAACCATATAAATTAGAAATCTTCAGCTCAGGTTTTTAGATCACTTTTTCGGATGTCTCAAACTGTGTGGATCTCGTGTGGTGGAACAATAAACTTGGACCTTAGCTTTTCTTCACTCTCTGGTTCTGTGTGGTACTTTAAGTCTTCATCCGGGCAAATGGTTGTAAGTACACTTAATTTTGTAACAAATTATAATTGTAACTGTGTAGTGGACAGAAAATTGATCCACAGTATTAACTCAAGAAAGCTGTACATATAAAGAATTCACAACATTAAATTCCATAAATAAATTTGTGTAATAAAGTGGAATGACACAGAGTTTCCTTTGCTGTTAGCTTTGGATCGTTGTCCTGCTGGAAGCTCCACCCATATCTCATCTTCATCATCCTGGTGGATGTCAGCAGATTTTTCTCAAGAATCCCCCGGTAAAGGGCTCCATTCATCATTCCTTCAGTTGTATGAAGTCTGCCGGTACCATGTGATGAAAAACAGTCCCACACCATGATGCTCCACCTCCACACTTCACTGTTGGTGTAGTGTTTTTAGGGTGATATGCAGTGCCATTTCTTCTCCATGACAGACAAAATGTTCAGTTTTGCTCTCGTCTGACCAGACTACACTCTCCCAGTATTCATAGGCTTGTCCAAATGAGTTGTAGCAAACTTTAAACGAGCGTCGACATGCCTTTTCTTTAGTAATGGAGTCTTGTGGGGTGAGCATGAGCATGGAGTGCATCGCCTATTGTTTTCTCTGTGACGATGGCTCTTGGGGTACTCTTCTGATTATTCTTCTGACTCCCTGGTCAGAAATCTTGTGAGGAGCTCCTGTGCATGGCCGGTTGATGATGGAGTAATGTTACTTCCATTAGCTGAAAATGGCCTCAATGATGCTTATTGGAGGATTCAGAAGTTTTGAAATACGTCTGTATCCGATTCCATCAATATGTTTCACAACAATAAGGTTGTGAAGGTCTTGGGTGAGCTCTTTGCTTTTACTCATCATGAGATGTTTCTTGTGTGATACCTTGGTGATGAAAAGCCTTTTTTATAGACTATCAATTTGCTAACTCAGCTGTTATTAATCTGCACATATAGGGGGTATAATTACTTTGGGATTTCAGCTGATTCCTTGCGTTACCTTGCCTTGGACAACTGCTTTTTCTTAGAGTGTTCAATACTTTTTTTCCCGTGTCAATCCACTTTATTACACATAACTTTATTTATGGACTTTAATGTTGTGAATTCTTCACATTTGCAGATTTCTTGAGTCAATGATGATGTCTGGTGAAAATTTCATGTGAATAACCTCAGTGGAAATATATTCTTTGAAAAAACGTTGACACGTTCAATACTTACCCACTGTATACATAGTAAATAACTAGTGTACTTTAGCAGAGATTATGGATGTAATAAAAGTAAAGTGAAACAGGATGTTAAGAACAGATGTCTTTAATCAGCTGTGCAAGCAAAGTGCTTCTGAGGCTATGGAGGGGAAACCAGTAGATTTTCAAGATAGATAAATGACATACATAGAAATGATCTCATGCTTAGCTCCAGACAGACACTTTTTTTGTTTTTTTTGTTTTTCAAATCTTAGCTCCACAATGCTGAATGTGTTATCAATGACTTGAAATGTTCAACTACTACTAAGTTTAAATAGTGAAAAACAGTTCACATTGCTCAATCTATCTGAAAAGAAAATGTCTATAAGAATTTGACCACCCCTAAAATGGGTCATATTATTATCAATGCATGAGCACACCCAGTAGGCTAAATACAGAAAATACCACGCAATCGTGCACACAATCGCCGAATGCAATGACGATAGCACACGAAGGTGGGTAGAGTAGCCACAAATTTTACTCAAGTGCAAGTAATTACTCAAGTAAGAGTAAAATCTTAATCATGTTAATAATGAATTGAGTACGAGTAATAAAAAATCCAATGAGAAGACGAGTCAAATAGCAAGTTACTAGTTACTTCAGATCTGATTAAAACAAAGGGGGAATCCTGAAACTCGGACTACATGGAGAACTGTACATCACATCTCTCCTGTTCTGGGTTCAACATGAAACAGCGTATCCCACACCAAAAAACAAACATTTTCAGAATATTTATTTTCGCATGTTAACAACACAGACTTGTCAGCATCTGCATTTCAACAAGACAACAGAGACCACACTTTTTCTTAGAAAATCTCTCTCTCTTTTCATTTCGGCTTTTCCCTAGTTCAGCGATGCCCTTCCTGAGACAACCCTCCCCATTTATCCAGGCTTGGGACCGGCACTGATCCTGTGTACGAATCTCAAGCATAAATTTCCCACATGGTTCATCAAAATGTCGCTCTTTTTGTTCTTCTTTTCTAGATCGTACGATTCCGATACCATACAGTTGTGTAAGACGCGACCCTTTAGTCACGACAGATGTCATTTAACAACACTGGTGATGTCACGAGTAAGAGAAAGGGAACTGACTTGAGGCGGTTTTTTACTGGCAAGAGAAGACAAGTAAGTTGAGGAGTAGTTCAGAAAGTACGTTCATGGCACTATTGGTCACATAAAGCTGAACAGGATTGTGTTTATAGCGTTTAAAGTGTTGTGGTCATGTGCTGTTTTAATCTGCATTACATCAACTAGTTAATCTGGAAAACTGAACAAAAAGCTGCTACAAATAAAAGTCAGTGTATAAATTGCAGAGTACTGTGCGAAAGTTTTAGACACACAATTTAAAATAATCTATAAAACCTGTTACAGATTTTTATTTTTATTTTGTGACTTCTACATTTATCGAGTCAATATAAAAAAAACATTTTAGATTCACAAACATTAGTTTTCTTTTTTTTTTTTAAGTTTCATTTTTATTGAATATTTCTGCTGAACATTTCTACATTTCTACATTTCTTTTGAACATTTCTGTTGAACTGCTAAGCCTATCTAAATCGCCTTTTCTGTTCTGTCCTCCCCACCATTTCCCAAAAATACAAACAAAATGAGCAACAGCAGTAAATATTCACAGATTTTTTTCTTTTTATTCAAAGAAAAACAAAATTGAACCCACAACCCACCCCTCCGGCTCATCATGGCTAACCATTAACTGTCGGTGGTTATAGAGAATTAATAAAATTCAACATGGAACCAACCTTTAAGTGGGTAGTGTCTGTAACTCCATAAAGTATGCAATAAAGGGATGCCATTTATGAAAAAACTTATCTGTACATACATTCATCGTATATCTTATTTTCTCGAGTTTCAGAAAAAAACATCACGTCCTTTATCCACTGGGAGATAGATGGGTATTTAGCAGACTTCCAATGTAACAGTAGGGAACGTCTTGCTATAAGGGATGTGAAAGCAATAACATCCTTTTGTATCGAGCTCAAAGGAATTGAAGCTTGAGGAATCCCAAATACAGCAATCAATGGACAAGGCTTTAAATCTACCCTGAGAATAGTGGACATGATGGTAAAAAAGGCCAGACCAAAAACCATGGAGTTCACGGCAGAAGAAAAACATATGGCCAAGATGACAGGGAGAGCCATGGCATTTATCACACTTGTCCTCTACATCCGGATACATCACAGACAATCTCGACTTGGACAGATGGACTCTATTTAAAACTTTGAACTGTATAAGTCCAAGATGAGCACAAGAAGTGGTAGACTGTACCCTCTCTATAGCATGTTCCCAACACTCCTCACTTATTTGTACTCCTAATTCCGTTTCCCACGCATTCCTAATTTTATTACTCATAAATCTTAGAAATCATTCCTCTCTGATGCGGGTTATTTGAAAACAGGTCTTCCCAAGCCTGTTCAGGAGGAGCAGAAGGGAAATCAGGAAAACATCTAGAAACGAAATTCCGTATTTGAGTACCAAAAGAAATGTGTCAAGGGGAGATCGTAAGTGGATGCCAAATAGGCAAAGCTATCAAACACACCATCAAAATACAAATTTCTAACTTGTTTAATACCCTTTCATACCACACTGACAATGAGGAGTCCAAACACGAAGAGGGAAATAGATGGTTGTTCACTAAAGGACACAAAGAGGATGCACCTACAAATTTAAAATGTCGTCTAAATTGATACCAAGTCCTAAGTGTGCTGAGGACAACAGGGTTATCAGTATATAGGGAAGGTTTTGTAGGTAAAGAGGTGTAAAGTAGAGCAGGTAAAGAGGATTCCCTACAAGAAGATAATTCCAATTTAGACCAAGAAGATCCAGGAGATTGAACCCAGTAACAAAGTTTATGGATGTGTGCAGCCCAGTAATAGAATTGAAAATTGGGTGCAAGTCCTCCCCTAAGTTTACATTTCTGCAATAAATATTTACTAATCCTTGGTGGCTTCCCTCCCCAAATAAATGTACTAATCATCTTATCCAATGACTCAAAGAATGATTTTGGGAGAGAAAGAGGCACTTGTTGGAACAAGAAAAGAAACTTTGGTAAAATATTCATTTTGACGGCGTTGATCTTGCCAATTAGGGAAAGTGGTAAGTTACCCCAACTCTGAATGTTAGATTTAACCTTTGAGATAAGGGGAGTAAAGTTAGCTGACAGAAAAACATTAGTTTTCTAACACAAAATAAAATGTTACAGAAAAATGTGTGATCTGTGGCTGGTTCTGCAAGATAAGATGCTTGATAGAAAATTACTGGCTCATTTTCTTATAAATCTTCACAAATTGTACCCGAGACTACTATTTTTTTTTGTCACACCAAATATTGAGTTTATTTCATTTACTACTGAAAATGTTTCTTTTTTTAAAGAAACATTTAATTTCATTATTTTGAAGACATATTTGTTTTAGGGCAGTCCTTTGCATGTGCCTAAAACTTTTGCACAGTACTGTGTGTGTGTGTGTGTGTGTGTGTGTGTGTGAGTGTTGTTGCACTTACCTTTGTGTGTTTCTGTGAGCAGATAGTCTTCTAAATGTCCTTTGTCAGTTCTACATGCAGTATTTATACCTGTGTAGGACATGGAACTGAATATTTAGGTGTAAGTTTGTGGGTGTTTGGACAGAATGGTGTTAAAGGCTATTACGTATGAAAGTCGGTGGTGCATTAGGGTGTTAACTGAGGTGATGTTTTCGATACTCAGTGGTTTAAAAAGACCTCACGTAGCTGAGCGACTAACAGTTCAGACTGGATATAACTATGTGTTATGTGTAAAACAAAACACACCTGATTTATGCTAATAATAGTTTTCTTTAGAACCAAAGAGAGAAAGCAATAGACATTGTTGTGCTCTGGTGAGTACATCTTCCCCCAAGCTCTCGAAATCAAAACCACGTTAGTTCTCACTTTCGGTACGTTTTGTGGGTTTCGTCTAGGAGGTTTTCTGGATTCTTTTAAAACGTTGCACATGTAACCCACACTGTCAGAAATACCTTTTTTGAAAAAAGAAAGATGCACTTAAATCTAGTTGAAGTGTACTCAAATAAACCAAATAATCTACTTATGGGGTAATTAAAACTGACCTGGTGAGAATTCTTGAAAACTGCATAAATATCTTGTCACTAAATAATGCTATTGGATGTTAAAACTAGATGCTAAACTGCTAAAATGTAAGCAAGTTCATTATTACACGCAGTGTAACTAACTCAGTTATTTAAGACAGACTCACTTACAATAAGTATTTTCATCTTTGATTGAGCTGACTGTCAGATGAATAGATGAATAATAAGCAAAAAAAAGAGTTTGCAATAAGACACAATTCCTTCAAACATAATAATAAACATAAGTGACTTTCTCCTAAATTAAGGCTCCTTTGTATTGAAACAGGGGCTGATGGGTAATGTAGCTCTGTGTGGATTTCAGCAAAACCATGACACATTGCTGACTCATTGACAAATCTAAGTTGTGCAAGTGGTCTTACTTAAAATAAGGAAAATCATCTTGTTCCTCTGCTGGAATATTATGCAAACCGTTATTGAAGCTTGTTACTGGTTTAATCTTAAGCTCAATATCTTATTAAGAAAAAGTTAAGATGCATTTTATTAAAATGAGATTCATTTTCTAATGCAAAACATGCTTGACAAGATGACACCAGTTGAACACCAGTTGAACTAAGTGTTCGTACAAGCACCTTATTTATCAATAGTGATTTATAATAATATCAACAATTATTAGATTACACAGAGAGAGAGAGAGAGAGAGAGAGAGAGAGAGAGAGAGAGAGAGAGAGAAAAGCAGTACAAACCTGCCACTAAAGGTGCTAGAAAAGCTCTTTTTCTTGTCCTTGATCTGCTTGCAGTGATGAGCCTCAGGCAGCAGATTTGCAGCTGGTTCCATACTAACAGAAGCCTCCATGTCATGTCTGGTGAAGCTGAACCTGTCTTTTTTGGTTTTCCCCATTGAATATTCGGCCAGCTTGGAGTTACTGCCTGCCAGTATCAGTGATCCCTGGACTTTTGGAGTGATTAAGTGCAAGCCTAACTTCCAGTTGTTTTCAATAGTGGAGGTTCTGGCACTGACCAGAGCCTCAGTGGACTGGTAGACAGAGCTGAACACCTTCATGATGCACTTCTGCCTCAGTCTCCAGTCCACCACAGAAACTGGGATCTTCTGCGTTTGACCTCCCATGTAGGGATTTTTACACAGAGTGCAGGTCTTGTCCTTTTGGAGCCAGGAGCTCATGTCATGGACAAAGGCCCCTTTCTGTTTCATTGTAGTGATGTCAAAGCCTTCTCCTGCTAGGTTGGATCCTGGAGCAAAGTCTGCATTGCAACATTGAGACTTGTTGGCCTTGAAGCAACTCTGGCTGGAGTAGGAAGAGTAGCAGCAAACACGGCCCAAATTAGCAACATGGCTGGATTTGTTGTGTCCTGTTCCTGTTCCTGTTTATATATATATATATATATATATATATATATATATATATATATATATATATATATATATATATATATATATATATATATATATATATATATATATATATATATATATATAGTGTTGAGGAGCTCTGGTTCTCAAAAATTAGAAAACATCAAGGTGTCACATAGTGTTATAGTATTGCCCTTATAGTTATGTTCTCATTTTTCTCAGTATTCTCAGTATTCTGTAATGTATAATTTTAATAACTTATTTCCCAAAACATAGTTCCTAATCCATGCTAATAGTTGTAGTAATATATTTACCATTGAATAGATTTCCTGAAATGAAATAATCTTTATATAAAAATTGGGAAAATATCTAATAAAATTTGACATAATTCATACTTGGGGTCATTGCACTTACCTCTGTGTGTGTATGAGCAGATACAACCTGTGCACACTATGTGGGTCTTCTCAGTGAACCTTCAAGGACGTTTTTCATGTAGTATTTATACACATGTGCAAGATCTGGGGCATGACAGTTTATAGGTCAATCACATAATGACAGGTTTAAAAAAACAAAACAAAACAGGAAATAATGTTAAAGTTCTGTGAGAGAGTTAAACGATGTGGTAGACATGTCTTCCCACAAGCTGACAAAATCAAAAACCCCACATAGCAGTTCTCAATTTCCAACGTCACAACAGCATGTTACTTCCGAGTTTGTGTTGAATGAATTCAAGCTTGTACATGTAAAGATATTTATCCTATATTAATCCTGAGCCTTTACAGTATGGACTACATTTGCATTAATGGCATTTAGCAGACACCCCTATCCATCATGATGTACAGAATTGTTTTATAATCTCTATCAAAAGCACAATCTCATGCTTGTTCACTAGGCCAGGGAATTAGAGTACCATAACTCATTTTATAAAACAGTAAAGTGCTACTTTAAAGGGGCACTCTGATGTAAATTTAAAATTTAATCATCAATACATCTGTTGTAAACAAGACTACTTACATCTTATGCCGATCATGCAACGGGTTCTGCAGTGAGATTTCCTGAGTTACTGAATACTGGAGATCCCTCCTGATAACATATTTTCTATGTGGACATACAATTTTAAAAACTACAATGGCTATAGTAGACAATTGGGAGGGAACGTCAGTAAAAGAAAACCGCCTGTAATTTTATATCTTCACTGAATGGAAGTGAGAACAATCAGGTTTACAAGAAAATACGTGGAAACACTTGTGTCTTATTGGCTGACAGTCTCTCACAGTCAGTGTGAGGGAAAATGGATATGCAGATATATTTTTTTAAACCAGTAAGGGTGTAGAAACTAAAACAGTAGCATCCTCTGATGCTGAGCAGAAAAACAATTTGTGTAAGTGTCTATATGAGTGTCATGTCACAGCAAACCAATGACCACATTTCCCATCCTGCACTGCAGCCTACAAACATGGCCACCATGTGCTACACATCTCACATGCACACACACGTTCACCTTCTCTGGAATTCTAATCTCACAGTCACTCACTCAACGCTATGTAAGAGACTTTTTGAACACCAAGACTTTGCGTAGTATTGAGTGTCATCACCATACCAAATGGTTGTACCTTGTTTCTCGTATTAATGAATGTTTTTTGTTTAATGGTCTAGTTTCTTATTACTCATTCTCAATTCTTGCCTTGCCTCGTTTATGCCTGTTTGTTGATTGCCTATCCCACTGTGAGATGAGGTCAACATGGCCACCTCATCTCCTGAACTCCAGCATAAAGTCAAGTTCCTGTCTGAGGTTGAAGAGACGACCTCTCAAGTCAAGTTCCTGTCCGAGTATGAAGAGACAACCTCCCACAGCAAGTTCCTGTCCGAGGTCGAGAGACAACCCCTCAAGCCAAGTTCCTGTCCGAGTTCAAAGAGATGACCTCTAAAGCCAAGTTCCTGTCCGAGGTCAAAGAGACGGCCCTTCAAGCCAAGTTTCTTTCCGAGGTTGAAGAGACAGACTCCCACGGCATGTTCCTTTCTGAAGTTGACAAGGCGACCTCCCACACCAAGTTCCTATCCGAGGTCGACGATTTGACCTTCCACGCCAAGTTCTAGTCTGACCACCCATGTTATGCTTGTGTTCGGGATTGATGACCCCGACGAATCAGCCCCAGTCTCATGTCTTCTCCTCGGCTCCTTGAGGAATGTGCTACTTGTCGGACAATGCCTGCATTCGAACCTGAGGGGCCCAGACTGCTAGGACTGAGGGTGAGGGAGTGTATTTTGGCACTTCGGGGGTAGCGCCATTGGGGAGGGGAGGGTTCTGTCATATCACAGCAAACCAGTGACTACTTTCCCATCTTGGACTGCGGCCTACAAACATGGCCACCGTGGACTACACTTCCCATACACATGTTCATCTTCTCCGGAATTCTAATCACACACACCTGTTGCCAGTCTCACATATATGTATATATAAGAGACTTTTGAACACCATGACTTTGCATAGTGTATTGAGTGTTATCACCATACCAAGTGTTTGTACCTTGTTCCTCGTATTTATTCATGTTTTTTTATCTAGTTTATTGTTATTCATTCTCGATCCTTGCATTGCCTTGTTTTTGCCTGTTGGTTGCTCGCCTGTCCCATTCCCTGTTATTTTGACCATGATATTGTCTCACGATTTGGATTTATTTGCCTGCCTCTCTCTAATACGGGGCGGCTGTGGCACAGTTGGTAGAGTGGGTTGTCCACTAATCGTAGGGTTGGCGGTTCGATTCCCGGCCTGGGTGACTCCACATACTGAAGTGTCCTTGGGCAAGACACTGAACCCCAAGTTGCTCCCGATGGCAAGCTAGCACCTTGCATGGCAGCTCTGCTACCATTGGTGTGTGAATGGGTGAATGGGACACAGTGTAAAACGCTTTGGATAAAAGCGCTATATAAGTGCACATTTACCATTTTAATAAACTCTTATCTGCATTTGCATCCGTCCTAACCATCATTACATGGAATACATGGCAATGAGTTCCAGTTTATGAGAACATGATATGAGTGGAGCAGAAGGAAAGATAATGTACTGTGTATGTTACCATTGCAGCTAAAGCCATACAATGATAGCTTTGCTGTGCCTCCCCTTGGCTAACAATGCTAAAATCTAGCCTAGCTAGTAAGGTTTTATATTTTTTCCGTCTGGTATTCCTACAAACAGTGACAACACCTGAGGTAAGTTTTATTATAAATTCACTTTTTCTGATCATGTCATACATTGACATGCTAAAATTACTGAAAGAAATATGAGTTTCACTTTGTATTGTATTTTTGTAGGTTTGATAGGTTTTGAAAGTACAGTAATTAGTAATCCGATAAATTTTTACATGCAGTAAACAGATTATAATTTTAAAGTAGTAATTAGTCATCTGTAGTGGATTACTTTTTGAGTAACTTACCCAACAGATGTGTTGAGTACACACAAGTTTTTACCTACTTCTGGGTTAGTGTGCGCATTCACAATAACTGAAAACAGGTGTTTGATTGACATGGGTTATTTAAGTGCCTGAGTTGCCAAGCACGCTGCTCTTGATTATTCTTATGTTGGGATGTGTTCCGGGGAGAATTGTTTATATGTTTATGCTACATGATACGTTTCCTGTGTTCATGTGAAGACTGCACTGAATGGGAATATATTAATAAAGACTGTTGATCTGCGCCTGCATCCGACTCTGCTACGTCCCGTAACAGAATCAAGAGCCAAGTTTTGGAAGCAGCAGGTCACCATGAGTGCCGTTGAATGGGCCAGATTTGAAGCATGAAAACGTATGTTCGAGAAGCAGGAGAGACGGTACGCAGAGGACATTGCTCAGCTCGAACGCCTGCTAAAGCTGCAGAAAACCGGTCCATGCGCCACACCATTACCCACGCCACCGAAGAGCTATGCTGCGCCGCGTAGCCTGCTCAGCGAGCTGAGCATCTGGGGCTTCCCTGTTAAGGAGAAGAGGGAGCGTTTTACAGCGCCACACAGCCCGCCAGACGACGTGATCTCACGGGACATCCTACGGCTGGGGAGTCACACCATGCCACGCCGAGAGGAGGGGGAGTCGGTGGTCGGGGCTGTGACTAACTCCCACCCTCCCTCCCCTATTATGATGCCCCCTCAGCAGCCCTGTTCAGCTGAGGACGCCGCTCAGCAGCCCTGTTCAGCTGAGGACGCCGCTCAGCAGCCCTGCTCTGCTGAGAACGCCTTTCAGCAGCCCTGCTCAGCTGAGGACGTCACTCGGCCTTCCTGCTCAGCTGAGGACATCTGCTCCGGGAGGAGTACCCTTTGGAGGGGGGTTATGTCATGCCACAGCCACCAGAGGCTGCTGTGGCGCTTCATTTGAAGGGACTTTGGGTTGAGCGCGCACTTCCGGGTTAGCGTGCGCGTTCTTAATAACTGAACACAGGTGTGTTTGCTTTGTTTGATTGACATGGGTTATTTAAGTGCCTGAGTTGCCGAGCACGCTGCTGTTGGGATGTGTTCCGGGGAGAATTGTTTATATGTTTATGCTACATGATACGTTTCCTGTGTTCATGTGAAGACTGCACTGAATGGGAGTATATTAATTAATATATTATAATAATATTAATTAATAGTGAATAGTTTATTTTTTAGGTAAACTCTCTAGAACAGAGCCATCAACAAAGTACATTGTCCTTACCATTACAAGACAATAAGCATTCCTAATGATCTCTTCCTCTCTTTCCCGCTCTTGTCTTCTCTCTTTCTTTAGAGCTACACATGATACTCCTGAGATGCCAGTGATCCTGAACCCTTCTGCTCTCTGGACCTGCCTGATCCATCCTGATGTCATACTTCTGGTTGGAGTTCTCATCAGTTGGAAGTCACATGCTGCTAATGAGGATGTCCCTACATAGTGCAGACTAAAGATTATTGAGATTACTGAGGATAGTATCACTTAAAAACGTTAAAGATGGTTCTGGACCTCAGTTCATATGAACGGTTATGCTAGCTTTAGCACTACAATTACCACAAACAGTTCTGCACTCGAGTCTCCATCAGTGAACAGTGGAGATGTTCAACTAAACAGACTTCATGTAGAAACTGTAATGAAGTTCCTGGTTACATAACTGCACTATTTAAGCATGTAGTATTAGCACATTTAGAGAAAGGGTGTATTTATTTATAATCGCACTATCCGGTGTCACCCAGATGAGGACGGGTTCCCTTTTGAGTCGGGTTCCTTTCATGGTTTCTTACTCATATTGTCTCAGGGAGTTTTTCCTCACCACCGTCACCATCGCCTCTGACTGCTCATTAGAGATAAATTCATACATTTAAAATTTAAATCCTAAATTGATATATTTCTGTAAAGCTGCTCTGGGACAACGTTCACTGTTAAAATGGATGCTCATGCTATTGAAATAGCTGTTCATTCTGAGGACTGAAGTGTCTCAGTATTACTCTTACCATCACCTTATTCATTTCTGGATTGATATCAGCACTGTGTAGCTTGTATTTAGAGTGATTTGTCTGCCAGAACATTAATCTCTACCAATAGTTCTAGACATATATTTACCATTCAATAGGTTTGCTAAAATAGAGAAATCTAAATATATAAATTGTGAAAATGTCCAATAAGAGTGGATGTAATTCAACCTTGATTGTGTGTGTGTGTGTGTGTGTGTGTGTGTGTGTGTGTGTGTGTGTGTGTGAGTGTGTGAGTGAGCACATATATCCTGTCCATGCTACATAGGTCTTTTAAATGAACCCTCTAGAAAATTCTAAATGTTCTTCTTCAGTTCTACATCGGGGATTTATACACATGCAGGACATGGGGCAGGATATACAGGTATAAGTTTGTGGGTGTTTGGACAGAATGGTGTGAAACGATGGTGTGTATGAATGTCCGGAGTTTGTTAGGGTGTTACTGGAGGTGATGTTTTCGATATGTGGTGGTTTACAATGACCTCATTCAGCTGATGCTTTCATACAAAGCAACTTATTATTGAGACAGGATATGACTAAGCAGTTGAGGGTTAACGGCCTCAAATCCATCTCCTCAACTCCAATACTTTGGGGGAAACTGCGTGGAGGGCTTTTTCTGCTTCGAATTTCATTTTTGTATCATATGTAAAACATGCACTCACTACAAAGCCATACATTTGCCTCTATACATTTTAATAAGTTTTGAGACTTTATTTCCCTCACTGGATCCTGTGTATGACCTTTATTACCCTCACTGGATCCTGTGTATGACCTTTATTACCCTCTCTGGATCCTGTGTATGACATTTGGAAAATGGAGAGAAAGGTGAATCAAAATGAAGTTAAATCCGACTACACCACCCTGGGGGAGCACCAGGGAAATATGTCCTTATGATGTGTGTGTAGTGTTTGACGATTTGGTGCGAATTAAGGTGGGTTTGGATGACCTCCCGAGTTGCGGCTGGTTTATTATTGTGCCTCATGGGAGAGAGAATCTATATTTAGATGATAAGGTTTTAATGATGCTGAAATGTTTTAATAAAATATCCTTTTTGTATTGATACTCATATCTTACTTTCTCTTATTTATTTGCCTTCGACTGGTAAAACTTCCCTGTGTGCCGTTATGGGGAGTGTTTCCCTGGCGCTCCCCCAGGGTGGTGTAGTCAGATCTAACTTCATTTTGATTCACCTTTCTCTCCATTAGGGAATGCCACAGTATGTTTTGTTTAATTATTCATCAGCACTATCAGATTATATACTGGACGTTTTGTATAAAATAATTTGTCTCACCTCAGATGTACAGAGCGGGTCAAGTGTCTACACACTGAGTGTGTGTGTGTGTGTGTGTGTGTGTGTGTGTATGTGTGTGTGTGTGTATGTGTGAACCGGAATACATGTTTTACGTTAATCTAAGCTTTTTTTTTTTAGAACCAAACAGCGAAAGTAATAGTCAATATGTTGTTCTGTCCTCGTGGACACGTCTTCCATAAAAACTCTCAAAACCACAAAAACTTGGTTTTCTTGAGGCTTTTTTAAAGTTGTAAATGTAACGCATAGGATTATTGGACATGCCACACAATATCTGTTGTTGTTGTTGCTGTTTTTCCAGAATACTTCAGTAATATTTTGAGAATATTTTGCTTCATGACACTTTTATTAAGCTTTTTTTTTCTTCTTTTTCTTTTAAAAGACAATGCCAGCACAAATGAGTAGGAAAGGTAAACAGTAATAATTAATTTTATGTGTGAATATTCTACTTTAAACATTATTATTATCTGGTATGAATATGCGATTTACAACATTTGTAGTAATATTTTGCTTCATGATACTTTCATAAAGCTTTCAAAAAGGCAAAAGGCAGCACAAATAACAACTCAAGCCATTTATCTTAGCGAATGTTTCTCTGGTTGATGAGGGAACTGCTATTCATCGAGGAGCACTCCCATCTCCAGCAGCATGCTTCTGGGAATCGGGCGAGCATTCTGGGAGACGAACACTTTCTCCAGCTCTGAATCCATGGGAGAGGGCTTGTAGTCCATGCATGAAGAACCAGCCAAACCGTGAACACAGTTCACCTCCACTTTATAATAGAGAACTCCGTGATTCAGTGTACAGACATCGTTCTTCACTCCAGATGTCAGTAGAGCATTGCATGTCCCGAGAAGGTTGTTCTCGTAATCACCGTCCTCGTCCCACACCTCCAACTTCACAGTGCTGAAATGAGCAAGGTCCACAGTTCCAAAATGGAATTGTTTGTTCCAAGTTGGTGCATTGTTATCCCAGATCACGGATGTTTGGCCTCTTTTCATATTTGCTGTCTTGATCTTGACGAATGCGTCTGTCTCTGTCCAGTAATCTCCATATAAACCTGTGGCTCTGATTGCAGTTACGATGACTTCAGCAAATCCTCTCTGAGTTGGGCAGCAGTTGAGGGCCACATCCCACTTGTTGTGGCAGCTGCAGCTACACGGTTCGTTGGGGTTGGTCTTCACACCGGTCTTACATGGGCTTGTGCAGTCTTTCAACAGAGCCCTCTGAAGGATGTAGTCCTTGATGGCAGTGCGCAAATGCGCTCGTATTTCTTGTTTCGCTGGCAGCAACTCGTGAAGGGACGTGAGCGAGTAGGAAAGCACATCAGGGTGAGCGGGCAGAGACGTGATCCACTCCTTATAGGAATTTGGGTCGTTATTTGATGAGAAAAGGAGGTCGACACTCTGAGTGTAGCCACCAATCACATTTGTTTCCCTTTTGGGGATGACAGAAACATCAAGTTTTTGGAATAATTCAATAATTTAGATATATTTGGAATAATTTCACCAGTTGAACTAAGTGTTCATTCAGACATTTTATTTATCGACATTCATTTGCAACAATACCAACAATAAGGTGGTTATAGAGAGAGAAAGAGAGAGAGAGAGAGAGAGAGAGAAATAGAGAGAAGCAGTACAAACCTGTCACTGAAGCTGCTAGCAAAACTCTTTTTATTCGTAGTCTTTTCCATGGTTATCTTGCAGTGATGAGCCTCAGTCTGCAGACTTGAAGCTATTCCCATACTGACAGAAGCCTCCACGTCCAGACACATCTTCACATCATCTACACTTAGACCCTGCAGGGACGCCTCACACTCCTTGATGCTGGTCACAGAGCGAACCTCTCCACCCAGAGTCACCTGCACACAGATATTCATTCTAGAACTGTGAAGTTGTATTCATCATTCATAAATAGACCAATTTTAAATCTGAGATGGACGAGTCTGCTTCAGAGTCTGTGGAAATCTATTATTTCATTCACCTTTGAGATATAATGAGTACCAAACTTGTCAATCAGCTTGTAATAGAGGTGCTTTGATGACTCATCGTATATCTCAGGGAGACGTCCAAATTCGTCACTTAGCTCTGGGTGCAGGAGTGGACGGTTCGCAACCCTGTATCTAGAAGACAGACCATGAAGTAGAACTCAAGAAACAGTGAGGAATGATGCTGTATTTGTATAATTAAATATAAATCAACATTAGATGGCTTTGTCAAAACACAAGTTTTCACATCCTACCTGTAGTATCCACATGTGACATCATGACTGATGAAACTGAACTTGTCGTTTTTGGTCTTCTTCATTGAATATTCGGCCAACTTGGAGTTACTGCCTGCCAGTATCAGTGATCCCTGGACTTTTGGAGTGATTATTTGTAAGTCTGACTGCCAGTTGTTCTCGATAGAGGAGGTGCTGGCGCTGACCAGGGCCTCACTGGACTGATAGACGGAGCTGGACAACTTTGTGGTGCACTTCTGACTCGGTCTCCAGTCCACCACAGAAACTGGGAGCTTCTGCGTTTGACCTCCCATGTAGGGGTTTTTACACAGAGTGCAGGACTTGTCCTTCTGGAGCCAGGAGCTCATGTCAAGGACAAAGGCCCCTTTCCGTTGCATGGTGGTGATGTCAAAGCCTTCTCCTGCTAGGTCGGATCCTGGAGTGAAGTCCACGTTGGCACATTGAAACTCATTGGCCTTGAAGCAATGCTGATTGGTTGGAGGAGGGAGAGTTGTGGCAAAGACTGCCCAAATCAGAAGTGTCTGCAGCATGGCTGGACCTGGTGTGTGTCCTATTTCTTTATTTAAAAAATGTAGATTTGTTAGTGTAAAAATATGTCAAGTTACTTCACTTTAGTACGTACTTACACCACTTTGTATGGTGTTTGGTCTCCTGTTTGATAAATTAAAAATTAGCACAGCACAAGTTTCAGGTCGCAGGAAAAGATGCTTGTATTACACCTCCTAATACTGATCACGTGCTTCTGTGTTCAGGTATAGAAATTATGCCGTTACATATATACACTAAGTAGAACAAACACAAAATTACTCATATCAGTATCTGATGTAGCTTTCTACTTGTGTGAGTACTTTCCCCTTTAATTGTCATGATTAATCGTCATTGGTCTATATAATGTTCTGTTTTGGCTCCTCCTCTTCTCTTTTGCAGTGTAATTGAATGGGAGAGAGCACATTGTAAGGGCAGTTCACTCAAAGAGGCTGCTTATTTGTATTATCAGGTGTGGTTAAAAGACCAAGATGATCCAATGTCTTTTGGCTATGCTGTTATAGCTAGTCTTGACTTTCAGGCCCTGCTTTCACTATATAATAACAATAAAAAATAAACTTTATTTTGTAAATCACCTTTAAAAGAAGCTTCTCAAAGCGCTCTGCACAAAATAAAAGTTAATAATAATATCTGTTTCTTTTGTACACAACTCAGAAGTGCCAGTTTTATCATTTGTGTCTAAGTGTCAGTTACGCTCTTAGCGCTGAGATACATGTGGATACATCTGCACTTCTCAATGTCACAGCCATCATCAAGAAAGCTCAAAAGAAACTCTACATCCTCAGAAAACTGAAGAGTTACAGAGTAAAAAACATCAAGAGTAAGACCGTAGTCACTACGTTTACATGGACAGCAATAATCTAATTATTGACCTTAATCTAAGAAAGGTAATAATGTGATTAAGGTGTTTACATGAGTCGCTTTTAGAATACTCCTGCCATGTTCCCGTTTTACATGTTCTAGATCATAATTAGATTAACAGCCCGCGTAATTACGTCACCGCGCCACGTCGTCCGACGTCCCTGCAGATTTTCTCTTTTCAACATACAGTTCGGTCATTATGGGACCGTATACAGTTTGGGGTGTTTTTATTGATTTTTTTTTTTTTTATGTACGCTTTAAGTGCAGTTAATTATTAGTCATGCTATACTTGCAAACAGACGACTGCTTGAAGCCGTGGCTGCGTCTCAAATCGCGTCTCAAAATGCGTCTCAAATCGCATACTTACCTACTGTATAGTAGCCGAGATGCGTGTCTTTTTCCCCACTACAGGCCTGTAGTAGGCAAGTTTGCGATTTGGGACGCAGCCGAACTCTCTTGTTCGCCGTAAAACGTAAAACTGCCGTGTGTGATCGTGTCCTGTCGAAAAATGCGGTGAAAACTCTCACATGACTTTCATAATGTGATTAACGTCCGTCATGCACGTCCATAATACGATTAAAACAGGAGCAATCCACCTGTCTTAATTCGATTATTGCTTACTTCGACCTTATGACCTTAATTAGATTAAGGTTGCTGTTTTACCTGGTAGTTTCTTAATCAAATTATGGTCTTAATTAGATTAAGAGTGGATTATTGTTGTCCATGTATTGTGTACAAGGCCTTAATAATAATAATAATTGGATGTGATCTACCATCAGTGGAAGCAAAAGATAATACAGACTCCTGAAGACAAAAACATGCTGCTTCAGAAAGAGCTTCATTCCTTCTGCCCGCAGACACCTCAACTCTTTGCTCTTCAGACGCTGGTGAAAGTCCCTGCTTCTCTTAGTCTCTAGTGTATTAATATTTTTTCACACAAACCTTAATGCATCACTGTGTTATATCTGCATTCCTTGATGTTACACATGAACTCCAATCACTACTGTTGCTGCTGGTTAGTCCGTCCATCAGTACTACTTGGGCCCCCTGGCTAATTTGTACTCCGGGCCCCAAGGCCCCCCCCCCCCCAATTATCTTTTCCTATTGGCGCGTATAAAAGCAATTACCATTAATATTATTGCATATTTAATCAGAGACTATAAAGAACTACATTTTAACAGTTTATTAAATTAACTGATATTATGCATTTATAACTAACATACAAATAGTATACACAGTACCTTCTAGAACTATATATACAGTACAAGTAATTAACATCATTGAACTCTCTCTCTCTCTCTCATACACAGACACTATAGAAACTCTGTCTAGATGGCTTTATAAGCTGTCGACTTGTAATTTCGAATTTCCCAAGAACTTTACTATTATTATTATTATTATTATTATTATTATTGATTGAGTGAATAATAAGTTTCACACACCAGCAGCTCCAGAAAGAAATGTGGAAATGAGCTAAAACAGCGACAGGATCATTGAATCAGTGAGTTGATTAAACTCGAGAATTTGGTTCTATTTGTGAATGAATCCTTCAGACTGGTTTGATCAACGGGATTCTTCAATTTATTGAAATGAACCGACTCAGACAAACGATTCACTCATGGACCGAACATCATTATAACACTTCTCTCATAAACTCACTTGGGACAATTGAATCAGATTTATATGATTACATTAAATTTTGATTGATTCCTTAAAGAAAGCTATTGCAAGGTTTCAGAAAGCTTGAATATATACGACTCTGGACTAGTTTTATTGTCACTTGTTGCTTTTCGGTCCTTTTTGAAGCTCGAAGCATGTAAAGACTCACAACTGTGAAGTGCCACGTTTCTGAATAATCCGCAAACATATTAAGGGGACAAATACATGCACTTGGCACAGTCTAAGGGCATTAATTATAGTGTTGTTCTTAATAGATTATTGTGCAAAGAGGCCATTTAAATACCAAAATCATGGAATTCAGGATGGGATATGAATGAATCTTTGCCACTTGTGGTTGTATTTTTTTTTGAAAGACAACAGACTCTTTGACAGATTTGTCAGATTAACTAAACATTACAGTAGAAGACCCCTTTGTGAGAGGTGTTGTCCCTTGGATTGGATAAATTGAGATTACTTCATAAGGCTTTCATACTTGATAAGGCTTTCTAAAAAAATTTATAGGACACAGAGCTTTGGGATTGGACTATAATGATCTAATATAGTGGGATTCCCCTCATTACAAGATAAGTTAACGGAGATGAAATAATATCAGCTGCTGAATTCAAAAATACAGATTCCACACAATCAGGGCCTTGTGATTCGTTTATCAGAAGTCTTAATACGTTAAAAACTGAAATCCTAATTTTGAATGGCTTTCTGCATTATTAAAATTAGTGTTATGTAAATCACTTGATAATATTCACCGTTTTTAATAGGCCTTGATCTGATGCATAAATTGAACATTTATTGTTGGGTTTTGCAGTTGTGTGTACCCAGTTGTCTGTCTTCAGTTTCCAAATTGGACAGTGATGATGGCATCCCTCATCCTGAACTCTCTAAAATACCTGGCTCATTATGGGCTACATAAGGGTGAAGCACGGCAAGTAACATGTACACTGTATTAAGCTAAAGTGAAGTATGGTCATCCTGTGTCTTGTAAACAATATCCTCCATCCTCAGAACTGGAGGAAGGGACATGCCCAATTATTCTAGCATTATTGTAGCATTATTACAGCATTATTACAGTAAGCTGTGATAACAACTGTGATAATTCTGCAATACACCGAGTAACCAAGGGGCATTTTACACAAACTTCCTTTCATTACATTTACATTTACATTTATTCACTTGGCAGATGCTTTTATCCAAAGCGACTTACAAATAAGCAAAGTGATATATAAAGCAGAGAACAATACAAGTAGTGCTACTATACAAGATCCATTAATTGAATACCAGAGGAAGCAAAGTGCACAGAGTAGAGGTGTAAGTGAAAGTTCTGGAAAGTGACCTTACGCCACGCTGAGTGGGAACTACTAAACGTCGGTCGCTAGTCGATCGCAGATTGCGAGAGGGAACGTAGGCCTTCAGGAGAGAGTTGAGGTAGGAGGGTGCTGTTCCTGCCAAGGTCTTGTAGGTGAGCATCAAGGCCTTGAACTTGATGCGGGCGGATATAGGAAGCTAGTGGAGGGAGATGAAGAGGGGTGTGACATGGGTTGTCTTGGGCTGGTTGAAGACGAGGCGCGCTGCAGCATTCTGAATCATCTGAAGGGGTTTGATGGAGCTGGCTGGGAGGCCTGAAAGCAGTGAGTTGCAGTAGTCCACTTTAGAGATAACAAGAGCCTGGAAGTATCTGTGTAGCCTGTTTGGTGAGGTATGGTCGGATTTTCTTGATGTTGTACAGGATGAACCTACAGGACCTTGCAGTTGCTGAGATGTGGTCTGTAATGGTCAAGCCGTCATCAAGAATCACCCCAAGGTTCCTGGCTGTCCTGGTTGGCATGAGTGTGAGTGAGCTGAGCTGTACAGTGAGGTTCTGGTTGATTGAGGGATAGGCTGGGATGACGAGAAGCTCAGATTTTCCCAGGTTAAGCATAAGATGGTGCTCCTTCATCCAGACCGAGATGTCCAACAGGCAAGAAGAGATGCGTGCAGAGACGGATGGAACTTCAGGCTGGAAGGACAAATAGAGGTGGGTGTCATCAGCATAGCAGTGATAGGAGAAGCCATGAGACTCAATCACCTACCCGAGAGATGTAGTGTAGAGAGAGAAGAGGAGTGGACCCAGAACTGACCCCTGTGGAACACCAGTTGTGACTTGCTGAGTTTCAGAAGTACCTCCACTCCATGATACCTTGAAGCATCTGTCGGAAAGATAGGATTCCACCCAGCGTAGAACCGTTCCAGTGATGCCCAGGTTGGAGAGAGTTGATAGGAGGATCTGATGGTTCACAGTGTCGAAAGCAGCGGAGAGGTCAAGTAGGATGAGGATAGATGATCTAGAGGTTGCTCTAGCTAGTCGTAAGGCTTCAGTGATGGAAAGCAGAGCAGTCTCCGTGGAGTGGTTGCTCTTGAAGCCAGACTGCTTGGTGTCCAGGAGGTTGTTCTGTGTGAGAAAATTGGAGAGTTGATTAAAAACGGCTCTTTTCAGAGTTTTGGAAAGAAAAGGGAGGAGGGAAACAGGTCTGTAGTTGTCAACTATAGCAATCCCCCACAAATAAATACCATTCCACATGATAATTATTATTTTTCTGTTGTTGAACTGTGCTCAGCTCTTTTTCCAGTGTGCCTCAAGGCCGTTAACATTCCAAGATCAGTAATACACCTGGGAGCGTCTCCCTCAGGGGCTGTGGACTCCCCTGCGGTTTATTCCTCTGTGGTCATAGACTCCCTTGCATGCTCCCCGTACCCTGTACCCTCAGAAGGCCAACAGGACATGATTGGGGTCATCCTTGTTGTGGTTAAAATATATACAGTATAAATTAAACACGAGGGAGACCTAGTATGAGTAATATGTAATTTTATTGAAAATCAGCAGTGAGATGCGCGATCTGGTGGAGAGTCTTCAGATCCCGGTCCACCTCCTCCAATAGAGGAAAGAGGGGAAAAAAGACAGACAGAAGCGGTATTAGGCGGATATATATATATATATATATATATATATATATATATATATATATATATATATATATATATATATATATATATATATATATTATAGATATAGATAGATAGATAGATAGATAGATAGATAGATAGATAGATATAGATGAACAATATTTGCATTTTGGGATCAACACACTAGGATTTATTAATCACAAAGAAATATAAGAAATTTAGTGACACATATATAGATAACACGCACAGTCAAGGGATAACACACTTTCCTCTCTCCCTTTCACACACACACACACACACACACTCTCTCTCTCTCTCTCACACACACACACACACACCTAAAAGGCCACAACGCACACACATTACATTATAACTTTATAAGAATAATAAAAAGGAGTAAGATATTATAAGGATAATATCTTAATAAGTACAGTTAACCAAGTAGTATAACCATATATAAAATAGAAATACAGAGCAGATATGAAAATAAGTTATAAACCAGAAATACAGAAAAATGTAAAAGAGACTCATAATTCAGATGGTGAAGATTCTTGTCTCACGAGGAAGGGTCAGGCGTGGTGTAGACGATGGCCTTAAATTTTTAAGAGAGAACCGTCCGAGAGATCCGTCCGTGAGAAGCCATTTATAAGAATGGTTGAATTACATGGCACCTGCGCAGTGAGATCAAGGTCATCGCTCTGTATTGTTTTGTCTATCTCAAAACTTGTCTATAACCTAATGGTATTATTTTTCTCAGACTTCTTTGACCTAATTGTGAATTTTGTCAGACATTCTTTTACCTAAGTGTGAATTTAAATGCACTCTGTTTATCCTATTGGTATTGATATAATAGTCTTTCTAAAATATATTGGTTAATTACTATGTAAACTCAGTATATATACTGAAGCTTAAGCTCCAGGTGTTGGGATCACTTCTGAGAATTCTCATTGGTGTGGATCTCGGTTGGTGGAAATAAAGTCTGGACCCTTGCTTCTTCTCACTCACGACTGGTGTCTTATTTTTCTATCGCCAACTGGGTTTGCAGATGTGAGTATTTGCTTCTATGTTGAATTTTAAGTGTCTTTGGGTAATAGGCTAAATTTCAGCCAGCATAAGATTGAAAATATTACATGTCAAATTCAGGCTATTAAATTAAAACCAGACAGTATTATAACTAACCCTGTAGATGATAATATAGCAATATCAGAATGTTTTACTCTTCTTAGAGAGACCAAACTAGCTTCATTAATCTCTTCAGCGAAATCATCAACTTGCATACTCGATCCCGTATCTACATGTTTCTTTAAACAGATTTGTCCAGGAGTAATTGAACCACTTTTAAATATAATAAATTATTCCCTTAGCACTGGCTATGTACCTAAATCACTTAAATTAGCAGTTATTAAACCCCTGATTAAAAAACCTTTACCCCTCTCAACTGTCCAGCTATAGACCAATATCAAATCTCCCCTTCATCTCCAAGATCTTAGAAAAGGTTGTAGCAAAGCAGTTCTGCTCGTACTTACATAGGAACAACATTTATGAAATGTATCAGTCAGAATTTAGACTTCATCATAGCACAGAGACAGCGTTAGTTGAAGTAGTAAATGACCTTCTACTGACCTTTGATCAGGGTTGTGTCTCGCTGCATGTGTTACTTGACCTTAGTGCAGCTTTTGATACTATAGATCATACTATTCTCCTTGATAGATTAGAAAATGTTGTTGGCATTAAGGGAACAGTCCTCTCCTGGCTCAGGTCTTATCTGACCGATCGTTATCAGTTCGTAGATGTAAATGGAGACTTCTCTATGCATACTGAGGTTAAATTTGTGTTCCACAAGGTTCTGTTTTAGGTCCACTGCTTTTTACTTAATATATGCTACATCTAGGTCAAATTATTCGTAAACATGGAATTAGCTTCCACTGTTATGCTGATGATACACAGATGTTTGTTGGAGCAAAGCCAAATGACAGACAGCAGCTTAATAAAGTTGAGGAATGTGTAAAGGGCATTAGAGGTTGGATGCTTATTAACTTACTATTACTTAATTATGATAAGACAGAAGTACTTGTACTAGGACCACCTGCAGCTAAAACTAATCTCACAGTAACTCTGGATGGACTTTCTATTTCAACATGTGCAGCAATAAAATGTCACGTAGCAAGGTCAAGGCAGAAGCAAGTGCAGATATTAACATTTATTTAGACAAACGTTCTACAAAACAAAGACACTAATACAACTTGGCTTAATACTGTGGGATGAAACAAAACACAGAGACATAAATAAGACAACGAAAGACAAGTAAACAGTGCACACAATGACTATATATACCCATGAGTGCTCATTAACCAAACGTGAATCAGGTGCAGGTGGTCATGTGACAGGCAGTGCAGTGCAGTACAGTGGCTGATGGGAACGGAAGTCCAGAGTTTCATGATACATGACAGAACCCTCCCCCAAGGGCACTAGTCCCGGAGCGCCCAAAATTATACATCCTCCATCTGGTGGTCCTGGTTTCCTGGTCAAACTGTCCCTAGCAAAACCAGGAGGCCGAGCAGCTTCCACAACTGCACAGGGAGGCAGAGGAACTTCCTCGGCAGAACATGAAAGCAGGGCGACATCCTTGGCAGAGCATGAAAGCATGGCGACGTCCTTGGCAGAGCATGAAAGCGGGGCGACGTCCTTGGCAGAGCATGAAAGCTGGACGATGTCGTTGGCAGAGCATGAAAACGGGGCGACTTCCTCCATGGGACAGGAGAGGGGAGCAAGGTTCTCCACAAGACTCAAGGGGGGAGCGAGGTTCTCCACAAGACTCAAGGGGGGAGCGAGGTTCTCCACGAGGTTCAAGGGGGGAGTGTGGTTCTCGGTGAGGCTCCAGGGGGGAGCAAGGTTTTCCGCGAGGTTCAACGGGGGAGCGAGGTTCTCCGCAAGGTCCAAGTGGAGCGAGGTTCTCCGCGAGGCCAGGGAGAGGAGTGAGGTTCTCCGTGAGGCCCAAGGGAGGAACGATGCCCTCCGCGGAGCATGAGGGGAAAACGATGTCCTCCGTGGAGGATGAAGGGGGAGCAATATACTGAGTGCAGCAAAGAAAAGGAACGATGTCTTTCGCGGAACATGGAGGCAGAGTGATGTCCCCAGTGAAGCAGGATGGCAGAGAGACGACCGCAGCTGAGCAGGAAGGCACAGCGATGACCTCAGCCGAGCAGGAAGGCAGAGCAACGTCCACAGCTGAACAGGAATGCAGAGCGATGTCCTCAGCCGAACAGGGAGGCTGAGCGACGACCTCAGCTGAACAGGAAGGCTGAGCGATGACCTCAGCCGAACCAGAAGGCTGAGCGATGACTTCAGCTGAAGAGGAAGGCTGAGCAACTTGGAGGTAGCTGAACAGTGGGGAATCCTTGTGTCTGGTAGGAGATGGAGTGACGTTTCTCATGGAACATGGAGGCAGAGCGACGTCCTCCACTGAACATGAAGGCTGAGCGAGAGCCATAATAGGGGAGGGAGGGTTGGAGTTGGTCTCACTCCCGACCACAGACTCCCCCTCCTGTCGGTGTGGCATGGCGTAGTCCTTTATGAACGCCAGGTGTGGCCTGGTGCATGGTCTGTCTGTGTGGCTGCGGCAGCCCTAGCATGCAGTTATTATGATCGAGTAGTTCATCTGTCTTTCTTCCCTGCTCCAATAGTCTTCTATACCACTCCTCATATGCTGCAAACCAGGTGTCCATCTTGGTGATCTACTGCTTCTGATAATCGGTCTTTCGTTCCGTCACGTAGCAAGGTCGAGGCAGAATCAAGTGCAGATATTAACATTTAGTTAGACAAACGTTCTACAAATCAAACACACTAAGACAACTTGGCTTAAAACTGTGGCATGAAACAAAACACCGAGACATAAATGACCAAAGTCTAAGACAATGAAAGACAAGGTAACAGTGCAGACGTTGCATGTCAGCACTGCATGACATTGCAGTGCAGACAGTGCATGATTCAGGTGCAGGTGGTCATGTGACAGGCATTGCAGTACAGTGGCTGATGGGAACTGAAGTCCAGAGTTTCATGAAACATGACATAAAAGACCTTGGTGTGATTATTAACTCTAGCCTATCATTTGATGCTCATGTAGATAATATTACTAGGATAGCCTTATTTCATCTCAGAAATATTTCTAAGAAATATATTGTCACTACATGATGCAGAAATACTAATTCATGTATTCATCACCTGTAGACTAGATGACTGTAATGCCTTACTGTCTGGATGTTCCAGTAGGAGCATAAACAAACTCCAGTTAGTCCAGTATGCAGCTGCTAAAGTCCTAGAACCAGAAGATACGACCACATCACCCCAATCTTATCAACAATACACTGGCTCCCAGTGAAATCTCGCATTGATTATGAAATACTATTATTAACCTATAAAGCACTAAACAGTCTTGTGCCACAGTATCTAAGCAAACTTTTGGTTTTCTATGATCCACCACACCTACTTAGATAAAAAGATGCAGGCTATTTGACAGTACCTCGAATAGTGAAGGCATACTGCAGGGGGAAGAGCTTTCTCTTATAGAGCCCCACAGTTATGGAACAGTCTTCCTATTAGTGTTCGGGACTGCTGGCCTGAATTTAGCCTATTATCTGGCAACTGGAGCTTAAGCTCTCATCTACATTCACCATGAGGTTTAAAAAAGCTTCTCAAAAAGTTACAATGATGTTTACATGATGGAGTTTTTCCTTGCTGCCGTCGCCACTCAATGGCTTGTTCAGTTGGGATAAATTTGCCACAACATACCACATGAGCCTGCTGAAGAGGTGGATAGAGTCAGCACCAGCAATGTCTGGGTTTGCGGCCCTAGACACAGATCACAACAAGGGCTTTTAGGTCCAACTGGGCAAAGATCTCACCCCCACACAAAAACAGGAGCAAACGGAGTTGGTGGGTCAATCCACCAATGTTTTTTCTACCTACCCAGGAATCACACAGCTGTTCCTCCACAAAATCAAAACTTGCCCAGGAGTGTTGGTGTGACAGCGGCCCTATCATGTCCTGGAGGTCCGCCGCAAAGCTATCAAGGATGAGGCCAGTCGGATACTGTGAACCAATATCATAGAGGAGTTCAACAGCCCCTGGTCCAGCCCCATCATAGTCGTGCAGAAGCCCAATGGAAGTATGTGCCTCTGCAAAGACTTTCAGAAACTGAACTATGTCTCCGAGTTTGACAGCTATCCCCTCCCCGAGTGGACGACGTAGTGGAGCGATGGGAAGGGCCTGGTTCATATTCACACTGGTTTTGACGAAGGGCTACTGGCCCCAGAGGCGAGACCAAAGACTACCCTCCAGTATGGCAAATGGCCACTGGCAGTACCGGGTTCTTCCCTTCAGGGCTACACGGGGCACCCGCAACGTTTGAGCAGCTGATGGACATTGTCCTGTGACCCCACTGGACCTTTGCACCAGCCTACCTGGACGATCTAGTCATTCACTCCTCCACTGGGTCGGATCACCTGTTCCACCTGGGGGAGCTCCTGAAGGAGCCCCGGAAGGTTTGGCTGACAGCCAACCACAAAAAGTGTCACCTGGGGCTGACCAAGGTACAGTACCCGGGCTAACATATTGGCCGGGGCTTACTGAAGCCACAAACAAAAAAAGTTGAGGCAGTGAAGGACTACCCCTGGCCTATGTCTAAGAAACAGGTACGTGTCTTCTTGGGGTTGGCATGATATTACCGCAGGTTCATGCCTAACCTCTCCTCTGTAGCCTCCCCCTCTCAGATCTCATGAAGAAGGGCCAGCTGGACTGTGTGAAATTGTCTGCAGAGGTGGAGCGAACGTTCCAAGCCCTGAAAGAAGCTTTCATCAGTGCCCCAGTGCAGCACAACCCAGACTTTGCCCTTCTATTCTCCGTACACAGTGATTCATCCAAGACCGGGCTGGGCGCTGTCCTCTCGCAACCCTTAGATGGAGAAGAACACCCTGTCCTCTACATCAGCAGGGAGCTGTCCCCAGCTGAGAAGAGATACGCAGCCGTAGAAAGAGAAGCCCTAGAGGTAAAGTGGGCCATTGAGGAGCTACTATATGGCCGGTCAGCACTTCATCCTGGTAACAGACCATGCTCCACAGCAGTGGATGGCCAAGGCTAAAGACACTAATGCCAGGGTAACACGATGGTTATTCTTGTTACAGGATTTCTCTTTCCAGGTCCAGCACTGGGTGGGAACCCAAAATGAAAATGCAGATGGACTCTCACAGCATGATACACTATGGGCCCGACACACAGCAGCAGTAGGCTTGGAGCTGAGGGGAGGTACTGTTGTGACAGGCCAGCGGCTGGCACATGAGGTAAAGAGCACTCTTCCGGCGATTGCCGCTATGGTGCTGAAGAGACAGCTCCGCTTCAGCACCACCAATGTTTTGGACCACCAGAGAGTGAGTGGCTGTGGGTGGGGTCGCCGACACACATGGCTGCAGGCCAATCATCAGCGTGGCAATTCTCCACCATCCATGAGCTGAATCTTTTGTTTCTTCAATAGAAATCGGAGGAAAAGGAGGGTTTTGCGCCGTGGCTGCTCCTGCTGTGCTGACTGACTGCAGAATGGGATGGCTGCTGCTTGGAAATCCCCCAGCATGGCCCCGACAGCCCCATAGATGACACCGGCGTCCGAGCACTTCACTCCACTGCACCTCCATTGCACCTCACACTCTCACTGCACTTAAATAAATTCTGCATGTTTTGCCTCAGAAATGGCCTCCTGTGTGTCTGTGCTCAGCCCACCACTATCTAAGCTCACTACAATATATATCCCTCTAAATATATACAGCTCTGGAAAAAATTGAGAGACCACTGCAAAATGATCAGTTTCTCAGGTTTTACTCTTTATAGGTATGTGTTTGGGTAAAATGCAAAAAATAAAACACTTTTGTTTTATTCAATAAATTACTGACATGTCTCCCAAATTCAAAACAATATTGTCATTTAGAGTATTTATTTGCAGAAAATGACAACTGGTCAAAATAACAAACAAAAATACATGCAGTGTCATCGACCTCGAATAATGCAAAGAAAATAAGTTCATATTCATTTTGAAACATATTCATGTTTCAAACCGTCTTCGCCATGCCCTTCACCCCAGTGAAGTGGTTATTTGCCATTCTTTTTGTAGGCCACTTGAAGTCCGCCTACGGTTATTGAGTGAGCAGAGAGGGTTAAGGGCATTGCTCAAGAACCCAACAGTGGCAGCTTGGTGTTGCTAAGGCTTAAACCCCCAACCTTCTGAGCAATAACCCAGAGCCTTAACCATTGAGCTACCACTGCCCTGGCATGGTCAATAGTTATTTTTTTATTATTACTATAGGCCATAAGGTGAAACCCCATTACCTTATATGGGGCACTCATTTCTTTTCATTCCAATAAAAAGATCTATTGGTTTTGAACGAGAAAAAAGTTCTCCATGTGTAATCCTGCAGTTTATTTTTTATTAGTGTTTAACAGTTAAGAATGGCAATAGTTCTTTCTTTGCGTAATCATATTTCGATCATGAATGATAAGGCTTCGCAGACCAATCATCAAGTGCTTCCCGCTAGACCAATAAGGTGCCCGCTGTTTGGAATGACATGTAAACATGAGTCCAAGATGTCTGCACCCTTGTCGTCAATATGGCCAATTACGGCCAGACCTGCTTCAAAACTCCGTAAAAAGGATTATAAACAATGCTATATGCATCACATCTTCACAAAGAAAGAAGAAACAAAGCATTTTACTTGCACACGGTGGGATACTTTCAGAAACAGCATCAAACAATGGCTTGGCTTGCATGGTAAGAATCAGAGAATTGTAAAAACATACAAACGTTGTCTAGAAATCGAGTTTGACAATGTTCCCAAAGACGTGGGTTTCACTCCACTTGCCACAGGCGTTTCATTGACAAAAAGCGCTTGTATGCGGCTGAGAAAAAGGTCACACAGCGTTCTAAAGCTCCAGATGCTCACGAAGGTCAGTCTATGTCATTGAGTAGTAGTACCTCAAAAATTGAATGTCCAACAAAGAAAGATAGGTCCAGGACGGGCCTGCCAGTAGCTTGTGCAGGTCCTGTGTTTCCTGCCTTGTTCATAATTTGTAAGAAAGTGGACAAGTACATTAAATGGTAATTGTGCACTTATATAGCGCTTTTATCCAAAGCACTTTACACTGTGTCTCATTCACCCATTTACACTCACACACCAATGGTAGCAGAGTTGCCATGCAAGGCGCTAGCTTGCCATCAGGAGCAACTTGGGGTTCAGTGTCTTGCCCAAGGACACTTCGGCATGTGGAGTCACCCGGGCCGGGAATCAAACCGCCAACTCTACGATTAGTGGACAACCCGCTCTACCACCTGCGCCATAGCCGCCATTATTATGGCAGGCAAACACCAGAAGGACCATCTTTCACTGGCATAAATATTGTCAGCAGGTAGGTAAAAACAAAGAACACACACACACACATTTGAACTTTTAAGTTTGAAGCCATATGCTGGGTACCATGGCTAATTTTCAATTACAATTACATCATTTATTTTATGTTTATTGTACAGTCAGAGTTAGATTTGCATTGTTATGCATACATCTTCAGTCAGAACACTGTTAACACAGTTTATACTTAAGTGTTTTTATTTACAAATTCATCTGATTATAGTTTTTTTTTATTATTATTTACAGTCTAGTTGCTGAAAGCTACTGAGATGAAGGAAGACACTAGCATTCTTGTGCATATTTGAGACAAAGACTCTGGAGGTGTGATACCATAAGTCCTGTTACAGACATTACACAGTACACTTACAGTGTGTTTAATGAATTAAAGGATGAGTTGTGTGTTTCGGGGTTTTACGATCCCTACCAATGTGAACATTTGTGGTTTGAGTGAATCTTTGTTTCTGAAATGACTTCTCTGGTAATGATCAGTTTGTGTAACTAATCTATCAGAAAAGACTAGACCGGGTGTCTGAATGTGGTAGATGTATCAGAATTGTGGACATGTTATGCATGTGTAGCTCCCTATGTGTATGATCTATGTGTAATCCTTCTGTCAAGAAATGAACAGACTTAGGTTTGTGAGATAATTTAACTATTTATTGGCTACACTGTTGAGAAAAACACTGATGTGTGAAACATTTCTACAGTCCTTCAAGGCTGTATGATGTCATTGTTCTCTTTTACTGAAAGAAAGTCAAAACCATCGGTGTTATTCATTGTGGAGACTGAAGTGACAATATGTCTGAAGAAAATTAAAATATGCATTACATATCCTACCTTCTAACCAGGTTATTTTAAGGGAAGAAAAAACCCTTTTAAAAGACGGTGTTTTAAAAGAATCATGAAAATTATAAATACTCGTAATACAGATTAAATACGTCTGGGCAGATGTAAACTATAAACTATGGATCCGATCCAATGTTATTTGGGAACAAAGATCGAGCTGAATTTTCTCAACATAAATGTTGTGTGTAGTTTGTTATCAGATTGTCTAGACGTACATCACACGTCTGGTGAACGAGATTTCCTCTCCTGCGCTGTAATGATGGCTGGAAGATCGGACTTAATGGCATATACTGTAGAAAGGCCATATAGAACATAGAGAAATCTCATTGGGAATTAAGGCACCTTTCACGTTGCCTTTTATTCTGATCACAACCAGACAGTTGTATTGTTTCTGAGTTTAATAAAAATATTAACGTTTATACTTTTTTGATGCTGAAGAAGCAAAAATCTAAGGAACCCTTAACCTTCAGACTGATGATTTGCAATGTCTGAACACGATGGCTGAAAAGAAAAATGTAAAATGAATTTGAAAAGGTGGAAAGGGGTTCTATGAATTAGTAAATGGGTATCTCTCTCTCTATATATATCGCTATTACAGCAGTGTTTAAACAGATACATAACAGACAAATATACATATAGACAGTTTTATTTTGTACATGCGTACCAACTTAATCTTCACCTATCATCGTTCCCTGTTAATGAAATCTGTCACCACCTAATAAAACAGTTTAAGTCACTAACCAAAGTAAGTATACAAGCTGAAGCTATGATAAAAGAACAAAAACAATGAACCTTTCTTAAAGAAATCCCTAAATCCTCTGACCAAGTATATGACTGTGTCATCTGTCTATTAAATAAATGCGGGTCCTTCATGCTGAAAAAGAAGGATCAAAATATAATACCAGTAGTTTGGCACTGTGACTCAAAAACGTGCTTTATATATGACATCTGAAAGCTAACTACTGTCCCCAACTGCCGTACAATACTGATAATGCTCTTACAGTTAAGAGGGCTGAATGGCAGACCTTGTTAAATAATATTTTATGTTTCTTCCTCATAATGTGTTATATTTTATAAATAAATTGTTCTATATCTTATAATACTTTTATATAGAGGGGATCAATGCTGGTGCGAAGGTGATCCTGCACAAGGACATGTCTTTGTAACTGTGAGTGACGAGTCAACTTAATCCTTCACGCGGTATTCATAAGTTTCTGCTACTCTATGGATCATGTTGAAGTTTGAACAAAATGGTTTGACTTACTATCCGCAGCAGTAGTGTACAAGTCATTTCTTCGTAATTTATTTATTAACTTTTATGCAATAAAAGATTCAGATGCTCCTAAACAAATTATTATAAAGTATGAGTTGGTAACTGAATAACAAAGACTGTACTATCATTTCTAATATAATGCATTAAATACGGACCAATTTTTCACTTAAATATTTCAGAGAATTTTTTTTTTACACTAGTTTACACTAAATGTCTAATATTCTGTTCTGTTGGAAATATGCCTGAACTGTTATTTTCCCCCCGAATTTTTTAAAATAACTCGACTGCTTCTATAACATTGGCTTGCAGTGCATATGACTGCTCCCTGTCATAAACCCATACAAGGAAATAAACAGTAATAATTTTGACTGCAGACCAGGAGTGGGTAAAGACAGACTGGTGATCTGATCTATATTATATACATGTACTTTAGATAATGCCTCATTGAACACCATGGTGGGACGTTCCCGAGTTGAAGTACAAGTCCTAAGCATTAGATCACTCCAATTACTCTTGTATACTCCTTCTATACCATCGTGATCTTTGCCTGACGAAGCCATACACAAAACATATTTGACAGTTGGGGCCTAATTCTAAAATCACCAGATACCAAATGCACAACCGTTTTCTCTTTACATTTACATTTATTCATTTAGCAGATGCTTTTATCCGAAGCGACTTACAAATAAGCAAAGTGATATTACAAGCAGGGAACAATACAAGTAGTGCTACTATACAAGATCCATTAATTGAATACCAGAGGAAGCAAAGTGTACAGAGTAGAGGTGTAAATGCATTGTCTGTGTTTTTTTTTTTTTAGGAGTTGGTTAGGTGTTCACGGAAAAGGTGGGTCTTTAGCTGTTTTTTGAAGACAGTGAGAGACTCTGCAGCCCGGATTGAGATCGGAAGAGCATTCCACCACTGGGGAACGGTATGTGTGAAGGTTCTGGAAAGGGACCTTACGCCTCGCTGAGTGGGAACTACTAAACGTCGGTCGCTAGTCGATCGCAGATTGCGAGAGGGAATGTATGCCTTCAGGAGAGAGTTGAGGTAGGAGGGTGCTGTTCCTGACAAGGTCTTGTAGGTGAGCATCAAGGCCTTGAACTTGATGCGGGCAGCTACAGGAAGCCAGTGGAGGGAGATGAAGAGGGGTGTGACATGAGTAGTCTTGGGCTGGTTGAAGACGAGGCGCGCTGCAGCATTCTGAATCATTTGAAGGGGTTTGATGGAGCTGGCTGGGAGGCCTGAAAGCAGTGAGTTGCAGTAGTCCAGTTTAGAGATGACAAGAGCCTGGACTAGTATCTGTGTAGCCTGTTTGGTGAGGAATGGTCGGATTTTCTTGATCTTGTACAGGATGAACCTACAAGACCTTGCAGTTGCTGAGATGTGGTCTGTAAAGGTCAAGCCCTCATCAAGAATCACCCCAAGGTTCCTGGCCGTCTTGGTTGGCATGAGTGTAAGTGAGCTGAGCTGTACAGTGAAGTTCTGGTTGATTGAGGGATAGGCTGGGATGACGAGAAGCTCCGATTTTCCCAGGTTAAGCATAAGATGGTGCTTCTTCATCCAGACCGAGATGTCTGACAGGCAAGAACAGATGCGTGCAGAAACAGATGGGTCGTCAGGCTGGAAGGACAAATAGAGCTGGGTGTCATCAGCATATCAGTGATAGGAAAAGCCATGAGACTCAATCACCTGACCGAGAGATGTAGTGTATATAGAAAAGAGGAGTGGACCCAGAACTGACCCCTGTGGAACGCCAGTTGTGAGTTGCTGAGTTTCAGAAATACCTCCACTCCATGATACCTTGAAGGATCTGTCCGAAAGATAGGATTCCACCCAGCGTAGAACCGTTCCAGTGATGCCCAGGTTGGAGAGAGTTGATAGGAGGATCTGATGGTTCACAGTGTCGAAGGCAGCAGAGAGGTCAAGTAGGATGAGGACAAATGATCTAGAGGTTGCTCTTGCTAGTCGTAAGGCTTCAGTGATGGAAAGCAGAGCAGTGTCCATGGAGTGGTTGCTCTTGAAGCCAGACTGCTTGGTGTCTAGGAGGTTGTTCTGTGTGAGAAAATTGTAGAGTTGATTAAAAACGGCTCTTTCGAGAGTTTTGGAAAGAAAGGGGAGGAGGGAAACAGGTCTGTAATTGTCAACTATAGCAGGGTTGAGTGATGGTTTTTTAAGCAGTGGGGTATCCCGGGCTTGCTTAAATGAGGTAGGGTATGTGCCAGTAGAGAGCGATGTGTTAAAGATGTGTGTAAGTGCAGGTAATAGTGTGGGACAGATGGATTGAAGAAGTTGAGAAGGGATAGGGTCAAGGGGACAGGTTGTGGGACGGCTAGAGAGGAGGAGTTTAGAGACCTCAGTCTCTGAGAGGGGAGAGAAGGAAGTCAGTTGGGAGTTACGTGGAGGAGGAGTCGGTCTATGCATGTCTGGGGTTGAGAACTGGTTCCTGATTGATGTAACCTTGCTGGAAAAGAAACTTGCAAAGTCATCTGCAGTGAGAGAGGTAGGGGAAGGGGGAGGAGGGGGACAGAGAAGTGAGGAAAAAGTTTTGAAAAGAATGCGGGTGTTGGGAAAACTACCAATCTTATCTTGGAAGTATGTGGTTTTAGCAATGGAGATGCTTTTGGAAAAATAGGAGAGAAGTGTCTGGTAATTGGTTAGGTCAATTGGATTGTTTGATTTACGCCATTTCCTTTCAGATGCTCTTAGTTTGGCCCGGTTGCTACGCAGAGCTTCTGAGAGCCAAGGACTAGAGGGTGATGTGCGAGCAGGTCTGGAGGTTAGGGGGCATATGCTGTCAAGAGAAGATGTTAAGGTGGAACATAGCATGTCGGTTGCGGTGTTTACGCAACCGACATCTGCCATCACAAAATAAAAATGTTTCAACCTTAAGTAACGTAGTCACGGAGGGTGTATATATTTTTCACACTACATGAAGTTTGGGGATCCTTATAGACTGTGGAGCAGAAATGTATTCAATGTATCTCCACTGTTTTATTTCATATTTAGTACAACCATTTTTCTTTTTTTACCATTATGGATGAAACACTCGTTTCTTTTAAAACACCATCTTTAAATATTTTTCTACCTCCTAACTAAACCCTCGGACTTAAGACACGATTTTTATAGTTGTGTACGCCCTGCTCAGGGATAAACAACATCGTCTTTACATTACCTTCATGAATAAATTGTCAAACTAATCTCTTGGTTCTTTGTGTGTTGTTTTTTTTGGAGCAAAAGTCAGGTCCTCTCTCGTTTCAACAGGTCCACTTGTTTGTGAATACACAGCAATCTTCTAACGGTATTAGGATTTCTCGGAGCAGACCTTGTAAGAGATCGTTGCAGAGTTTCTTCTGTGTTTTAACTACAACCATTATTTAAACACTGAGACACACAACTCCCTTTAATTCTTTAACAAACACATTTGTAAGAATCCCGGTCAGCAAAACCCCCCAAAGAACACCTGTCTCTCTCTCTCTCTCTCTCTCTCCCACCCCCCCCACACACCCACATGGTCACCAGAGGTCATAAACGTACTGCTGGGACATGGGATGTCAAAGCATAGACAAAAGCTTATGTATTTAGTGACAGTTCCGTGTAAGTATCCTCGTTGGTGAACCATTTTCTGAAATGTTGTTTATAGTTTAAATGCATGATTCTTTTAAAACACCGTCTTTTAAAAGGGTTTTTTCTTCCCTTAAAATAACCTGGTTAGAAGGTAGGATATGTAATGCATATTTTAATTTTCTTCAGGCATATTGTCACTTCAGTCTCCACAAGGAATAACACCGATGGTTTTGACTTTCTTTCAGTAAAAGAGAACAACGACATCATACAGCCTTGAAGGACTGTAGAAATGTTTCACACATCAGTGTTTTTCTCAACAATGTAGCCAATAAATAGTTCAATTATCTCACAAACCTCAGTCTGTTCATTTCTTGACAGAAGGATTACACATAGATCATACACATAGGGAGCTACACATGCATAACATGTCCACAATTCTGATACATCTACCACATTCAGTCACCAGGTCTAGTCTTTTCTGATAGATTAGTTACACAAACTGATCATTACCAGAGAAGTCATTTCAGAAACAAAGATTCACTCAAACCACAAATGTTCACATTGGTAGGGATCGTAAAACCCCGAAACACACGACTCATCCCTTAATTCACTAAACACACTGTAAGCATTCTGGTCAGCAAACCCCCAGGAAACACATGTCTCTGTCTCTGTCTCTCTCTCACCCACACACTTCAGAACGGTCACCCCGGGAAAACACATGTGTAGGACGGTGTGTGTATAGGCCTACAGGACATCGCCCGAAAAACGTGTCTTCTAGTTTAAACAAAACTATCGATTCTTTTAAGCAACACTTTAAACATTTTACATCCTAAAGGGTTATGTTGAGAAGGCATGTAATACGCGCGTTTCTTATAAAACACCGTCTTTAAAACGTTTACCTCCTAAAGGGACCTATTTAGAAGGTATGTAAAAACTTTTTTTTTCCTTTTTACATTTCAACGGGTATATCATTGTTGTAGAGTATTTATTTCAGTAAAGTTTTATTCAAAATCATGCCATTTTCTCAAAAATGTAATCAATAAAGTTTCATTTATTTCACAAGCTTACATTCTGCTCATTTATGTTCACATTCAACTATCATGTATTTTCTAATAGCGGAGCTTTTACAAAACAATCCCCCACAATCTAAATTTAATGTGTGGTTTCAAGATAAAAATTGTAATTTATTGAATTAATTAAATATTTAAAGTTGTACACATTATTTTGATGAGTTGTGTTCACAATGTTGATAATTACATCAACTTAATATTGTGTGTAATTTCTGCATTAATTGATTTAAAACAAAATTTACGTTGTAGTACATTTGCATTTATTCATTTAACAGAGTGTTAGAGGACCTGTAGACTGAACAAATACTAAGGACATTACAATGTGAGTCTCATTTCCCTTACAATTAAATTCTACTAAAGCAATGCATTTGGGGGATATTCTCAATTGTGATATGACCAATATTGGACTCGTGTATAGGCTACACCTGCTAATACATTTGATGGACTAGTTTGCACAACTACACGTAGCTAATGCTAGTCATATTTAGCAGTGTAATTTGAATATCTACTCCTCAGTTTACCGTAGCAGTGGATAAGGACGAAAAAGTTTCATTTGACAAATACACTCATCTAGAGAGGGCTTTTCATTTGTGCTATAGGAAAGATAAGCGTGATTACATTTCTGCTTATTCATGTAAACCTCAACTACATTGTGTAATCTAATTTCATGTATTGATACATTTTTTATTTTATTTTTTAAATCTTTTGTCATTTGCACATGTAGCGTTCTAGTTCCACAGCCTTTGGACTGTGGATAGTTCTATGAGAGAGATAAAAGTAGAAGACACAAGAGTGTTTCTTTTTTGTCTATATTGCTCATTTCATTCAGTGCTTTATCGTCTATAAATCCTGCAGAGATGTTACATATGAGATTTATAATGTAAATCACACTGGATTTTACATACTATTGTTATACAACTGAAAGGAATGTATGTGATCCAGATTTAAGATAACTATGTATATATTATGAACTAGACCTATGTGTGCACTATGTGTCTATGTTTATCCGTAACAGATGGGGACCTACATGGCCGTTCCAGGTATGTGGAAAACATATGGTCGTTCCAGGTATGGTAACGTTTGTGTCAGGAATGTATGTGATCCAGATTTACATAGCTATATATATTTTTATGAACTAGACCTACATGTGCACTGTGTCTGGTGAACATATGGCTGTTCCAGGTATGGTAATGTTTTTGTCAGGAATGTATGTGATCCAGATTTACATAGCTATATATACACTTTTATGACCATGACCTTTGACCTAGATATAGAGATATAGAATAATTTGACCTAGACCTGTCAAATTTTGTATGGTTACAAAATTTCCATGTACGCACATCTGACGCAACGGGGCGAAGACATTGAGACACTCAGTGAAGACACTCCGGGAGAACCGTGACAGAACCCCTCCCAAAGAGTCCTCCCTTTCATTGGCGGCCCCATTGGCTGAATGCAGGAAAACAGCAGGAAACCGCACGCTGTTCTTGGCGGAGCAGGGAAGCGGAGCAAGGTCTCTAGCTGAACAGGGAGGCAGGATGGGCGACGTTCTCTGCGACGTCCTTAGCTGGACGTGGAGGCTGAGCGGCATCCTCAGCTGGACGTAAATGTGCACTTATATAGCGCTTTTATCTAAAGCGCTTTACACTGTGTCTCATTCAACCATTCACACACACACACACCAACAGTAGCAGAGCTGCCATGCAAGGCGATAGCTTGCCATCGGGAGCAACTTGGGGTTCAGTGTCTTGCTTCGGCATGTGGAGTCACCCGGGCCGGGAATCAAACCGCCAACCCTATGATTAGTGGACAACCCGCTCTACCAACTGCACCACAGTCGCCCATACGTGGAGGCTGAGTGGCATCCTCACCTAGACAGGGCTGCTGATCAGCGTCCTCAGCTGAACAGGGCTGCTGAGCGGGGTCCTCAGCTGAACAGGACAGCAGGACAGTCTCCTTGGCTGGCAGGAGCTCCACCACTGAGACCTCCCCATAGGCCTCAGGCTGGAGCCCTGCTGTCCTCATTGACCCCAACAAGACATGTTGCAGAAAGACTATTGACAGGTCTATAAATAGCTCGATAAATTTTGAGGGGTGTAAAAAAAGGTGTGACCTCATGTGAGGGTGTTTAGTGTGTTAGGCTGTTATTACTAATAATTACACTGCGGTGCTCTTGAATTGTAGACACTCAAATGAATTGTTACACTTTGGTACTTATCCCTTATGATTTGTTTATTCATCAGCGCTATCGGTCATACCACTGCAAAACAGCAACTCCACTTCCCAGAATGCAGCACGAACTACAAATATTGCAGACAACAACTACACTTCCCAAACACACACACGGACACATTCACTGTCCCCGTAGTTCTTATCAGAGACACTTGTTTCCAATTACACACACACTAACACTACTCCTTTTAAAAGACTCTCATTCAGTCATCAAATTGTGAAGTATACGTTTAGTTGCCTTTTGTCTATACCAAGCCTTCGTACCGTGTCTGTTTATTCTGGTTTTTTGACTTTGCTTCCATTTACGACCTTGTCTCTTTGCCCTTCCCTGTTTGTATTGTTTGCCTGATCGCCTTACCTCTGCCTGTTCATGATTATTGACATCTGCCTTATCCTTTGGACTTCTTGTTGTTTTGTTACACTGCCATACCTACATTTGCTTCTGTCTGTGCCTCCAAATCATGACAGAATAGTTCGCCATGGATGGCTCATGGGAAACACCACCAGCGGCTTGCCTGTCTGACTGAACAGGTCACTCGGCTTTCCCAGAGCACACCGGAAGTAATGTAGACTCACTCCCCGTTTTTCTCGGATACCAACGCCGGAGAAATATGCAGGTGATCCAGTGCGATGCAAGGATTTTCTTCTGCAATGCTTGTTGTCCTTCGTTAGCTATGCAGGCATGTTAGAAGCACGCAAGGTCACTTACTTCATGGAGCTATTAACCGACAAAGCCTGGGCAACAATAGTATGGGAAATAGGTGGCAAAACCATCTCCTTGTATGATCGGTTTGTGGGGCTGTTCCAATGTGTCTCATGACAATTTCATCTGGCTCATGACACATAGCAGAATATGCTCTTGAGTTCCGGACAATCGCAGCGAGGAGTGAGTGGAATGAAGCAGCGCTGAAAACTGTATTTCGCAATGGACTAAACCCAGAAGTAGTAAGGAAACCATAGCCATAGCCCATTCCTCAAACGGTCAAAGAATTGCAATGTTCCTGGGGTTCACTAACTTCTACCGCTATTTCAGAAGAGGATTCAGCTCCATAGCACACCCCTTGACATCTCTGCTGAAGGGGAAACATTAGCTGCTGCCATGGAACCCTGCTGCCAGAATGGTAGTCAAATGACTCAAACAGGCATACACCACCGCTCCTTTTCTCATGCACTCAGATCCCATTAAACCTTTCAATGTGGAGGTAGATGATTCAGAGAATGGAATTGGTGCTGTGCTGTCTCAGAGCTTTGGGGACAAACCTTAGCTTCACCCAGTCGCTTTCTTCTCCAACAAGTTGTCCTCAGCAGAAAAGAACTATGATCTGGGAAACAAACATCTTCTAGCTGAAAAATTAGCCCTGGAGGAATGGCAACACTGGCCAGAGGGGGCCACACACCCATTCATTGTCTTCACTTATCATAAGAACCTCGAATATCTACGCACTGCTAAATATTTGACACTTCGCCAAGCCCATAAGGTCTTTGTTCTTCTCACATTTCCAGTTCACACTGTACTATCGACGTGCATCATAGCTGATGCATGCTCCCAGGTACACAGCCCAGAGGTACAAGTAGGAGTTCCTATAACCACCTACCTGTACTCTCAGCTCCATTGAGTGGGAGTTAGATCAGACCCTAGCTTGAATTCTAATCTCTCAGATCTCAGCTGCATGTCCCCCTGGTAAACAGTATGTGCTGGAACTGCACCGGCTGGGACAGCCCAGCATTCACTACAGCGCACCTACTATCTAAAACGTGAGATGTACAGGTGGCCCAACATGCTAAGGGATGTGCATCAAATGGTCTCGTCATCTTCAACCTGTGCCAAGTCCAAGGTTCCTTGAACATCACCACTTAGCAAACTGGTTCCACTGCCCATTACAGAGCATCCCTAGTCACATATCTCTGTGGATTTCCTCACCAACCTGACAGAGTCTCAGGGAAACACAATAATCTTGGTGGTTATGGACAAGATCTCTAAGTCACTCTGCTTAATTCAATTACCATCTCTCCCATCAGCCTTTGCCACAGCAGAAGTACTGTTCCAACACGTGTTTCGATACTTTGGAATCCCCGAGGAGATCGTCAGCGATCGAGGACCACAATTCACATCACAAGTGTGGTCCAGCTTCATGAGCAAAATGAGCACCACTGTCAATCTAACCTCAGGATACCACCCACAAGCCAGTGCCCAAGTGGAACGTGCCAACCAAGATATCAGGTGGTTCCTCTGAACATTCTGTGCAGCCTAACCAGTGGACTGGTCCAGATTCATCCCCTGAGCCGAATATGCCCAGAACTCCCTACGTCACTCAGCAACACAACTCACCCTTTTCCCATGGAACACCAGCACCACAGATTCCTCAGCAGTTGACCACTGGTTCCAGCAAAGCGAGCAGGTCTGGGATAGCAGTACAAGTGGAATGCTAACAGTCATCGCAGCGATCATCCATGCTACCAGCCAGGTGATGCAGTCTGGCTCTCCACTCAGACAAACACAAACCTGTAAAAAACTCAGTCCATGTTACATTGGACCATTCAAGATCATTAAACAGATCAAAGAGGTCCTCCTCATGCCTGAAACTGACATGACAACCAACCAGGTTCTGCTCACGCCTGAAGTCAACGTTATGACCAACCAATTTATGCTCACACCAGAGTCTGTTGATACGACCAACCAAGATAGGCTCACACCAGAGTTTGTTGACATGACCAACCAAGTCCTCATGTCTGAAACCGACGTCATGACTAATCAGGTTCTGAAACAAACCACCCCCCCACCATTTTCCCCCCCCAACTTCTATAACCCAACCACTCACCCCTCATGCCTGAAACTGACGTCACGACCGACCAGGTTCTGCTCATGTCTGAAGTCGACACCATGGCCAACCATAGCCATTGACTACATTTCCCATACTGCACAGTGGCCTACAAACATGGCCACCATGGACTGCAATTCCCAGAACACTCACACACACACAGAACACTCACACTCATTCTGATCACACACACCTGCATCCAATCTCACACACACTTACAACCACTGTACTATATAAGGGACTGTTCTAACACTATGACTTCTCAGTTCTGGTGTTATTATTTTGATCTCCTTCTTGCACCCATTCTTGATTCTGGTTTTGCCTCATTTATGCCTGTTTGCCAATTGCCTGACCCATTGACTGTTTTTTACCACGCTATTGTCTGATGTTTTAGATTTGTATGCCTGTCTCCCTTTAAATAAAATCTCTGTTGCCATCCTAAAGTCCATTGCGTTTATTATGTT
>CM022753.1:42581553-42756553 GCA_012411365.1 Ameiurus melas | reverse complement strand
ATGAATATGCAATTTACAAACTACACAATGGTAGAAATATTTTGCTTCATGAGATTTTTATTAAGCTTTCAAAATGGCAAAAGGCAGCAATATTATAAAAGGATTCAGTGATACATGCACCTATTCTACTTTAAACAGCATGATAACTGTTGAGAATATGCACAAAGAACACAACTGGTCTACAACTCAAGACCTTTAGCTTTGCGAATGTTGCTCTGGTTGAAGCGGGGAATGCGCTCATCGAGGAGCACTCCCATCTCCAGCAGCATGCCTCTGGGAATCGGGCGAGCGTTCCGGGAGATGTACACTTTCTCCAGTTGTGCTTCCATGGGAGAGGGCTTGTACTCCATACATGCAGAACCAGCCAAACCGAAGAAGAACACAACACAGATTTCAGTCACTTTATAATAAAACTTGTGCAAAAATTTTTTTTCAAAATAGCATTGCATGTCCCGAGAAGGTCATCATCCCAACCATTGTCCTCATCCCACACCTCCATGTTCACAGTGCTGACTTGAGTAAGGTTGACAGTTCCAAGATGGAAATCCATGTCCCACTTGGGTGAGTTATCATCCTTTATCACAGACGTCTGGCCGAAAGAAATCTTTCCATTGAGAAAGACCTTGACATATCCATCTGTCTCAGTTATGTAATCTCCATATAAACCTTTGGCTTTAATCACAGTTACAGTGATCTGAGCAAATCCTCTCTGAGTTGGGCAGCAGTTGAGGGCCACACCCGGGTTGTTGTGGCAGCTGCAGCTGCACGGTTCGTTAGGGTTGGTCTTCACACCGATCGTACATGGGCTTGTGCAGTTTATCAACAGAGACCTCTGGATTATGAAGTCCTTGATGGCAGTGTGCAGATGCTCTCGGATTGGTTCCTTTGCCGGCAGCAGCTCGTGAAGGGGCTCGAGTGAGTAGGAAAGCACATCAGGGTGAGCAGGCAGAGATGAGACCCACTCTTTATAGGCCTTTGGGTCATCATTTGATGAGAAAAGGAGGTCGACACTCTGAGTGTAGCCACCAATCACATTTGTTTCCCTTTTGGGATGAGAGAAATGTTTTTTGGAATAATCTAAAGTTTTATCTATATTTGAAGTAATTTAACCAGCTGAACTAAGTGCTCGTACAAGCACCTTATTGATCGACAGTGATTTATAATAATATCAACAATAATTAAAACATTTGTTTCCCTTTTGGGGATGACAGAAACACAAGTTTTTGGAATAATTTAATAATTCATATATATTTGGAATTTTTTCACCAGCTGAACCAAGTGTTCATTTTGGCACTTTATTTATCGACAATAAGTTTGTTACAGAGAGTGAGACATGCGGTACAAACCTGTCACTGAAGCTGCTTGCAAAACTCTTCTTATTCAGAGTCTTGTCCTTGATCTGCTTGCAGTGATGAGCCTCAGTCTGCAGACTGGAACCTATTCCCATACTGACGGAAGCCTCCACGTCCAGACACATCTTCAGATCATCTACACTTAGACCCTGCAGGGACGCCTCACACTCCTTGATGCTGGTCACAGAGCGAACCTCTCCACCCAGAGTCACCTGCACACAGGTATTCATTCTAGAACTGGGAAGTTGTATTAATTTTTCCGTAATTTAAATCTGAGATGGACGAGTCTGCTCCATAGTCTATTGTGGAAATCTATTATCTCATTCACCTTTGAGATATAATGAGTACCAAACTTGTCAATCAGTTTGTAATAGAGGTGCTTTGATGACTCATCGTATATCTCAGGGAGACGTCCGAATTCATTGATTAGCTCTGGGTGCAGGAGTGGACTGCCTGAAACCCTGTAACTAGAAGACAGACCATAAAGCAGGATGCAAAAAGAAAGATAAATTATGCTGTATTTGTGTTAAATATAAATCAATATATGGCTTTGTCAAAACACCTTTTCACATCCTACCTGTAATAACCACATGAGACATGATGGCTAGTGAAGCTGAACCTGTCTTTTTTGGTTTTCTCCATTGAATATTCGGCCAACTTGGAGTTACTGCCTGCCAGTATCACTGATCCCTGGACTTTTGGAATTTTTATTTGCAAGCCTAACTTCCAGTTGTTTTCAATAGAGGAGGTGCTGGCAATGACCAGGGCCTCGCTGGACTGATAGACAGAGCTGGACACCTTCATGATGCACTTCTGACTCGGTCTCCAGTCCACCACAGAAAATGGGATCTTCTGAGTTTGACCTCCCATGTAGGGGTTTTTACACAGAGTGCAGGACTTGTCCTTTTGGAGCCAGGAGCTCATGTCAAGGACAAAGGCCCCTTTCCGTTGCATAGTGGTGATGTCAAAGCCTTCTCCTGCTAGATTGGATCCTGGAGCAAAGTCCACATTGCGACATTGAGACTCGTTGGCTTTGAAGCAACTCTGGCAGGTTGGAGGAGGAAGAGTTGCGGCAAACACGGCCCAAATCAGCAACATGGCTGGATTTGTTATGCGCCCTGTTCCTGTAATATTTACACAACACACACACACACACACACACACACACATATATATGCAGTGTTGAGGAGCTCTGGTACATCTTGGTAGAAAACATCTTGGTGTCACATAGTGTTTTAGTATTGCCCTTATTGTTATGTTCTCATTTTCTTAATTTGAGGGTCGATATCAGTATTCTGTGATTTTATATTAGAGTAATTTATTCCCCAAAACATAGTTTCTAATCCATGCTAATAGTTGCGGTAATACATTTACCATTGAATACATTTCCTGAAATACAATAATATTCATATAAAAATTGGGAAAATATCTAATCAAATTTGACATAATTCATACTTGGGGTCGTTGCACTTACCTTGATGTGTGTATGAGCCGATATAATCTGTGCACACTATGTGGGTCTTCTAAATGAACCTTCTAGAACCTTCTAAATCTTCAGTTCTTCTTCAGGTATTTATACACATGTGCCAGACATGGGCATGGCAGTTTATAGGACTATGAATATGTCAATCACATAATGACAGGTTTGAAACACTGAAACAAAAAAAAAAAAAAACAGGAAATAATGTTAAAGTTCTGTGAGAGAGTTAAACGATGTGGTAGATATGTCTTCCCACAAGCTGACAAAATCAAAACCCCACATAGCAGTTCTCAATTTCCAAAGTGACAACAGCATGTTACTTCTGAGTTTGTGTTGAAAGAATTCAAGCTTGTACATGTAAAGATATTTATCCTATATTAATCCTGAGCCTTTACAGTATGGACTACATTTGCATTAATGGCATTTAGCAGACACCCCTATCCATCATGATGTACAGAATTGTTTTATAATCTCTATCAAAAGCACAATCTCATGCTTGTTCACTAGGCCAGAGAATTAGAGTACCATAACTCTTCTAATAAAGTTCTACTTTAAAGGGACACTCTGATCTAAATCTAGCATTTAATCAATACATCTGCTGTAAACATGACTACTCGCATCTCATGCCAATCATGCAACGGGTTCTTCTGAGATTTCCTCAGTTACTGAATCCTGGAGATCCCTCCTGATGGCGTATTTTCTATGTGGACATAAAATTGGAAAAACTACAACTATAATGGACAATTGGGAGGGAAGTGAAATAGGGAGAGAAAGGTGGGCTGGGCTCACTAGATAATGGTATGTTCAATGAATTGATAAAGGTACTTGGCTACTGCTAATAAGCAATAACTTTACTTTGTCAGTAAATTTTTGCGATAGAATGAATGCACTACTCAAGGGCAGAGTTGGGTATAACACACTAATGTATTCTAATTTAAAATGCATTACATTTTAAATGTATGTAATTTGATTACAGTTACTGATCTCAATATAATTATGTAATTGCAAGTAGCATTACAAATTTATTGTTAAGAAAACAATATTAAGTAAAATGTATTTGTAAAATACATTTTTTTTCTTTAGCCCCAAATAATTCTACTTTCAGCGGTTTGTAACTGATGTAACTGATTGTCAGTAAAAGAAGACTGTCTGTAAATTCATATCTTCAGTGAATGGAGGCGAGACCAATCAGACAGGGTTTACAATAAAATATGTGGAAACACTTGTCTTTTTGGCTGACAGTCTCTCAGTTCTGCCAAACACTAGCTCACAGTCAGTGCGAGGGAAAATGGATATATGCAAAAAAAATGTTTTAAACGAGTAAAGGTGTTAAAACTGAAACAGTAACATCCTTTGGAAATGTGGAAGGAAAACCATGTGTGTCAGTGTCTATATGAGTGTCATATCACAGCAAACCAGTGACTACATTACTCATACTGCTTTGCGGCCTACAAACATGCATGCCATGGTCTACACTCCCCCACACACGTTGGTCCTTGTTCCTCGTATTGATTCATGTTTTTTGATCTAGTTTCTTGTTACTCGTTCTCAGTTCTTGCCTCGCCTTGTTTATGCCTGTTTGTTGATTGCCTGTCCACTCCCTGTTATTGTGACCATGATATGGTTTCACAATTTGGATTTATTTGCCTGCCGCTCTCTAATAAGCTCTTATCTGCATTTGCATACATCTCAACCTTAATTACATGGAATATGTGACAGAATACTATGTCTAACCATGGATGCAGCAGGAAGACTGAGGAGACATCATGCCAAGGCAGTAAGGAACACCATATCGAGACTCAACTCTATTAAACTTCCTCAGTGGGTTGCCACGGATCCCGTAGAGCAGTGTTTCTCAAATCCAGTACTCAAGCCCCCCTCCCAGAATGTTTTCAATGTCCCCCTATTTAACACACCTGATTCAACTCATCAGCTTGATAGTGTGTTAAATAGGGAGACATCTAAAACATTCTGGGAGGGGGGCTTGAGGACTGGATTTGAGAAACACTGCCCTAGAGACATACAATGGATTGTGAGTATTTTCTTTTTGACAGCCAATTGCATTTTTTTGAGCCTGGCGCACCCTAAGCCTGACCAGAGGCAGGAGCTAGGGTTCAATCTCTCCCGGCTCATTGGCCAAGCCCGCCAGTAGGCAGAGTGTCTGGCCCATACAGAATCCAAGGGTCTGCACAATGTAACTCAGTTTTTGGGACTATTAATTAAGATGTTTGGGAGTCCAGAGTCATCCCCCAACCTGGATGAGTGTTTGGGGAAGGCCTGCCTCATAGATAAACTGCAACCAACCACATTATGCTCATGCCTGAAGTCGACGTCATGACCAACCAAGTTCTGCTCACGCCCGGGTATGCGGACATGGACAGCCAAGTTCTGCTCACGCCTGAAGCAGACATGATGAACGACCAAGTTCTCCTCATGGCTGAGACTGACGACACAGCCAACAAAGCTCTGCATACACTTGAGTCTGCTGACACAGCCAACCAAGTTCAGCCTGCAAAGACGATGGAGAACGATGCTCAGACTCTTTGCATGACTGAGGATGCAACTCAGCCACCCTATTCAGCTCCCGTTGCAACCAAGAGCTCCGCATTGCCTCCCTACTCTTCCCTGGATGGTACTACACTCACTCTCACCTAAGGACCCCTGCCCCAGCCTCATGTCTGCTTCTCAGCTCCTTGAGAAACTTGGTACTTGTTCGACAATTCACATTAAACCAGTGACTACATTTCCCATCCTGCACTGCAGCCTACAAACATGGCCGCCATGGACAGCAATTCCCAGAACACCCACATTCATTCTAATCTGCATCTAATGCACAGCACTCACAACCACAACCGCAGTATAAAGAGACTGCTTCTACACAATAATTTTGTGGAGTAATATGCTCAGTTGCTTAGTCTGTGTCGTATTTCTAAGCTTTATCTCGTTTTTGCTTTTCTGATCATAGACTTCGTTTACCCCGTTGACCTTGATTCTGTGTTCTGTCTAGTTTAGCCTGTTTGCCTGAACATTTTACCCTAGCCTGCCTTGTACTTTTGTGCCTGATCCTTCGTACTTCGTATTGTTTGATTAAACTGCCATACCTGCACTTGCTTCCATCTCAGCCTCCATTACGTGACAAATTGTAAACGAAGTGGTGCTGACAATGACGCAGATAAAAAGGATATTTTTAAATCTTGTGTAAACACATGAAGCTCGTTGGAGGTGGTTACGTGTGATTTGTTGTTAAGAGATTGTTTGGTTTGTGTTGCTTGCCCCTGTGGCTATCAAGTTCTGTATTCTGACTACTGTTCTGGTTGGACTTTTGCCTAGTTTTCTGAATTTGAGTTTGGTTGTTCCTATATTTGGTTGTTCCATTCATTCACGACCTTCTAAGAAGATTTCGCTAGTGTACCTGTCAACATGCCGTCTCTGTTATCTTTCCCATCTATTACAGTTTGTTCTATCTGTTATGTCTGTTCATCTGGCATCTCTGCTGCTTTTACTGTGTATTGTGTCACAGTAGTATCATGTAGATTCAGTGTGGACCTACAATCGTCAAGCTTTGCTTAAGATCGGAAGCTGTATGGGAGCGCATCTGCAATGTTGTCCTACTCTGCATTCTCATTTTCAATCTTCTTCCAGCCGGCCCGCGGTGGAGTACGCTCTCCGGCTACCTTGCTGCTTTCCTCCTCTAAGGAAGCGCCGCAGGAAGAGAGGGAATCGTGCTGGTGTTCGGGTGAGGATCAGACGGACAATCACTTCCTCCATACAATCGATTGAGTTTCCCTTAAGCTGGGAAGGGCCCCACTTGACATGACGGTCATGGGATTACAGATATGTTTTTCATCTGCCTATTTTTCCGGACTTCCTACATTCATGCAGTTGTTCTGCTCCTCCACGATTACGGATTCGTCAGAGAAGAGTGAACTGTTTAAATCTTCGTCAACTGGAATTCGTTTCACCGGATCGGACCTTGTTACCTCAGTCTCCTATGAAGATGGCCTTGGTTAACGCTAGGTCCGTGTGCAACAAAACTTTCATTTTAAATGACTTTTCTACCAGACATAACCTGGATATTTTATTCCTGATGAAGACCTGGGTTAGTCCGGATGAGTCAACAGTCTTCGAGGAACTCTGTCCACCGAACTGTTGTTTTATTAGTACTCCAAGGCCTTCTGGCAAGGGAGGTGGGGTTGCTATGATTTTCAAACAGTCACTTAACATACGGACAGTTTCTGTTGGGATTTACTCATCGTTTGAGGTGCAGTGTGTTGTATTAGAGTCGTCCTCTTCCACGCTATTCTGTGCTTTGATCTATAGGCCACCTAACCCGGACAATGCCTTTTTAGGTGATTTTTGTGATTTTTTAAAACTCCTGTTGTTCCTTTGTATGATTGTTTAAAATTATTGTGCAATTTTAATGTGCATGTCTGCTGCACTGGTCGACCCTTGGTTATTGAATTTTGAAATATCTTGGATTCCTTTCATTTTATTCAACACATTAATCAGGCAACTCATGTCCTTGGTCATACTCTAGACCTTATATTGTCTTATGGAACTGCTGTTGATAATGTTAATATTGAAGATGCTTCCTTCTCTGATCACAAGCCCATTGTTTTTAATGTCCTTGCTGCCAGCTCTGCCGTTGTGACAAGGTCATCAGGATATTATTCCCATTGTATTAATTCACTCACTGCCTCTCAGTTTAGCGAAAGTTTTCTAGCTAATGCTGTTGAAACATCTATCTTGAGTGCTGCAGTCTTCTTCAGGCCCTGATGATTTGATTGCATTATTTTATACATTTTGCTCCAATATTTTAGACTCCATTGCCCCTTTTAAGCTGAAGCAACCAAATTGTAAATCTTATTACTGGCTGGATGATAACACTCGTTCTCTCAGACAGGCTTGTCATAGAGCTAGGTGGAGATGGAAGCATGATCAGTTAACTGTGTCCTTCCAGATTTTTAAAGATTGTTTGTTTAAGTTTCAGAGTGCAGCAAAGTCAGCGAGGTCTAGGTATTTTTCTGACTTAATTGCTACACACTATCATAGACCAAAGATCTTATTCAGCACGATAAATTCAATTATTACCCTAGTTACCAATTCCATGGGGAACCCTCGACTGAACTTTGTGAGAAGTTTTTTAAATTTATTTTACTGATAAAGTAATTACCATTCATTCTTCCTTCACTTTGCTTTCATCAGACCTGTCTGATAAAAGAATTTACTGGTTTTACCGAATTTACTGGTTTTACTGGTTTCACTTGATCAATTTGAACATGTTTCTCTTAAGGAACTGTGTGATATTGTTAACCAGATGAAACCATCCACACCACTTGATGTTGTTCCCGCTGTGCTTGTGAAAGCAACCTTTTCTGAAATTGGCCCCAGTATCCAAGTGTTGATAAATTCTTCTTTGGATGCTGGGGTGGTCCCAAATTGTTTTAAGCATACTATTGTTTAACCTTTGCTTACGAAACAGAGTTTTGGATGAAGGTTGCTTTAACAATTATCGGCCTGTCTCTAAGCTACCGTTTCTGTCAAAGCTGCTAGAGAAAGTCTCAACTGCTCCTGTTTTAAAATTCAGCTATTTTATTTGAACCTTTACAATCTGGTTTCACTGTTTTTCATAGCGCGGAGATGCTTTGTTAAAAGTGTCCAATGACATTTTACTCACAGTGGATGCTGGTAAAAATACTGTGTTGATGCTACTAGATCTTACAGCTGCCTTTGATACTGTAGACCATAACATATTTCTCTGGCACTTAGAGCATCTGTTTGGTATCAAGGGTACTGCCCTACAATGGCTCAGCTCATATCTTAAGGACAGGTCTTTCTCTGTAATTTCTGCTCTTCTTCTGCCCTACAATGGCTCAGCTCATATCTTAAGGACAGGTATTTCTCTGTCATTTCTGCTCTTTTTCTAGTGGTGTTCCTCAAGGCTCCATTCTGGGCCCACTTCTTTTTAATTTATATATGCAGCCATGGGGGAATATTATTAGGGCTCACAATGTCCCTTTTCATTGGTGATGTCAAAGCCTTCTCCTGCTAGGTTGGATCCTGGAGCGAAGTCCATATTGCGACACTGCGACTCGCTGGCTTAGAAGCAATTCTGGCTGTTTGGATGATATAGAGTTGCGGCAAACATGGTCCACATCAGCAACATGCCTGAATTTGTTGTGTCCTGTTCCTGTAATATATACTGTATACATGAATATACAGTGCTGAGGACCTCTGGTACTAAAACTAGAGAACATTGAAGTGTCACATAATTGTTCAGTATTGCTTTTATTGTTATGTTCTTACTGTCTTACTTTGAAAATTGTGATTTTCCACCCAAAACATAGTTCCTAATTCAGCCCACTATTTACTTTATTTACCATTAGCTATATTTACCATTGAATACATTTCCTGAAATACAGTAATCAATTATATAAAAATTGTGAAAATATTGAATTAAATTGAACATAATTTATACTTGGGGTCGATACACTTACCTTGATGTGTGTATGAGCAGATATAACCTGTGCTCTGGGTCTTCTAAATTAACCTTCTAGAGCCTTCTAAAACTTAGAAGTTTATATACATGTGCAAGACATGGGGCAGGACAATTTTTTAGTCTATGAATATGTCAATAACTTAATTAAAAACAACAACAACAGGAAATAATGTTGTGTTAAAGGCTTCCGGCTTGACGCTGCCCTACAAGCTAACGCTATTATATTACTTTCTTCTATTTCTATACTTTAAAAAATTACTTACTTACATTTTACAAATATAAACACATTAGTTTAGATAAAACTAATCGTAATATTGCGGTGTCGCAAAATTTTGGTTTGTTTGTACAAACATCCACGACTAGCTTGCGATTAGCTTTAGCCCGCTAGCATCGCGATTAGCTGTAACCGCTAGCATCTGCTACCGCTAGCCTATCTTACATTTGCATTTCATATTTTGAATTTACCACTGTTTTGTTTAAAAAACAAATATGTCCACCGTCTCTCCTGTTCTGGCAGATCCGTGGCCTATTCGACCAGCAGGCCCAGCTGCAGGAGCGACAAACTGCGCTGGAATCATCTTCTGCCTCTGTCCACACACCCAAGGTAAGCACACAGTGTGGTATTTCCATTCCCAGTGTGTTTCTCTGTGCAGGGATCGTGCAGCCAGGACTTTCCCAGCCGCGGTCTCTGTCACACCGGCGTCAACACACCTCGGGCCTTGGGTGAACCAGCGGTGGAAGGCTGCACCCCGGGGCGAGGGTTTCTCCACCACTGGTGTTCCAGATTCCAACCCGGAACCACGTCTCCCCTCTCCGCCAGACCAGACCCAATGCCATGATCGTCGGGGACTCCATCATGCAGAACGTCCGTGTAGCCTCATCCAAAGGTAAGGTGCACACACACACTGGTGCTCGTGTTCTTGATGTCGCTGTGCAGGTATCCAGCATCCTGAAGAAGGACGAGCACATTGGAGCGGTTGTGCTGCATGCCGGGACGAACGACACCAGGCAGCCGCAGACAGAGGTTCTGAAGAAGGACTTCTCCAGCCTGATCGAGACGGTGCGAGGCAGATCACCCACAGTGAAGATCATCGTCTCTGGACCTCTTCCCACATTCAGACGTGGAGCAGTTCAGTAGACTTCCCGCTTTAAATGAATGGTTAGTATCTTGGTGTAATGAGCAGAATCTAGTGTTTGTTAATAACTGGAATCTGTTCTGGGAGGGTCCTAGGTTGTTTCGTCCTGATTGCCTGCACGCCAGCAGCGTTGGAGCGGAACTGCTGTCCGGCAACATCTCCAAGGTGCTACACTCCAAGTGACTGTCTACAGTAAGTACAACTTCTGACAATAACAGTCAGTATAATCAATGTTCAATTAGTAGTCCATCAACAGTAATACATACTATAGAGACTGTGTCTGTTCCCCGAGCTATACAAATACATAGAAAATCTCGGAAAGTCTGTCTTCGTAACCTAATTAACATAAAATTAAATCATATTGAATGCACAGCCAGCATTTTTGATCTGAAGCTAGGACTATTAAACGTTAGATCTCTTATGTCTAAGGCTCTTATTGTCAACGACATCTTTACTGACCAGGAATGTAATTTAATGTGTTTAACGGAAACTTGGGTTAAACCAAATGAGTACATAGCATTAAATGAAGCCAGTCCTCCTGGATACAGTTATGTACATCAGCCTCGTTCAACTGGTAGAGGAGGAGGTGTTGGTCTTATCCATAGTCAAAATCTAGTCGTCACACAAAAATATAGTCATAAGTTTAATTCCTTTGAAATTCTTTATACCAGTGTAAATTACGTAGCCACAAAAATAAGTCAATTCCTCTAATTTACAGACCCCCAGGGCCTTATACTGAATTTCTTAGTGAACTTGCAGACTTTGTATCAAACCTGGTTGTTTCTCCACCTCGCTCCGCTACCGCATAAAACGCACATTCACATCAGCTACTGCACCGAGCTTCATAAATAACCTACCAGAGACATCAATTAGATTTGGATCAGCGCCTGATCCAGTAGAACTCGATCAGGCAACTGAAAGTTTGGAGTCAACACTCCGCTGCACACTAGATAGAGTGGCTCCACTCAAAAGAAAAATAATTAGAGAGAAAAAATTAGCACCCTGGTATAATGATCTAACGCGATCCTTAAAACAGAAATCTAGACAATTTGAACGTAAATGGCGCCAAACCAAGCTGGTGATATTACAGACAGCATGGAAGGAGAGCCTACTGAAATATAGGAAATCTCTTGTAGACGCTAAAAAAATCTACTTCTCCACCTTAATAGGAGACAACCAAAACAATTCCAGATTCCTCTTCAACACGGTAGCAAAACTAACAAGGAATAAAACCACTACAGAGAAAAACACTCAATCATTACATAGCAGTGACGATTCCATGAAATTTTTCATTTATAAAATTGAAAATATTAGATGTGAGACACAGGCCATTAAATTACAACCGGTCAGTAATGTAACAAACCCATTAGATGACAATGTGGCAATATCGGATCAATGGTTAGAGTGTTTTGCTCCGCTTATAGAGACCGAACTAGCTACACTAATCTCATCAGCTAATTCATCAACCTGCATACTAGATCCCATACCTACATGTTTGTTTAAACAGATTTGTCCAGGAGTAATTAAGTAACTTTTAAATATAGTAAATTCTTCCCTAACCACTGACTATGTCCCTAAATATCTTAAATTAGCAGTTATTAAACCATTGATAAAAAAAAAAACCTGACCTTGACCCATCTCAATTGTCCAGCTATAGACCAATATCAAATCTCCCCTTCATCTCTAAGATTTTAGAAAAGGTTGTAGCAAAGCAGTTATGCTTGTACTTAGATAGGAACAACATTCATGAAATGTATCAGTCAGGATTTAGACCTCATCATAGCACAGAGACAGCTTTTGTCAAAGTAGTAAATGACCTTCTTCTGACCTCTGATCAGGGTTGTGTCTCGCTGCTTGTGTTACTCGACCTTAGTGCAGCTTTTGATACTATAGATCACACTATTCTCCTTGATAGATTAGAAAATGTTGTTGGTATTAAGGGAACAGTCCTCTCCTGGCTCAGGTCTTATCTGACCGATCATTATCAGTTCGTAGATGTAAATGGTGATTTCTCCATGCGTACTGAGGTTACTTTTGGAGTTCCACAGGGTTCTGTTTTAGGCCCACTGCTTTTGACTTCATATATGTTACCCCTAGGAAAAAATGGTTCGTAAACATGGAATTAGCTTCCACTTTTATGCTGGTGATACACAGTTGTATGTTTCGGCGAAGCCAGAGGACAGACAGAAGCTTAGTAAAGTTGAGGATTGTGTAAAGGACATTAGACGTTGGATGTTAACTAACTTCCTCCTACTTAATTCTAAAACAGAAATACTTTTATTAGGCCCACGTGTAGCTAGAAGTAATCTTTCTGACTACACAGTAACTCTGGTTGGTCTTTCTGTTTCATCATGTACAGCAGTTAAAGACCTCGGAGTGATTATTGACTCCAGCCTATCATTTGATTCTCATGTAGATAATATTACTAGGATAGCTTTCTTTCATCTCAGAAATATTTCTAAGATAAGAAATATATTGTCACTACATGATGCAGAAATACTGGTTCATGCATTCATCACATCTAGATTAGATTACTGTAATGCCTTACTGTCTGGATGTTCCAGTAGGAATTTAAATAAACTCCAGTTAGTCCAGAATGCAGCTGCTAGAGTCCTTACTAGAACTAGAAGATATGACCACATCACCCCGATCTTATCCACACTGCATTGACTCCCAGTAAAATTTTGCATTAAGTTTAAAATACTTTTATTAACCTATAAAGCACTACACGGTCTTGCACCACAATATCTAAGCGACCTTCTGGTTTTATATGATCCGCCACGCCTACTCAGATCAAAAGGTGCAGGCTATTTGACATTACCTTGAATAGTGAAGTCTTCAGCAGGGGGAAGAGCCTTCGCTTATAGAGCTCCACAGTTATGGAACAGTCCTCCTATTAGTGTTCGGGACTCAGACACAGTCTCAGTGTCTGACAGTCTAGACTTAAAACATATTTGTTTACTCAAGCTTACCCTGACTAGATTATATCTCACTACTTCACAGTCCTAATAATCGTTTTTCTCCCTCTCTCTCTTTTTGCCGAGCCCCACACGAATTTATGGAGATATTGGAGATCCAGATCCCTTCTGCCCCTGGATGAGCCCAAATCTTCTGCTGGGACTACGGCTGCTCCTAAGGCCATACTTCTCATTTTCACATTATCTGTTTTACCTTCACATTCTGTTGTTACCCAGATGAGGATGAGTTTCCCTTCTAAGTCGGGTTCCTCTCAAGGTTTCTTCCTCAAAAAACAACTTAGGGAGTTTTTCCTTGCGACCGTCGCCACTCAGTGGCTTGCTCAGTTGGGATAAATTACATTTGTTTTTATACCTGTTTGTCTCTGTTTATCTGTTCCTGTTTGTCTCTGTTTATCTGTTTCAGACTGTTTTTACCTGTTTTTAGTTCTGTAAAGCTGCTTTGAGACAATGACTATTGTAAAAAGCGCTATACAAATAAAGTTGAATTGAATTGAATGGAATTAAAAGATGTGATGGACACATCTTCCGAGAAGCTGTCAAAATCTACACCCCCACAAAGCACTTCTCATTTTCAGAGGCTCGTTTTCAGGGGCTCACTAGATAATGATATGTTCAGGGAATTGAGATAGCTAGTTGGGTACTCCTAAAAAGCAATACAGTGATGCTTGAAAGTTTGTGAACCCTTTAGAATTTTCTATATTTCTGCTTAAATATGGCCTAAAACATCAACAGATTTCCAAAAATTGGTCAATTGAACCCAATTAAACAAATGAGACTAAAATTTTATACTTGGTTACTTATTTATTGAGGAAAATGATCCAATATTACATATCTGTGAGGGGTAAAAAGTATGTGAACCTTTTTTTTGGATTAAGGTCAGGACTTTGACTTGGCCATACCAAAACATGAACTTTATTCTTCTTTAACCGTTCTTTGTTAGAGCAACTCATGTAATTAGGGTTGTTGTCTTGCTGCATGACCCACGTTCTCTTCAGATTCAGTTCACGGACAGATGTCCTGCCATTTTCCTTTTAGAATTCGCTGGTATAATTCAGAATATATTTTTCCATCAATGATGTCCTGGCCCAGATGCAGCAAAACAGTCCCAAACCATGGTACTACAACCTCCATGTGTCACAGAAAGGATAAAGTACTTATGATGTAATGCATTTGTAATGATTGTTCATGTGAAGTCAAGGGGCATGGTCGCTGCCCTGCTCTCTCTCTCGCCGTGAACTTGACATCGTATGCTGACACACGGTGTCATGTAAGGTACCAATTTTGGGATGTTTTACTTGCTTAAATCCTCTTCTAATGACCGACCAGTAACCCTGCGTAAACCTATGGTATCCTTCATGCAATAAACGGAAAACAGCACTTTCTCTTCATGTCCGACTGAGTTATATCAACTTTCCTGAGCAACCCGTGAGGATCTAGCCGGATCCTTACAATTGGCGTCTGAACTGTGAATGAACATCCGCGGAAAGAAAAGTTTGGACATCAGAGACTGAGTAAACTTTAAATGTGGCTTTCGTACTCGATGCTCATAAAGCAAGTGAACTGTAAGCGACGTTTCATTCTTACTGGACTTTTGATTCACTGGCGAACATGCTAGCAGGATAAACTAGCATCCATTGAAGTCTCACTACTGCGTTGGAGGAGAAAACCTGTGAGAATTACTATTATTATTTTTTGCCACTATAGATTTTCTAAGTGTTGCCGTCTACGTTTTTCAAAAGGAATTTCACTCGCTTTTTGAAACACTCACTGTGTGACTTTTGTGACTTTTGCTTGTGTGGCTTTGCTGTGAGAAATTGTGTGCAGCAGCATCGTCAGAGACCAGTAAGGGCATCTTTCTTCTAGTAGAGCCCCTATTACCCCGACACCTCCTTGACAGGACCTGTACTGCTACAGATGTTTGACACCGGGGGTCACCACACCGAATTGCGGGAACTGTAGGAAGAATAGGTAGAGTGGTAGTGCTGAACCTGCCGGAGGGGTTGCAGTAGTTTCTAAGATAGGCCAGGAGACCAGATACTCAGATACTTCTGAGGTCACTAGAGGTGGGACTGGTGCTTGGCCTTGTAGGTTTCAAAGGGCTCGTGAGGGTAAGCGGAGAACGGAGTCAGGGACCAGTGCACAATAGACGGAGAGTTCACACACAGTTAATTTTGTGCGAAACAGCCCAAAGAGGTCAAAGAATACTCCACTGTCAGCATTAGTGGTCATCAATCAGGTTTCACTGAAGGCAACCCTGGATACAGGAACATCCATTTCTGCAGTCCATCCATTCACCCTTCTTAAATGCGGGATAGAAGGAGATGTCATTCTTCAATGGAATTTTTCCCAACTTGAGTTGGCGGACTCTAAACAATGCACCCCATCTGGTGTGGTGTGACTACCTGTTCAACTACTGGGGCAACCGTTTACTCATCACATTTCCCTGATTTCATACCTGTCTTGTCCCATTCTATTAGGGACAGATTTTATGATTCACGCTGACGTCTACATACACCCAACCACTGGAAGCATTAAATTGGGAGATAATGCCACCTCAGCGCCAAACGTAAGCTTGCTGGAGTTTGATGATTTGGAGGACCACTTAGCTAGCCTCACCTTTAAGGATGTCCAGACTGATCTTGGTCCAGTGGTGGATCAAGCAGCCCTGCCTTCAGTGGACAAGAAAAAACTGGCACACCTATTGGGAGACTTTGTTCATCTTTTTGGGGCAACGCTGGAACATACATCATTGGTTAAGCACACAGTAGACACTGGGACTGCAAAGCCAGTGTGTCTTCCTCCCTACCGTGCTTCATCTGCAAAAAGAAAGTTTGATGATGGCATTATTGAGCCTGCTTCAGGGCCCTGGGCCTCTCCAATTGTGATAGTCAAAAAGCCGGTCACAAATCCAAAATTTTGTGTAGACTTTAGGAAAGTGAACAAATATACAGTGAAGGACTCCTACCATCTTCCAAGAGTGGATGACTCTCTTGATTTTTTGGCACATGGTAGATTTATTTCCATGCTGGACCTTGCACGGGGTTACTGGCAAGTGTCAGTGGCCCCAGACGCAAAACCAAGGACACAAAGGGCTCTATCAGTTTAAAGTTACGCCTTTCGGGTTATCAAATGCACCTGCAACATTTCAAAGACTTATGAATACTGTATTTGCAGGGCTCACCCACAACTGCTGTATGGTGTACCTAGATGACATTGCGGTCGCTTCACAGACCTTCAACCAGCGCATGGAAGACGTCGCCAGTGTGTTAGGGCATTTGGCAGATATCCTTGATTTTAGCAGGCCATTCCTTGAAGCTGGCTAAGTGCCATTTTTGTACACCAAATCTACGCTACTTGGGTTGCCTGGTGACACCAGAAGGCCTTGGCCCTGACGAGGGTAAGGTGGCTGCGATTAAACAGTTTTCCACACTGAGGACAGCTAAAAATGTGTGACAATTATTAGGAATGACATGTTACTACCGTAGGTTCATCTCGGGGTATGCCCGTATTACCGAGCCAATGATTGCCCTTGTGAGGGAGGATGCCCCATTTGTGTGGTCCACTGACTTCCAGGTGTCTTTTGATTATTTAAAACAACAGGTAATCAGTGCTCCAGTACTAGTTTTGCCTGACAGAGCACACGGATGCCTGTGATGTGGGCCTTGGTGCTGCATTTACCCAGACTGCTGAGGATGGCTTGGAGAGGGCTGTCGCTTTTGTGGGCTGTACCCTGCACAAGTCAGAACGCCCATATTCAACTTCAGAGAAGGAGTGCCTGGGGTAATTTGGGCTCTGGGACATTTTCGTCCATACATTGCGGGCTCTTGTGCCACAGTGGTGACAGACCACAATAGCTTGAGGTGGTTGATGACAAGGCCCTCTCCTTCAGGATGACTGGCTCAGTGGTGCTTGTGGCTGCAGCACTTTGACTTTGAGGTTGTCCACAGACCCGGCTCGGCTAATCTAATTCCGGATGCACTCTCGTGAAACCCTTCCAGTGACCCTTTGGGACCTGTGGACCTGTTACCACCTTACGCCACAGTTGGCTCCTTAAACCTATGGCGCCAGCCACTAATGGTGTTGGAAGACAATAAACAACTTCAGTCGCTCCAGCAGGCTGAGAAAATCATCTTGTCAATATACACTGACTTGGAGAGCGGCACCTGTATGGATTCGCCAGAGTTCTGTATTCTGGATGGGCTGTTTTACTTTGTGGATAAGAGGACTTCCTGCCGGCTTCATCCACACGAGGATCTATGCTTCTATGTGCCGGAAGCTCTGAGGGGCACTCTGCTGAAATACTTCCATGTAACTAAGACACTTGGGCGCTTACAGTCTACTGGCCTGGTATGCGTGGTGATGTTAAGAAGTATGTATTGTCCTGTGTAACCTGCCAGCTGTCCAAGCCAACCAACCAGAAGCTGGTGGGCTACCTAAAACCAGTGGTTGCTACTTACCCATGGGAGTTTGCTGGTATTGATTTCATAGAACCCTTTCCCAGATCTTGCCATGGAAATATGTACATTTTAGTTTTCATTGACTACTTCAACAAATTGGTGGAAATCTGTCCTGTTCAGGAGGCCACAGCAGTGGTTGCATCACCCAAGTTTGTCTCTGAGGTATTTGCAAGACATGGCGCTCCCGCACATCTAGCTTCAGACAGGGGTGTCCCGTTTGTGAGTGACTTCTTTGAAGCGGTAGTTGCTGCTCTCGGCTCAGACCACAGGATGACGACAGCGTATCATCCTCGGGCTAACCAGATGGAACGGGTGAACCGTACCATCAAGGCGGCAATCCGCACTTGTGTAGGACATAAACATAGGGATTGGGACCTCCACTTACCTTTGATCTCTTTTGCTTTAAGGACAGCTCCCCACCAGAGTACGGGAGACAGCCCGGCATTTCTCTTGTATGGCAGAGACCTGAAGACACCTCTCAATTTAGGGATATCACCAAACCCTGGGTGCGTGGCTGACTCGGTTTCTGATTACAAGATGGAGCTCACTTCAACTTTGCAGGAGGCGTATGACCATGTGAGAGGGTCTCTTGCAAGCAGTCACACCACAAAGAAGAAACACTATGACAAGATATGGCGCAGGCTCTTGTTCCATGTAGGTGACTTGATTAGGCTGAAAGCTCACCCACGGTCGAATGCCTCAGTTGGTTTTACTGCCAAGCTAGACCCAGACTACAAAGGCCGTTACAGGATTGCTGAAGTGATGTCCGATCTAAACTATAAGCTGACCAGAATAGCAGATTGTGCAGAGGGTGGTGTTCACCATGTTTGTATCCTGCTGCTCTTTTTTTTACTTGGGATGGAGGTGAGGAGGAGCTGGAGAGTGCGCCCCTACAGTTGGCTGAAGCTAATGTACAGGTCAGAGTAGTGGATTTCATGGGCATGCAGTGGTTCCTTACTTCACACATATGCATACACAGGCCACTCACACAGGAATGCACTCATATGCCCTTCACCCTAGGCACACACCAAGGGTTACCTGTAACTGGGAGGTTAACAGGTGGACAAATCCTTTCTTTGAGTATTGAAGTAATATGTTTTCAGTTTTTCTCTGGTCTTATTCTGCTTTATTTATTTATTTATTTATTTAAATTGTTATATCTGTGAAGGCCTTATATTGGTTTAGCTGTCCATTGTCTTACAAAAGTGATTGTTTTTTAATAGGATGATGTGACATACTGTTTTGTTTTTGAAACACTGTTAATGCCTGTGTACCTTGATGTTTTGCTGTTATGTTATTATTCCAAACAATGTGACGTTCTGACAATGTTAATTGGAAAAAAAAAAAAAGAAATGCTGTTCTTGTTGCAGGATGTTGGGCTGTAGTTACGTGGAACAGGCAAAGGGTTTCCATTATGTTACGGCCTGAGTACAGGCCTTGTTTTAAATTGGGGGGTATGTAATGATTGGCTATGATGATGTCATGTAGGGTCAAGGGGCGTGGTCGCTGCCCTGCTCTTTCTCTCTCTGTGAACTTAACATGGTGTGCTGACACGCAGTCTCATGTAAGGTACCAATTTTGGGGTGTTTTACTTGGTTAAATCCTCTACTTATGACCGACCAGTAACCCTGCGTAAACCTATGGTATCCTTCATGCAATAAACAGAGAACAGCACTTTCTCTTCATGTCCGGCTGAGTTATATTAACTTTCCTGAGCAACCCGTGAGGATCTAGCCGGATCCTTACACAATGTTTTCCTTTCTCCAAGGAAGGGTAACAATGGTCTTGAATTTCCTTCATTTATACACAGTCTGTCTGACTGTAGATTAGTGGAATACATATTCATTAGAGATGGTTTTGTAACCTTTTCCAACCTGATGAGCAGCAACTCTTTTTCTGAGGTTTTCAGAAATCTCCTTTGTTCGTGCACTGATACACTACCCAGATGGGATTTGTAGATCTGAGTTTGATAGGTCCCTGTTCCTGCGGCTGTGGTGCAGTTGGTAGAGTGGGTTGTCCACTAATCGTAGGGTTGGTCGTTCGATTCCCGGCCCGGGTGACTCCACATGCCGAAGTGTACTTTGGGCAAGACACTGAACCCCAAGTTGCTCCCGATGGCAAGCTAGCGCCGCGCATTGCATCTCTGCTACCATTGGATGTGAATGAGACACAGTGTAAAGTGCTTTGGATAAAAGTGCTATATAAGTGCACATTTACCATTTAAAAATTAAACACAACTCATTCAGACCTGATTGTCATTCCATTTATTATTGAAAACAACTGACTCTAATTTAACCTTCAAATTAATTACTAATCCAAGAGGTTTTCATACTTTTGCCAGTCACAGATATTTCTCAGTTGTAAGTCACTTTTTATAATAGCCTCTGCTAAATGAATAAATGTGAGTGTGTATGTATGTGTGTGTGTGTGTATATATATATATATATATATATATATATATATATATGAGAAAGAGATAATGTAATGTTTTCCTCAATAAATATATAACCAAGTATAATATTTTTGTCTCATTTGTTAAATTGGGTTCTCTTTTTCCACTTTTAGGGCTTGTGTGAAAATATAATGATGTTTTAGGTCATATTTATGTAGAGAAAATTCTACTTTTCTATCTATGTAACTCTAGATATCTGTAGATAATTCTAACTTTCAAGCACCACTGTAACTTTGCTTTGTAAGTAAATTACTGCAATGGAGCAAACTGATTACTCAAGAGATGTAAATGACTCAACGTTTGTGGACATCCGTATGTGGACAACGTATGTGGACATATATGTTTTAGCCAGAATACACAGAATAAGAATTGCATCAGTTAGAAGTGCAACCGCAGACATGCAGATAAACTGGGCTTAGACATTGTAAGGATTAAAGCAAATAACAGCTTTTTATCTTCACCTTTCCTCCGTCAGCCTTTCTTGTCTTTGCTTCATTTACTCTAAAGAAAAACTAGCGCATGTGGGTTATCATGGAGCGGGAGTCAGCTTTCGTGTCACACAAAGGGCTCTATCAGTTTAAAGTTACGCCTTTCGGGTTATCAAATGCACCTGCAACATTTCAACCTGCAACATTTGTGGGCTCACCCACAACTGCTGTATGGTGTACCTGGATGACATTGCGGTCGCTTCACCGACCTTCGACCAGCGCATGGAAGACGTCGCCAGTGTGTTAGGGCATTTGGCAGATTTCCTTCATTTTAGCAGGCCATTCCTTGAAGCTGGCTAAGTGCCATTTTTGTACACCAAATCTACGCTACTTGGGTTGCCTGGTGACACCAGAAGGCCTTGGCCCTGACGAGGGTAAGGTGGCTGCGATTAAACAGTTTTCCACACTGAGGACAGCTAAAAATGTGTGACAATTCCTAGGAATGACATGTTACTACCGTAGGTTCATCTCGGGGTATGCCCGTATTACCGAGCCAATGATTGCCCTTGTGAGGGAGGATGCCCCATTTGTGTGGTCCACTGACTTCCAGGTGTCTTTTGATTATTTAAAACAACAGGTAATCAGTGCTCCAGTACTAGTTTTGCCTGACAAAGCACACGGATGCCTGTGATGTGGGCCTTGGTGCCGCATTTACCCAGACTGGTGAGGATGGCTTGGAGAGGGCTGTCGCTTTTGTGAGCTGTACCCTGCACAAGTCAGAACGCCCAAATTCCACTTCAGAGAAGGACTGCCTGGGGTAATTTGGGCTCTGGGACATTTTCGTCCATACATTGCGGGCTCTTGTGTCACAGTGGTGACAGACCACAATAGCTTGAGGTGGTTGATGACAAGGCCCTCTCCCTAAGGACGACTGGCTCAGTGGTGCTTGTGGCTGCAGCACTTTGACTTTGAGGTTGTCCACAGACCCGGCTCGGCTAATCTTATTCCGGATGCACTCTCGTGAAACCCTTCCAGTGACCCTTTGGGACCTGTGGACCTGTTACCACCTTACGCCACAGTTGGCTCCTTAAACCTAGGGCGCCAGCCACTAATGGTGTTGGAAGACAAGAAACAACTTCAGTCGCACCAGCAGGCTGAGAAAGTCATCTTGTCAATATACACTGACTTGGAGAGCGGCACCTGTATGGATTTGCAAGAGTTCTGTATTCTGGATGGGCTGTTTTACTTTGTGGATAAGAGGACTTCCTGCCGGCTTCATGCACACAAGGATCTATGCTTCTATGTACCGGAAGCTCTGAGGGGCACTCTGCTGAAATACTTCCATGTAACTAAGACACTTGGGTGCTTACAGTCTACTGGCCTGCTATGCGTGGTGATGTTAAGAAGTATGTATTGTCCTGTGTAACCTGCCAGCTGTCCAAGCCAACCAACCAGAAGCTGGTGGGCTACCTAAAACCAGTGGTTGCTACTTACCCATGGGAGTTTGCTGGTATTGATTTCATAGAACCCTTTCCCAGATCTTGCCATGGAAATATGTACATTTTAGTTTTCATTGACTACTTCAACAAATTGGTGGAAATCTGTCCTGTTCAGGAGGCCACAGCAGTGGTTGCGGCACGCAAGTTTGTCTCTGAGGTATTTGCAAGACATGGCGCTCCCGCACATCTAGCTTCAGACAGGGGTGTCCCGTTTGTGAGTGACTTCTTTGAAGCGGTAGTTGCTGCTCTCAGCTCAGACCACAGGATGACGACAGCGTATCATCCTCGGGCTAACCAGATGGAACGGGTGAACCGTACCATCAAGGCGGCAATCCGCACTTGTGTAGGACATAAACATAGGGATTGGGACCTCCACTTACCTTTGATCTCCTTTGCTTTAAGGACAGCTCCCCACCAGAGTACGGGAGACAGCCCGGCATTTCTCTTGTATGGCAGAGACCTGAAGACACCTCTCAATTTAGGGATATCGCCAAACCCTGGGTGTGTGGCTGACTCGGTTTCTGATTACAAGATGGAGCTCACTTCAACTTTGCAGGAGGCGTATGACCATGTGAGAGGGTCTCTTGCAAGCAGTCACACCACAAAGAAGAAACACTATGACAAGATATGGCGCAGGCTCTTGTTCCATGTAGGTGACTTGATTAGGCTGAAAGCTCACCCACGGTCGGATGCCTCAGTTGGTTTTACTGCCAAGCTAGACCCAGACTACAAAGGCCGTTACAGGATTGCTGAAGTGATGCCAGATCTAAACTATAAGCTGACCAGAATAGCAGATTGTGCAGAGGGTGGTGTTCACCATGTTTGTATCCTGCTGCTCTTTTTTTTGGCTGTCCATTGTCTTACAAAAGTGATTGTTTCCTAATAGGATGATGTGACATACTGTTTTGTTTTTGAAATACTGTTAATGCCTGTGTACCTTGATGTTTTGCTGTTATGTTATTATTCCAAACAATGTGACGTTCTGACAATGTTAATTGGAAAAAAAAGAAGAAATGCTGTTCTTGTTGCAGGATGTTGGGCTGTAGTTACGTGGAACAGGCAAAGGGTTTCCATTATGTTACGGCCTGAGTACAGGCCTTGTTTTAAATTGGGGGGGGTATGTAATGATCGGCTATGATGATGTCATGTAGGGTCAAGGGGCGTGGTCGCTGCCCTGCTCTTTCTCTCTCTGTGAACTTAACATGGTGTGCTGACACGCAGTCTCATGTAAGGTACCAATTTTGGGGTGTTTTACTTGGTTAAATCCTCTTCTAATGACCGACCAGTGACCCTGCGTAAACCTATGGTATCCTTATTCATGCAATAAACGGAGAACAGCACTTTCTCTTCGTGTCCGGCTGAGTTATATTAACTTTCCTGAGCAACCTGTGAGGATCTAGCTGGATCCTTACACAATGTTTTCCTTTCTCCAAGGAAGGGTAACAATGGTCTTGAATTTCCTTCATTTATACACAGTCTGTCTGACTGTAGATTAGTGGAATACATACTCATTAGAGATGGTTTTGTAACCTTTTCCAACCTGATGAGCATCAACAACTCTTTTTCTGAGGTTTTCAGAAATCTCCTTTGTTCGTGCACTGATACACTACCCAGATGGGATTTGTAGATCTGAGTTTGATAGGTCCCTGTTCCTGCGGCTGTGGCGCAGTTGGTAGAGTGGGCTGTCCACTAATCGTAGGGTTGGTCGTTCGATTCCCGGCCCGGGTGACTCCCCATGCAGAAGTGTTCTTTGGGCAAGACACTGAACTCCAAGTTGCTCCCGATGGCAAGCTAGCACCGCGCATTGCATCTCTGCTACCATTGGATGTGAATGAGACACAGTGTAAAGTGCTTTGGATAAAAGCGCTATATAAGTGCACATTTACCATTTAAAAATTAAACACAACTCATTCAGACCTGATTGTCATTCCATTTATTATTGAAAACAACTGACTCTAATTTAACCTTCAAATTAATTACTAATCCAAGAGGTTTTCATACTTTTGCCAGTCACAGATATTTCTCAGTTGTAAGTCACTTTTTATAATAGCCTCTGCTAAATGAATAAATGTGTGTGTGTATGTATGTGTGTGTGTGTATATATATATATATATATATATATATATATATATATATATATATATATATATATATATATATATATATATATATATATATATATGAGAAAGAGATAATGTAATGTTTTCCTCAATAAATATATAACCAAGTATAATATTTTTGTCTCATTTGTTAAATTGGGTTCTCTTTTTCCACTTTTAGGGCTTGTGTGAAAATATAATGATGTTTTAGGTCATATTTATGTAGAGAAATTTCTACTTTTCTATCTATCTAACTCTAGATATCTGTAGATAATTCTAACTTTCAAGCACCACTGTAACTTTGCTTTGTAAGTAAATTACTGCAATGGAGCAAACTGATTACTCAAGAGATGTAAATGACTCAACGTTTGTGGACATCCGTATGTGGACAACGTATGTGGACATATATGTTTTAGCCAGAATACACAGAATAAGAATTGCATCAGTGAGAAGTGCAACCGCAGGCATGCAGATAAACTGGGCTTAGACATTGTAAGGATTAAAGCAAATAACAGCTTTTTATCTTCACCTTTCCTCCGTCAGCCTTTCTTGTCTCTGCTTCATTTACTCTAAAGAAAAACTAGCGCATGTGGGTTATCATGGAGTGTATACGGCCCCGGGGAGTCTAAATGAACACACTGGCAACCAGAGCAGTTCAAAGAGATGTCCGATTTATTGCAGATTCACAGAGGTTTATATCTGCAAAATAGTCGTGCATAAGCGTACTGATGTTGAAATAATATGGCAGTTGAACTGACTGGCCACGTACGTGAAAAACATCTTAGGCAATACAAGAATGTACAGCTTTCTTGAACATATATGGTCTGATGGTATGGTTCGACTAACACAGAAAAGAGGAGTCCTGTGGGGGAGGGGCGCGCAAAAAAAGAAGGGGGAAAAAAAAAAAGAATACGCAAAATTAAACTCAACAGACATAAATCGAGAAATGAGGATGAGAACATGATAAAAATAAACATGATAAACTAAAACCAAGGCTTGGTATAGTACATACACTCAATACTTTTCATTGCACAAAAAGACACATGAGGGGTTTCAATAATTAACTAAATCAACGGTGAAATGAAAACAGCTGTGAATAATGATGACACGTGAGTCAACCAGTGACAACCAGTGACAAGACAGGGGCAGAGACGAGACATAAACCATAACAAAACATATGTGTCGAAAGTAAACAAAGTCACTGACAACCTGGAAGCATGTGCTGTTTACTGATCTGGGTTACTGATCGGAAGGTCGGGGGTTCAAGCTCTGGTGCTGCCAAGCTGCCACTGTTGGGCCCTTGAGCAAGGCCCTTAACCCTCTCTGCTCCAGGGGCACCATATCACGACTGACCCTGCATTCTGACTCCAACTTCCTGGCATGCTGGGGTATGCGAAGAATAATTTCACAATGCTGTGACCAATAAAGACTATTTATAAATGATATAGAGTTATAAATGTTATTTAATAAATGTAATCGTTTCCTCAATGCATTTAATATACTTTTATCACAAATTACACAACTAAAGTACAATACAGTTGTATAGTTTAATTTGTCAGCATTAAGCAACAATGAAACAGTCAAGTTAACACGACCTTGTGAAGTCTGGAAACAAGTCTTTAAAGGTATATTCAGTAAAAAATGGCGCCGGGAACTGGATAATGGCATAGAACATAGCACATTTTGTATCAGACATCCCAATTTGTAGTTGACTAAAATATTGGAACATTCTTGTTACGCAGGTGTTTCCTGTTAGAGTGATTGTTTAAACGATAAAAAGCTCTGTACATCTACTCTTGGTTTTAAGCTTCAGTTTCACCTGGGAAGACTGCATTTGTTGTTAAAAACGATAAGCCAACTTGAAGATCACAGAGCTGTCTATGGGAGAAAAGCAAACCATTTTGAAGCTGAGAAAAGAGGGAAGATCAGTCAGAGGCACTGCACAAATGTTCGACATAGCCAGTACAACAATTTGGAATGCCCTGAAAAAGAAAGAAACCACTGGTGTACTGAGCAACCAACATTGAATGGTTCAGACAAGGAAAACAACAACATCTGATGACAGAAACATTGTGAGGAAAAAAACAGAAAATATAGTCATATACTTCACCAACTATTTAAACAGGGCAGGGGTGAAGGTATCACAATCCCTTGTTTGAACAAGTCTTCAAGAGCAGAAATACCACTAGATGCAAACCACTCATCAGCAGTAAGAATCACATGACCAGATTGGAATTTACAAAGAAATAGAGATGAGCGACAAAAGATCTGGAAGCAAGATTAACCTCTACCAAAGTGATGGAAAGGCCAAAATGTGGAGAAAGAATGGATCTGCTCATGATCCAACACATCCAATCTGTGAAACATGGTTTAGATAGTGTCATGGCTTGGTCTTGCATGGCTGATGATGGTAGCAGCTGAATGATTTCAGAAGTTTACAGGAACATCCTATCTGCCAATTTACAGAGAAATGCATTCAAATAAATCATGAGGAACATCATCATGCAGCAAGACAATGATGTAAAACACACTGCCAACTCAACAAAGGACTTAATCTGGGGGAAAAGTGGAAGAATTTAGGCTGGCCATGTCTGATCAGCATTTCAACTGATCAGTATTTCACCACATGAAGAGGAGACTGAAGAGAGATTTGATGTTGGCTTGACAAAGCCAGTCTGAAAGTTTAAAATAGTTATCGGTTTGATATCTGAAGGTAATGTGCAGTTTTAAGAAAGAATGAGAGACAGATAGGTAGGGTGTGTAGTATGCGATGGCAACCTCGAGAGGCTGCACATGTTAACGCTACATTAAGCAGCTCGACTCGTGCTTTTCTCAAAAAAAACGGAAGTCGAGTGAGTCGAGTTTCAAAGCCTCGCGGATCTGGTCCGGCCGCTGCCGAGGCAGCCAACCATCTCAGGTTCGGGGATCTCTTAAATATGGAAGAGGAGCCGGAGACGAGTGCTGCTCTATCTCTCTCTCTGTCTTCCGGGTTCGGCTCTCCGCTGGATTTTGGAGTTCGCGTCGCGAATCCTCCTCCCGCTATGGAAAGCCAAAGGGGTAATAACGCCCCCTCTCTGACTCCGACGAGTTAGAAGGATGTGTTGAAAACTGAGAGCAGCATATAAAGAGCTGCTTGAAGTGATTACCCAGTGAAAGTAAATACTTCACACTGCAGAAACTCCCCTGTCTTCCAGAAGTTATGACAAAATCTCACTTCTGGGGGAAAACCATGCTTAAGCCATAGTCATAACTCCACGATGTTGGATTATTTGGCCATTTTGGAAATGAATGGCATGGCTATTTAGCTATGCCCGAGGTGGAGGAGGCGCTTGCTAGCTACCTCTCTCCACCGATGGCAGGTAATTACAGGGGCCGGCTTGCATCCAAGGTGGGCAAGCCTATGCAGTAGTAGTCTTGCTTGTGGGTCACTGCAGACAATGACAGGGTTGCAGGCCTACGAAGCAGATCTGCTGAGTGAGCTCGACTTATGGCAAAAAAAAAGTTGTCTCAAGCTCATCCGGGTGTCCACGAGTGGAGCCTGTGCCAGCACTAGTATGGGGGAAACCCAGAAGGCGAGTATGGCAGCCCGCTAACCCCCCCAGACAGCCAGGGGAACCGGGCGGCCACAGTCGCGGTCTGCTGTTGGGCCTGATCTGAGAATGGTCATAAAGGCCAAGCAGGCAAAGACGAGCGGTCCTGAGGGGCTGTGGAGGGATGTATCCGGGGACATGAGGTTGTTAGGGCAGGTAGCCCCCAGTGCTACTGTAGGGCCTCCCCTAGCCAAGGTGGTCCCAAGTTTTCGTGTTCCCTGGTCAGCAAGCTGTCACAGGGCAACGGAAATCTGATGCTTCTCTCCAATAGAATGTGGAATAGCTAAACGTCACTAGAAGACCATCGGGCAGCGTGCAAGCTACGGCTAAATGTGTCTCCATGGGTTCTGTCTACCATAGAAAGGGTTCCGGGTCCAGTTATAGCTCGACCCCCCGTTCACAGGTGTGCTCACCACAGAAGTCAGCACAGACCAGAGCCCGACGTTAGCGCAGGAAGTAAGCTCCCCTTTTTGGACAATGGGGTCCTGAAACATGTACCCGTTCCCTCAGGGAGGGAGGTTTACAGCCTTTATTTCCTGTTCCGCAAAAAGTGGGAAGTGTCAATAATTTTGGTCTGCATCATCTGAAGCCGTACTCTTCGGACATACAGGTTCAGAGGCTGATGTTCAAACGTATCGTGCCACAGATCCAGTTCGAGAACTGGTTTCTGGCGATAGTTCTAAAAGTACTTTATACTCCCTCACCTTTATCCCGCTATTACAGCAGTGCATGGATGTCACTCTGGCTTTACTGGGACTCCAGGGCATCTGTGTACCAAGCTACCTGGACGACTGGTTAATTCTAGCACGATCCAGGGAGCTGGCAGTTCAACATTGAGATGTTGTTCTCGCCCACGTGAAGAACTGGGGGCTCAGGTTGAATCTCAGAAAAGTTGGTTTTCTCCGGTGCAGTGTACAACTTTTCTAGGGGTTATAGGATTCTGCTACGATGAGGGCGTTTCTATTCCCAACAGGCGTAGTGTCAATCCTATCAACAGTGAGCTAGATAAAGCTGTATCTTGGGAGCCTAGGGTGGAATCCACACATGTGGCTGAGGTCATATCTGTATGCTGCCCCCCCCCAACATCACTGCTCCCACTAGCTCTAGCGAGAGTTCGCCAATAGCACCTTTTTAGCAGCTCGAACATGGTTCTGAGAGATAATATCTCTGCGAGATGGCACTCCTTGGGAGATTCCCGTCCGCAGGGATTCACTGTGGACCCAGTAACTGTGCAATAGCTACAGTCCTGGAGCTCCTACAATAACATTTCTCAGCGGGGTGAGCTCCTTCTACAATCAGGGTTATGTGGCCGCCATTTCGGCCAGCCACGCCCTGTTGAGGGAGCCTCTGTGGGGCAACATCCTCTAACTTCGAGGTTCATGCGTGGTCTCAGATGGCTGAGGCCCATCTGCAGGCCGCGCTTACCTTCCTGGGACCTTCTATGGCCCTGGAAGGTCTGTCGGCTGCCCCATTCGAGCCCCTAGAGCGAATCTACTGTCTCAAGCCGGAGGGCTGATTTATCACGCTTGGCCAGAACTTGGCAACTGTGGGTCTGGCCCCTGAGGGGCACCAGCTCATAGATTCGGGTCTCACAACTGAGATTGTTGAAACCATGTTAAAAGCTAGAGCACCATCCACAAGGAAAGCGTATGCACTCAAGTGTCAGCTTTTTGTCTTGTGGCATGAGGGACATCACCTAGACCCAGTGAACTGCGCAACTGCTACAGTCCTGGAGTTCTTACAGAACATTTCTCAGTGGGCTGGGCTCCGTCTTCTATCAGGGTACTTGGCCGCCGTTTCGGCCAGCCATGACCCTGTTGATGGAGCCTCTGTGGGGCAACATCCTCTACCTTTGAGGTTCTTGCGTGGTGTCAGACGGCTGCGGCCCATCTGCAGGCCATGCATACCTTCCTGGGACCTTCTATGGTCCTGGAAGGTCTGTTGGCTGCCCCATTCGAGCCCCGGGGGTGGATCCCATCCACAAGGAAATCAAATGCACTCAGGTGTAGCGTTTGTCTTGTGGCATGAGGAACGTCACGTAAACCCAGAGAACTGCGCATTGCTACAATCCTGGAGTTCTTACAGAACGTTTCTCAGCGGGCTGGGCTCCTTCTTACAACGGTTACTGGGCCGCTGCTTCCGCGCCATGCCCCTGTTGATGGAGCCTCCGTGGGGCAACATCTTCTAACTTTAAGGTTCGGTGGTGTCAGACGCCGCCCCCCTCGCAGCTGCGCCGTTTTCGGCACCTCTCCGTGGGACCTTCCTGTGGTCCTGGAAGGTCTGTCAGGTGCCCCATTTGAATCCTTAGGGACCAACCGTCTCAAAAGAACGTTTCTCAGTGGGCTGGGCTTCTTCTACAATCAGGGTTACTGGGCCGCTGCTTCGGCCAGCCATGCCCCTGTTGATGGAGCCTCTGTGGGGCAACATCCTATAACTGCGAGGTTCATGCGTGGTGTCAGATGGCTGAGGCCTATCTGCAGGCTGTGCATACCTTCCTGGGACATTCTGTGGTCCTGGAAGGTCTGTCAGCTGCCCCTTCGAGCCCCTAGCGTGGATCCCATCGACAAGGAAATTGTATGCACTCAAGTGGCGACTTTTTGTCTGGTGGTGTGAGGAACGTCAGCTACACCCAGTGAACTGTGCAATCGCTACAGTCCTGGAGTTCTGACAAGAACGTTTCTCAGTGGGTTGGCTCCTCCTACTATCGGGGTTACGTGGCTGCCGTTTCGGCCAGCCCTGCCCCTGTTGATAGAGCCTCTGTGGGGCAACGTCCTCTAACTTCGAGGTTCATGAGTGGTGTCAGACGGCTGAGGCCCATCTGCAGGCCATGCATACCTTCCTGGGACCTTGCTGTGGTCTTGGAAGGTCTGTCAGGGACCCCATTTGAGCCCTTAGCGTCAGCCTCTGAGAAGCTTCTGACTCTAAAGGTAGCTCTTTTACAGGCCCTGACATCTCTCAAGCGAGTGGGAGGTCTACAAGCTCTCCCTGTTGCCCCTCCTGCCTTGACTTTACCCCTAGATAAGCCAAGTCCTTCCTGTACCCTAGGCCGGATTATATTCCTAAAGTGCCTACATTGACTGCCCACCCTGTGGTGTTGCAGGCTTTCTCCCCTCCTCTGTCCTCTGACCAGAACAAGAGAGGATGCACCCACTGTGTCCAGTAAGCACTCTCTGTACTTACGTCCACCGCTCCGGCCAGTGAGTCAGAGCAGCTACTAGTCTGCTTTGGCAGCGACAGGAAACGTGATGCTGTGTCAAAGCAGTGCATCTCTACTGGGATTGTTGAAGGCTTTGTCCAAAGGGGTTTCCTTGCAGGATGTGTGTGCGGCTGCAGGGTGGTCTATGCCTCACACGGTCATTTGTTATGACAGCCTGGATATTCATCCCTCCCCAGGCTCGAGTGTCCTGCACTGACCCTCGGGTTTGGGTATTTTTGAACAGGCCGTACCCTCGGTATGACTGAGTGGGTATTCCCGTTCCCATACTGCTAAATGCAACGTCGAAGTTCCCTTTGAAAGGAACGTCGGGGTTACACATGTAACCCTGTTCCCTGAGAAGGGAATGAGATGTTGCATAGCGCTGTCATACCGGGGCTGGCCTGTGGATTGCGTCTTCGCTTCAGATAATAGAGGCTGGCGGCGTGGTTCACAGGTGCCATATATATATCATGCGACGCGCTTAATTGCCACGTCACCTGATCATGGCAGGCCTATAAGTAGAGGCATAATTTTACACAAGCTTCAGATACCGGTCACGCGCATGGCGTTCCCATACTGCTAAATGCAATGTCTCGTTCCCTTCTCAGCGAACAGGGTTACATGTGTAACCCCGACGTTTCCTGTCCCAAAGCAGCTTGGATGTTTGGATTAGATCGGGGTGATATAGTCGTATCTTCTAGTTCTAGTTAGGACTTGTTTATAGAGCTTGTATAGAGCTTGTTTATGCTCCTACTGGAACATCCAGACAGTAAGGCATTACAGTAATCTAATCTAGAGGTGACGAAAGCATGAACCAGTATTTCTGCATCATGTAGTGACAATATGTTTCTTATTTTAGAAATATTTCTGAGATGAAAGAAAGCTATCCTATTAATATTATCTACATGAGCATCAAATGATAGGCTGGAGTCAATAATCACTCCAAGGTCTTTAACTGCTGTACATGATGAAACAGAAAGTCCATCCAGAGTTACTGTGAGATCATAAAAATTAGTTATAGCTGCAGGTTGTTCTAGTACAAGTACTTATGTCTTATCAGAATTAAGTAAGAGGAAGTTAATAAGCATCCAACGTCTAATGTCCTTTACACATTCCTCAACTTTATTAAGCTTCTGTCTGTCCTCTGACTCTGCTGAAACATACAGCAAATCAAAAAAATGTATCATCAGCATAACAGTGGAAGCTAATTCCATGTTTACAAATAATTTGAGCCAAAAGTAGCATATATAAAGTAAAGAGCAGTGGGCTTTAAACAGAACCTTGTGGAAAACCAAACTTTACCTCAGAAAGAATAGAGAAGGCACAATTTATATCTACAAACTAATAATGATCAGTCAAATAAGACCTGAGCCAGGAGAGAACTTTTCCTTAATGCCAACAACATTTTCTAATCTATCATGGAGAATCTACAGTATAAAAAGCTGCACTATGGTCAAGTAATACAAGCAACGAGACACAACTCTGATCAGAGGTTAGTAGAAGGTCATTTATTACTTTAAACTGTGCTGTCTCTGTGCTATGATGAGGTCTGAATTCTGACTGATACATTTCATGAATGTTATTCTTATGATGGTATGAGCATAACTGCTGTGCTTCAACCTTCTCTAAGATCCTAGAGATGAAAGGGAGATTTGAAATTTGCCTATAGTTGGACAATTGACAGATATGGGTCAAGGTCAGGTTTTTTAATCAAGGGTTTGATTACTGCTAGTGTAAATGGTTAAGGTACTTAGTTATATCTCAGCACTCATCTCTGCCTGTCTGTCTGACATTTCAAACTGGATGAGGGAACACCATCTTAAGCTCAACTTGTCAAAGACTTAGCTTCTTTTCATCCCAACCACAACCTCACCGCACAGCTCGGCTCAACCACACTCAAACCAACCAGGACAACCAGAAACCATGGGGTGACTTTCCATGACTATTTGACCTTTACAGACCAGATTTCAACAACTGCATGGTCCTGTAGGTTCATCCTGTACAACATCAAGAAAATCAGACCCTATCTCACAGAACATGCTACACAGCTACTAGTCCAGGCTCTTATTATCTCAAACCTGGACTACTACAATGCACTACTCACGGGCCTCCCAACCAGCTCCATCAAACCCCTTCAGATAATTCAGAATGCAGTTCCGACTGGTTTTCAATCAGCCCAAAAGAACCCCTCTTCATCAAATCCAAGGCCTTGATGTTCATATCCTTGTCTGGAACAGCACCCTCCTACCTCAACAATCTCCTTGAATTTTATGTTCTCTCACGCAACATGTGATCAGTTAATGACGCACGCCTGGTAGTGCCTACTCAGTGACGCATGAGGTCCATTTCCAGAACTTTCACACTCACTGCCCCTCAGTGGTGGAATGAACTTCCAACCTCAAGCCAGACCACAGAATCTGTCACTATCCTCAAAAAATGGCTGAAGTCCCACCTCTTCCATGAACACTTAACTAACCCATAACTTGCACGTTCCCTGGCTCTTACACCTCTACTCTGTGCACTTTGCTTCTCTAGAACTCAATTAAAAATCCTGTATGGTACAGTAGCATTACTTGCACTGTTTCTTGCTTGATACATCGCTTCATTTTTATTTCCTCATTTGTAAGTTGCTATGGATAAACGCATCTACTAAATGAATAAATATAAATGTAAATAGCCAGTGCTGAGGGAAAATTGATTAAGGATTATGATTACTTCTGGAATTATATGTTTGAAGAAGCATGTAGGTAAGGGATCTAGTATACAAGTTGATTTTGATGGAAATTAATGGAATGAGTTTGGATTCTAAAGGAAGTAAACATTCTCATTGTTGTTCTGATATTGTTATATTATTATCATCTATAGGGTTAGTTATAAAACTGTCTGGTTTGAAATTAATATTCTGAATAATTTGTATGAAATGTAAAATTTTGCCAATGAAAATATTCATGAAATCATTGCTGCTGTATAATGATTGTGATTGGGTGCAGATTTATAGAAAATGGGCTTCCAGACCTTTTTGATGTACCTGGCACATCTTAAACTGACTCAAGGTTCAACACAACACATCTTCTCTCATAAATCCTCTCTGGAGGTTGAGGACTTTCTGAGTGGTTTGGTCACACAGGACAGTGAAGGAGGGTAATGTGATATAGCTCATAGAATACTATTGTTTTTACTGAGTTATTAGTGTGAATCGTAATGTGTAACATTAGCTTTATATTGATGGCCTATTTGACAAACTATTATTTGTATTTGTTAATAATATGTTAACAATGTGGGAGTGGCTTTAGTGGTTAGCACCTTTGCCTCACACTTCCATGGCTGAGGGTTCGATTCCCAGCGGCCTTGTGTGTGTGGAGTTTGCATGTTCTCCCTGTATTTCGGGGGTTTCCTCTGGGTACTCGAGTTTTCTCCCCCAGTCCAAAGACATGTATTCTAACAGAATTTATCTTCTGAGAATGCCCAGCAAGAAATAATATTGACAGTGAAAAATATTCAAATATTATGGCAATTCATACTCCTGATTGCTTGATTAGTGAGCCCAAAGGAATTAACACAGATCAGATATAAATCAGGATCTTGTTCTTCCATATCTATCTGATGAGGATGCAGCGCCTCTGAAAATTCCAAATTCATTAGAAGAAATAAAGGAAGCTCTTATAGCCATGATGAAGAGGAAGTCACTGAGATGGGATGGTATCCCTCCAGAACCATACCTCACTTTCTGGGAGGAGTTGGGACAGTCATTGTTAAATATGATTAATCATTCTATTCGAGAGGGATCTTTAAATAATAGTGCAAATATGGCCATTATTAATCTGTTACCTAAGCCTGAAAAGGACTTAACTAAATGTGGGAATCACAGACCGTTAACTCATTTAAATAGTGACCTTAAATTGGGATTAACTTTCAGCTGATGAACAGTCATTCATGATGAGATGTGCACAAGACATGCTGAAATCCATGCAGAAACATGAGAAGAGGATGAGTTGAGTTTTATCAACATAGCAGTAGTATGAAAACCCATGTGTGGATATGACTGTGGCAGTGGGTGTGAAGTGTCTGCTTTGGACAGAGAGGTGGTAGGTTGAACCGGCAGGTAGCATGTGATGATTCTGCATTGAGGTAATCCTCAAACTTACTTTCTATGTGGCTCATCACCAGGATTGGTGCAGCAGCCGACAGATGATCGGCTGATGATCAATCACATTAACAGTAAGTTTAAGGATTGCCCCAATGCAGAATCATCATGGTTTGCATGCTGGTTCAACCCTCCTCTCCATCTGTATATCATGCTCAACCATGCCCCTACCGCCACAATGACCACACCAACAGAGCAGGTATAGAAGAAAATGAAAAAGTATCCAGCACTGAGCTTTGTGGGACACCAATGTAATGTCAGCATGAAGCAGATGTGGAAAATGAAGAACCTTGGAGTAATTTTTTATACCAGCCTTACATTTGATTCTTTTGCTCAGAACACTGTTAAAGCATCCTTTTTCCCTTTCAGAAATATAGCTAGACTGCGCCCTATGCTAAATTTCTCTGTTTCTGAAAAGCTGATAAATTCATTTGTTGTCACTCGGTTGGATTACTGTAACGCCGTATATAAATCCACAATCAACAAATTGCAATATATTCAAAACTCTGCTGCCAGGATCCTGACTGGAACCAGGAAATGTGAACATATTACTCCTGTTCTGGAGTCCTTGCACTGGCTCCCGGTCAGGTTCCGTGTCCATTTTAATATCAAGGTGTTGACATATAAAGCATTACATGTCTTGGCTCCCTTTTACTTATCTAGTTTATTAATCCCTTACACCCCAAATCGCAGACTGCACTCCTCACAGTGTAATCTGTAAACTGCTTTTAAAGGCTCTTTATAAAATAAAGTTTATTATTATTATCCCCTCCATGTCAGCAGGTAGGAAGCAAACCATTGCCATGCTGTGCCACAAATAACAAGACTCATGAGCATTTCAGAGAAAAAAGAGAGAAGTGTACATGACCAGATTTTATGTAGTCATTAATGATAGAAGAGATGAAAAGATGGAGGTCTTAGAACAACCCAGTCATATTAACCCCAAAAAATTTAAATGTTTTACCCTTTCATATGATGAAGTTTGATATTCATTAAGTATTAAGCAAATTTAATGTAATCTTTGCCAGGATAACACAGTGATGCCTGTCACTTGACAAAATCAGAACGGATCAACAATCCCCTCCCATCCAGAGAGCATGGCCAATTTTGCTCCCTTGTGACATCATCAGTGGCATCGGATTGCCTTGTGTCCTCTCGAGGTAATGAAAATGTATTTTAAACCAACTGTCTTTAGAACCAAAGTCTTTTTGAAAGCAATAGTCAGTTCTGACCTGGTGGACATGTCTTCCCTATGGCCTTCAAAATAAAAACTACTCATAGCAGTTCTCACTTTCTGTAAGACATGTGGACTTTGTGGATGTTCTTGAGGTTTAAGAATGGAGTTAACAAGTTGCAAATATAACCCATAATATTACTTTTTTTTTCAAGAATATTTCATCAAAAGGGTTGTTTCATGAGCATTTTTTTATTAAGCTTTTAAAAAGGGCAAATAGCAGCAGAAATGAGCATTAACGATTTTGTTAAAATGTGCCTATCCAATGTGCATTTATTCCACTTGAAATGTTTTAATAGCTAGCATGAATTTGCGATAGGTTCACAAACTACACAATTGGTCTACAATTCAAAACCTGTAGCTTTGTGAATGTTGCTCTGGTTGAAGCGGGGAAGGTAATCATCGAGGAGTACTCCCATCTGCAGGAGCATGCCTCTGGGAATCAGGCGAGCGTGCCGGGAGACGTACACTTTCTCCAGCTGTGCATCCATGGGAGAAGGCTTATACTCCAAGCATGAAGTACCAGCCAAACCGGGAACACATTTCACCTCCACTTTATAATAGAGAACTCCGTGATTAAGGGCACAGAAGTTCTCTTCCACTCCAGATTTCAATTTAACAGTGCATGCTCCCTGTCCCACACCTCCAACTTCACACTGCTGAACTGAGTCAGGTCCTCAGTTCCTAGATTGAAATCCCAGTTCCATGTTGGACAGTTTTTGCTCCAGATCACGGAGGTCTGGTCGAGGAAGATCTTTCCATTTCGGTAGAGCTTGACATAGCCGTCTGTCTGTTTTAAGTAATCTCCCCATAAACCTGTGGCTTTGATTGCAGTTACAATGATCTGTGCAAATCCTTTCTGTGTGGGGGCAGCAGTTGAGGGCCACACCTGGGTTGTTGTGGCAGCTGCAGGTGCAAGGCTCTTTAGAATCAGTCTTCACTCCAGTTTTGCATTGGCTTGTGCAATTTTTCAACAGACCTCTCTGGAGTATGTAGTCCTTGATGGCGTTACGCAGATGCTCTCGGTTCAGCTTCTCAGTCGGCAGCAACTCGGGAAGGGGCTCAAGAGAGTAGGAAAGCACGTCAGGGTGAGTGGGCAGCGATGAGAGCCACTCCTTAAAGGCCTTTGGGTCATTATTTGATGAGAATAGGAGGTCACTATTTTGAGTATGTCCTCCAATAACGTTAGTTTCCCTTTAATAATGAGAGAAATATGGATGTCAGAAAAACTGAATAAATTCCCAAATAAAAGCATGGTTCAATTGATTATTAAATAATTATAGCCCCAAAAACAAATTAATTTGAATTGAGGGCCTCTGGACAGAAGTAGAAGACATCAGGACAAAAAAGTTGTGGAAGCTGGCATTTTTTACATTACAGCAGATCGATAAGGATCGTTGTGGGACAAATACCAAATTCATTATCATGAGATTGTGAATATAATTTAGTGCTTAATGATGTGTTTATCTTATCTTATATTCATCTTCAGTAACTGCTTTATCCTAATCAGTGTCATGGTGTTTTAAATTGCTAATTTCTTTATATTTTGATTTTTATATTTAGAACCAGTTAAGTTTGGCCAAATGTCCTGCAAGAGTGGGATTGGTCAAACTTTCAGTGTAAGCGAGCAGGACTGGTCAAACTCAGCAGGGGCAAGTGGGATTGGTCAAGCTTGCTGCAGGCATGAAGCATGATTGGTCAAACGTTATGTTATAAAGGGCAGGATTGGTCAAATTTTCAGCAAGAGTAAGCTTGTTCAAAGCTTCTGCAGGAAAGGGATTGATGAAACTTTCTGCTAGAGCACCTGAGATTGAGTATCTGAGATTGAGTATCTGGGGCCAGTGGTGCCTTAGCAGTTAAGGGTTACTTATTAGAAGGTCGGGGTTCACGCCGTAGCACTGCCAAGCTGCCACTGTTGGGCCCTCGAACAAGGCCCTTAACCCTCTCTGCTCCAGGGGTGCTGTATCATGGCTGACCCTGCGCTCTGACCCCAGCTTCCTGACAGGCTGGGGTATGTGAAGAAAACAATTTCACTGTGCTCTACTGTATATGTGACCAATAAAGTCTCATTATCATTATTGCTCTAATTTTCTGTGGAAGCAGGATTTGTAAAACATTCTGCAGGAGCGGGATTGGTCAAACTTTCAGCTTGAGTGTAACTCATTAAACCCTATGGGAGTGGGAGAAGTTGGTCAGACATTCTGTTGTAGTAGCATTGTAGTTGGACTTTCTGCAGGATCAGCTGGGGTTGGCCAAATGTTCTGGGGAAGCAGGACTGGTCAAATTCTGTTGTTAAAATTTGTTGTATTATTTTATGGTTTAAACGTACACGTACTATGGTTTGTGACTTTTATTAAAGGTCTTGCCATGCCCCAAAAATATTTAACAGATGATTTTCACCAACCCTGCCAGGAATCTGGTGTTCACTGAACCATAGTTATTAAAAAAAAAATGAAGAATGCTACAAACCTGTCACTGAATTTGCTAGAGAAGCTCTTTTTGTTCAAAGTCTTATCCTTAACTTGATTGCAGTGATGGTACTCAGTCTTAAGGCTTACATGTCCCACACTGGCAGAAGCCTCCACATCCAGACATGTCTTCACCTCATCCACGCTCAGACCCTGCAAGGACGCCTCGCACTGCTTGATGCTGGTCACAGTGCGAAGCTCTCCACACAGAGTCACCTGCACATAGCCACAGCATTTCCAGTCAACAAGACCATACTTTACTCATTCTGGAACAAAAGTTAAACTACTCTAAAACTGAAGTGGACAAAGCTTAATTTCATACATGCTAGAAGAAGAATATCTGCATGGATGTTTCAAATGTATTGTCTCATGCACCTTTGTGATGTAATGAGTACCAAACTTGTCAATCAGCTTGTAATAGAGGTGCTTTGTATGATTATCATATGCTGCAGGGAGGCTTCTGAATTCACTCTTACATTACATTTACATTTATTCATTTAGCAGACGCTTTTATCCAAAGCGACTTACAAATAAGCAAAGCGATATATCAAGCAGGGAACAATACAAGTAGTGCTACTATACAAGATCCATTAATTGAATACCAGAGGAAGCAAAGTGTACAGAGTAGAGGTGTAAGTGCAAGTCTTTTTTTTTTTTTTTTTTTTTAGGAGATGGTTAGTCGCTAGTCGATCGCAGATTGCGAGAGGGAATGTATGCCTTCAGGAGAGAGTTGAGGTAGGAGGGTGCTGTTCCTGACAAGGTCTTGTAGGTGAGCATCAAGGCCTTGAACTTGATGCGGGCAGCTACAGGAAGCCAGTGGAGGGAGATGAAGAGGGGTGTGACATGAGTAGTCTTGGGCTGGTTGAAGACAAGGCGCGCTGCAGCATTCTGAATCATTTGAAGGGGTTTGCTGGAGCTGGCTGGGAGGCCTGAAAGCAGTGAGTTGCAGTAGTCCAGTTTAGAGATGACAAGAGCCTGGACAAGTATCTGTGTAGCCTGTTTGGTGAGGAATGGTCGGATTTTCTTGATGTTGTACAGGATGAACCTACAGGACCTTGCAGTTGCTGAGATGTGGTCTGTAAATGTCAAGCCCTCATCAAGAATCACCCCAAGGTTCCTGGCCGTCTTGGTTGGCATGAGTGTAAGTGAGCTGAGCTGTACAGTGAAGTTCTGGTTGATTGAGGGATAGGCTGGGATGACGAGAAGCTCAGTCCACTCTTTAGCTCTGGGTGCAGGAGTGGACGACTGGAAACCCTGTAACTAGAAGGTTGAACAGGATGTAGAATACAAAAATAACAATTTGCAGGATTTATGAAATGAAATATTAATTGTGCATTTCTCAACATATGGAACTGACAAAACACTTTCACATCCTACCTGTAGTATCCACGGGAGACATCATGGCTGGTGAAGCTGAACTTGTCTTTTTTAGTTTTCTCCATTGAATATTCGGCCAGCTTGGAGTTACTGCCAGCCAGCATCAGTGATCCCTGGACTTTTGGAGTTGTTATTTGTAAGTCTGACTTCTAGTTGTTCTCGATAGAGGAGGTGCTGGCGCTGACCAGGGCCTCACTGGACTGATAGACGGAGCTGGACAACTTTGTGCTGCACTTCTGACTCGGTCTCCAGTCCACCACAGAAACTGGGAGCTTCTGCGTTTGACCTCGCATGTAGGGGTTTTTACACAGAGTGCAGGACTTGTCCTTCTGGAGCCAGGAGCTCATGTCAAGGACAAAGGCCCCTTTACGTTGCATGGTGGTGATGTCAAAGCCTTCTCCTGCTAGGTCGGATCCTGGAGTGAAGTCCACATTGGCACATTGAAACTCATTGGCCTTGAAGCAACGCTGATTGGTTGGAGGAGGGAGAGTTGTGGCAAAGACTGCTCAAATCAGAAGTGTCTGCAGCATGGCTGGACCTGGTGTGTGTCCTATTTCTTTATTTAAAAAATGTAGATTTGTTAGTGTAAAAATATGTCAAGTTACTTCACTTTAGTAGGTACTTACACCACTTTGTATGGTGTTTGGTCTCCTGTTTGATAAATTAAAAATTAGCACAGCACAAGTTTCAGGTCGCAGGAAAAGATGCTTGTATTACACCTCCTAATACTGATCACGTGCTTCTGTGTTCAGGTATAGAAATTATGCCGTTACATATATACATTAAGTAGAACAAACACAAAATTACTCATATCAGTACCTGATGTAGCTTTCTACTTGTGTGAGTACTTTCCCCTTTAATTGTCATGATTAATCGTCATTGGTCTATATAATGTTCTGTTTTGGCTCCTCCTCTTCTCTTTTGCAGTGTAATTGAATGGGAGAGAGCACATTGTAAGGGCAGTTCACTCAAAGAGGCTGCTTATTTGTATTATCAGGTGTGGTTAAAAGACCAAGATGATCCAATGTCTTTTGGCTATGCTGTTATAGCTAGTTTTGACGAAGGCCCTGCTTTCACTATATAAATAACAATAAAAATAAACTTAGACGTACCAACTCAGAAGTACCAGTTTTATCATTTGTGTCTAAGTGTCAGTTACGCTCTTAGCACTGAGATACATGTGGATACATCTGCACTTCTCAATGTCACAGCCATCATCAAGAAAGCTCAAAAGAAACTCTACATCCTCAGAAAACTGAAGAGTTACAGAGTAAAAAACATCAAGAGTAAGACCGTGGTCACTATGTTTACATGGACAGCAATAATCTAATTATTGACCTTAATCTAAGAAAGATGATAATGTGATTAAGGTGTTTAAATGAGTCGCTTTTAGAATACTCCTGCCATGTTCCCGTTTTACATGTTCTAGATCATAATTAGATTAACAGCCCGCGTAATTACGTCACCGCGCCACGTCGTCCGACGTCCCTGCAGATTTTCTCTTTTCAACATACAGTTCGGTCATTATGGGACCGTATACAGTGTTGGGGTGTTTTCATTTAATTTTTTTTATGTACCCTTTAAGTGCAGTTAATTATTTGTCATACTGTACTTGCAAACAGGCAACTGCTTGAAGCCGTGGCTGCATCTCAAATCGCATACTTACCTACTGTATAGTAACCAAGATGCGTGTCTTTTTCCCCACTACAGGCTTGTAGTAGGCAAGTTTGCGATTTGGGATGCAGCCGAACTCTCTTGTTCGCCGTAAAACTGCCGTGTGTGATCGTGTCCTGCCGCAAAATGCGGTGAAAACGCTCACATGACTTTCATAATGTGATTAAGGTGTTTACATGTCCGTCATGCACGTCCATAATATGATTAAAACAGGAGCAATCCACCTGTCTTAATTCGATTATTGCTTACTTCAAGTATGACCTTAATTAGATTAAGGTTGCTGTTTTACCTGGTAGTTTCTTAATCAAATTATAGTCTTAATTAGATTAAGAGTGGATTATTGTTGTCCATGTATTGTGTACAAGGCCTTAATAATAATAATTGGATGTGATCTACTATCAGTGGAAGCAAAAGATAATACAGACTCCTGAAGACAAAAACATGCTGCTTCAGAAAGAGCTTCATTCCTTCTGCCCTAGGCTGGGATGACGAGAAGCTCAGATTTTCCCAGGTTAAGCATAAGATGGTGCTCCTTCATCCAGACCAAGATGTCCGACAGGCAAGAAGAGATGCGTGCAGAGACGGATGGATCGTCAGGCTGGAAGGACAAATAGAGCTGGGTGTCATCAGCATAGCAGTGATAGGAGAAGCCATGAGACTCATTCACCTGCCCGAGAGATGTAGTGTAGATAGAGAAGAGGAGTGGACCCAGAACTGACCCCTGTGGAACGCCAGTTGTGAGTTGCTGAGTTTCAGAAATACCTCCGCTCCATGATACCTTGACCTTGAAGCATCTGTCGGAAAGATAGGATTCCACCCAGCGTAGAACCGTTCCAGTGATGCCCAGGTTGGAGAGAGTTGATAGGAGGATTTGATGGTTCACAGTGTCGAAAGCAGCGGAGAGGTCAAGTAGGATGAGGATAGATGATCTAGAGGTTGCTCTTGCTAGTCGTAAGGCTTCAGTGATGGAAAGCAGAGCAGTCTCCGTGGAGTGGTTGCTCTTGAAGCCAGACTGCTTGGTGTCCAGGAGGTTGTTCTGTGTGAGAAAATTGGAGCGTTGATTAAAAACAGCTCTTTTCAGAGTTTTGGAAAGAAAAGGGATGAGGGAAACAGGTCTGTAGTTGTCAACTATAGCAATCCCCCACAAATAAATACCATTCCACATGATAATTATTATTTTTCTGTTGTTGAACTGTGCTCAGCTCTTTTTCCAGTGTGCCTCAAGGCCGTTAACATTCCAAGATCAGTAATACACCTGGGAGCGTCTCCCTCAGGGGCTGTGGACTCCCCTGCGGTTTATTCCTCTGTGGTCAGAGACTCCCTTGCACGCCCCCGTACCCTGTACCCTCAGAAGGCCAACAGGACATGATTGGGGTTATCCTTGTTGTGGTTAAAATACCTACAGTATAAATTAAACACGAGGGAGACCTAGTATGAGTAATATGTAATTTTATTGAAAATCAGCAGTGAGATGCGAGATCTGGTGGAGAGTGTTCAGATCCGGGTCCACCTCCTCCAATAGAGGAAAAAGCAGACAGACAGTGGTATGTATGTGTATATATATATATATATATATATATATATATATATATATATATATATATATATATATATATATATATATATATATATATATATATATATATATATATATATATATATATATATGATAGATAGATAGATAGATAGATAGATAGATAGATAGATAGATAGATAGATAGATAGATAGATAGATAGATAGATAGATATAGATGAACAGGATTCGCATTTTGTGATCAACACACTAGGATTTATTAATCACAAAGAAATATAAGAAATTTAGTGACACATATACATAGATAACACACACAGTCAAGGGATAACACACTTTCCTCTCTCTCTCTCTCACACACACACACACACACACACACACACACACCTAAAAGGCCCCAACGCACACACATTACATTACAACTTTATAAGAATAATAAAAAGGAGTAAGATATTATAAGGATAATATCTTAATAAGTACAGTTAACCAAGTAGTATAACCATATATAAAATAGAAATACAGAGCAGATATGAAAATAAATTATAAACCAGAAATACAGAAAAATGTAAAAGAGACTCATAATTCAGATGGTGAAGATTCTTGTCTCACGAGGAAGGGTCAGGCGTGGTGTAGACGATGGCCTTAAATTTTTAAGAGAGAACCGTCCGAGAGATCCATCCGTGAGAAGCCATTTATAAGAATGGTTGAATTACATGGCACCTGGGCAGTGAGATCAAGGTCATCGCTCTGTATTGTTTTGTCTATCTCAAAACTTGTCTATAACCTAATGGTATTATTTTTCTCAGACTTCTTTGACCTAATTGTGAATTTTGTCAGACATTCTTTTACCTAATTGTGAATTTAAATGCACTCTGTTTATTCTATTGGTATTGATATCATAGTCTTTCAAAAATATATTGGTTAATTACTATGTAAACTCAGTATATATACTGGAGCTTAAGTTCCAGGTGTTGGGATCACTTCTGAGAATTCTTATTGGTGTGGATCTCGGTTGGTGGAAATAAGTCTGGACTTGGAAACAAGTCTGGACCCTTGCTTCTTCTCACTCACAGCTGGTGTCTTTTTCTATCTCCAACTTGGTTTACAGATGTGAGTATTTGCTTCTATGTTGAATTTTGAATTGTCTTTGAGTAATAGGCTCCTGGCTAGGAGTATGGGGCGCTTGCAGGTCTTTGGTTGATTTATTGAAAACATTGGATTTGGTGGCACAAGGACTGCCAGCATGTTTGCGTGCCATGGCTGGAGCTGCTCTCTTAGTGCAGATCACTCTCTCACACATTGATCTTACACTCATCACACCAGGTAATTTCATCTATTAACTCTTAAACCTATTAGTGTGCCTAATACACCAACTGTAGGGTTGTATTGCCTAATTAATTGTGTGGAGCCAATCACTGAGAACACTCATGATTGCCTAGCCGAAATTCATATTTCCTAGAGCTTAAATTTGAAATTTGAAAAATCTGAAAGATTTTGTGTCTAAAATTTCACAAACATTATGAGCACACTGCTCTGCCCAACTGGCTGAATTAAGAACTATCTATCACTACAAAGTGCAAACTGGTTAAGGGTAGAATTGCTTATTTATATATATATATATATATATATATATATAGGCTAGAAGGGCTGCAGCTTCTGCCGTGGAAGAAGCAAATCAGTGGGTGTGGGAGAAGTTTGGAGAGGACATGGAGAAGGATTTTTGGTCGGCACCAAGGTGTTTCTGGAAAACCATCCGCCACCTCAGGAAGGGAAAACGGGGAACCATCCAAGCTGTATACAGTAAGGAGGGGACACTGTTGACCTTAACTGAGGAAGTAATTGCACGGTGGAAGGAACACTTTGAGGAACTCCTGAATCCGACTAGCACACCCTCTATGGTAGAGGCAGAGGTGGAGGCTGATGGGGGATCGATGAGATTCGTCCAGAAATGCTGAAAGCTCTGGGTGTGGAGGGGATGTCCTGGATGACACGCCTCTTTAACATTGCGTGGAAGTCGGGGACAGTGACCAAGGAGTGGCAGACCTAGGAGCCTCCCTGGTAAAGTCTACTCCAAGGTACTGGAACGGAGGGGTTCGGCCGATAATCGAACCTTGGATTGAGGAGGAACAATGCGGATTCCGTCCTGCTCGTGGAACAACGGACCAGCTCTTTACTCTTGCAAGGATCTTGGAGGGGGCCTGGGAGTATGCCCATCCGGTCTACATGTGTTTTGTGGATCTGGAGAAGGCGTATGACCGTGTCCCCAGGGGTCTACTGTGGGAGGTGCTGAGGGAGTATGGGGTGAAGGGTTCCCTTCTTAGGGCTATCCAATCACTGTACACCCAAAGCGAGAGTTGTGTCCGTATGCTCGGTAAGAAGTCAGACTTGTTCCAGGTGGGGGTTGGTCTCCGCCAGGGCTGTGCTTTGTCACCAATCCTGTTTGTGATATTCATGGACAGGATATCGAGGCGTAGTTGTGGTGGGGAGGGGTTGCGGTTTGGTGACCTGAGGATCTCATCACTGCTTTTTGCGGATGATAACAAATCAATTCTACATTTCTATTCAAAGTATAGAAATTCACAGTAGGAAAATTAACTAGGAATAAAACCACTACAGAAAGAAGCATACAATCATTACATAGCAAAGATTTCATGAAATTTTTCATTGGTAAGAGTAAGTATAAAAAAATTTCATGAAATAAACACGAGGGAGACCAAGAATGATTAACATGTAAGTTTATTGAGGTTCACAGATTAAGGACGAACAGCATATAATTTTATTGAAAATTCACAGGACTGGTGGGAGTGTAATCCTGAGGGAAGTGGCAGGGAGAAAACGGGTGATAAAATGGGGTGCTTCTGGGGACATGGGATAGCCAGCCGAGGTGTACTGAGGAGAGTACTCGGGACTGGAAGGTGAGAAAAGGGGAGACATGTCAGAGCCCAGATCAGAGAAGGTGACATCATCCTCAGACTGAAAGCTGGAGGGAGGGTCAGGCAGATGGTCTGTCTGTGTAGAGGCGTCAATACACACATTCGCGGGGCGGATTCTGAATCTGAGAGATGGGGTGAACCCTGCATATCCATTTCCAGAGGGGGTGCGAAGAACTTCAAGTATCACAGTGATATCAGCAGTGAGATGCGCGAGCTGATAATGAGTGTTCAGATCCAAATCCAGCCCCTCCAGTAATGGAGAGAAGGAAAAGTGACAGGCACCTAGACACACAGAAGTGAGAAGCGAATAAACGGTATTATATTGATGAATTGGATTCACACTAAGATTAACACTATGATTATTAGTCACAGAGAAATATAAGAGCTAAGGAAACACACACACACACACAGGCACACACTCTCACACAGTCATGGTCAGGCATAGAAGACATAAACACACACACACACCCAGGGGCCTCAGCACACACACACACACACACACACACATACAGAAGGAAAGCAGAACATTATAACTTTATAATAATAATAAAAAGGAGTATTAATATATTATAAGTATAATATAATGAGTAGTAGGATATGTAGGATATTAGAAGGATAATATAATGATATAATGAAGTAGGGAGTACAGTAAATCACTTTCAAGCAATATAACCATATATGAAACAGAAAAGTAGAGCAAATATGAAGAAAATGTGAAATAAACTTACTCATAATGTACTTGAAGGTGGGGAAGAGTCTTGTCTCATGAGAAAAAGTCAGGAGAAATACAGACAAAGGCCTTAATTTTTAAGAAAGAACCAAGAGGGGCCATTTATAAGGTTAGTTGAGTCAAGTTGCACCCGCGAGATAACCATGAGACCAAGATCTCTCCGAAATGTTGTGTCTCGTACCTCTTTTGAAATCTAATGGTGTTTGGGAAAGGCTCTTTCCAAAACATAATTGTATTGTGGGACAGCTCTTTTTAAAATGTATTGGTATCATGGGAAGGTTCCTTCTAAAATATATTGGTGATATTGGTGTAGAAAACTGTAAAAATAACTGAGCCTCATCTCCAGGTGTCCGATCACTTCTGAGAATTCTCATCGGTGTGGATCTCGTGTGGTGGAACGGACCAAATAAATCTGGATCCTTGCTTCTTCTCACTCACAGCTGGTGTCTTATTTTTCTATCTCCAACTGGGTTTGCAGATGTGAGTATTTGCTTCTATGTTGAATTTTAAGTGTCTTTGGGTAATAGGCTAAATTTCAGCCAGCATAAGATTGAAAATATTACATGTCAAATTCAGGCTATTAAATTAAAACCAGACAGTATTATAACTAACCCTGTAGATGATAATATAGCAATATCAGAATGTTACTCTTCTTAGAGAGACCAAACTAGCTTCATTAATCTCTTCAGCGAAATCATCAACTTGCATACACAAACCCATATCTACATGTTTCTTTAAACAGATTAGTCCAGGAGTAATTGAACCACTTTTAAATATAATAAATTATTCCCTTAGCACTGGCTATGTACCTAAATCACTTAAATTAGCGATTATTAAACCCGATTAAAAAACCTGACATTGATCCCTCTCAACTGTCCAGCTATAGACCAATATCAAATCTCCCCTTCATCTCCAAGATCTTAGAAAAGGTTGTAACAAAGCAGTTATGCTCGTACTTACATAGGAACAACATTTATGAAATGTATCAGTCAGAATTTAGACTTCATCATAGCACAGAGACAGCGTTAGTTGAAGTAGTAAAAGACCTTCTACTGACCTTTGATCAGGGTTGTGTCTCACTGCATGTGTTACTTGACCTTAGTGCAGCTTTTGATACTATAGATCATACTATTCTCCTTGATAGATTAGAAAATGTTGTTGGCATTAAGGGAACAGTCCTCTCCTGGCTCAGGTCTCAGGTCTTATCTGACCGATTGTTATCAGTTCGTAGATGTAAATGGAGACCTCTCTATGCATACAGAGGTTAAATTTGTGTTCCACAAGGTTCTGTTTTAGGTCCACTGCTGTTTACTTAATATATGCTACCTCTAGGTCAAATTATTCGTAAACATGGAATTAGCTTCCACTGTTATGCTGATGATACACAGATGTATGTTGGAGCAAAGCCAAATGACAGACAGCAGCTTAATAAAGTTAATGAATGTGTAAAGGACATTAAAGGTTGGATGCTTATTAACTTACTGTTACTTAATTATGATAAGACAGAAGTACTTGTACTAGGACCACCTGCAGCTAAAACTAATCTCACAGTAACTCTGGATGGACTTTCTATTTCAACATGTGCAGCAATAAAATGTCACGTTGCGAGGTCGAGGCAGAAGCAAGTGCAGATATTAACATTTATTTAGACAAACGTTCTACAAAAGAAAGACACTAAGACAACTTGGCTTAACACTGTGTCATGAAACAAAACACAGAGACATAAATAAGATAACGAAAGACAAGTAAACAGTGCAGACAATGACTATATATACCCATGAGTGCTCATTAACCAAACGTGAATCAGATGCAGGTGGTCATGTGACAGCCAGTGCAGTGCAGTGCAGTGGCTGATGGGAACTGAAGTCCAGAGTTTCATGATACATGACAGAACCCTCCCCCAAGGGCACTAGTCCCGGAGCACCCAAAATTATACATCCTCCATCTGGTGGTCCTGGCCCCCTGGTCAAACTGTCCCTAGCAAAACCAGGAGGCCGAGCGGCTTCCACAACTGCACAGGGAGGCAGAGGAACTTTCTCGGCAGAACATGAAAGCAGGGCGACGTCCTTGGCAGAGCATGAAAGCGGGGACGTCCTTGGCAGAGCATGAAAGCAGGACGATGTCCTTGGCAGAGCATGAAAACGGGGCGACTTCCTCCATGGGACAGGAGAGGGGAGCAAGGCTCTCCACGAGACTCAAGGGGGGAGTGAGGTTCTCCACGAGGTTCAAGGGGGGAGCGAGGTTCTCCACGAGGTTCAAGGGGGGAGTGTGGTTCTCCGCGAGGCTCCAGGAAGGAGCGAGGTTTTCCGTGAGGTTCAACGGGGGAGCGAGGTTCTCCGCAAGGCTCAAGGGGGAGCAAGGTTCTCCGCGAGGCCAGGGAGAGGAGAGAGATTCTCAGTGAGGCCCAAGGGAGGAACGATGCCCTCCGCGGAGCATGAGGGGGAAACAATGTCCTCCGTGGAGGAGGAAGGGGGAGCAATATACTGAGTGCAGCAAAGAAAAGGAGTGATGTCTTTCGCGGAACATGGAGGCAGATTGATGTCCCCAGTGAAGCAGGATGGCAGAGAGATGACCTCAGCCGAGCAGGAAGGCAGAGCAACGTCCACAGCCGAGCAGGAAGGCAGAGCCACTGAACATGAAGGCTGAGGGAGAGCCATAATAGGGGAGGGAGGGTGGGAGTTGGTCTCAGTCCCGACCACAGACTCCCCCTCCTGTCGGTGTGGCATGGCGTAGTTCTTTATGAACGCCAGGTGTGGCCTGGTGCATGGTCTGTCTGTCTGGCTGCGGCAGCCCTAGCATGCGGTTATTATGATCGAATAGTTCATCTGTCTTTCTTCCCTGCTCCAATAGTCTTCTATACCACTCCTCATATGCTGCAAACCAGGCGTCCATCTTGGTGATCTGCTGCTTCTGATAATCGGTCTTTCGTTCCGTCACGTTGCGAGGTCGAGGCAGAAGCAAGTGCAGATATTAACATTTATTTAGACAAACGTTCTACAAATCAAAGACACTAAGACAACTTGGCTTAAAACTGTGGCATGAAACAAAACACAGAGACATAAACGACCAAAGTCTAAGACAACGAAAGACAAGGTAACAGTGCAGACATTGCATGTCAGCACTGCATGACATTGCAGTGCAGACAGTGCATGATTCAGGTGCAGGTGGTCATGTGACAGGCAGTGCAGTGCAGTGGCTGATGGGAACTGAAGTCCAGAGTTTCATGATATATGACATAAAAGACCTTGGTGTGATTATTAACTCCAGCCTATCGTTTGATGCTCATGTAGATAATATTACTAGGATAGCCTTTTTTCATCTCAGAAATATTTCTAAAAAAATATATTGTCACTACATGATGCAGAAATACTAATTCATGCATTCATCACATCTAGATTAGATTACTGTAATGTCTTACTGTCTGGATGTTCCAGTAGGAGCATAAACAAACTCCAGTTAGTCCAGTATGCTGCTGCTAAAGTCCTAACTAGAACCAGAAGATACGACCACATCACCCCGATCTTATCAACACTGCACTGGCTCCCAGTGAAATCTCGCATTGATTATGAAATACTATTATTAACCTATAAAGCACTAAACAGTCTTGTGCCACAGTATCTAAACAAACTTCTGGTTTTCTATGATCCACCATCTATGACGGTTACCTCGAATAGTGAAGGCTACAGCAGGGGGAAGAGCTTTCTCTTATAGAGCCCCACAATTATGGAACAGTCTTCCCTATTAGTGTTCGGGACTGCTGGCCCGAATTTAGCCTATTATCTGGCAACTGGAGTATTTATATCTTATGTACACCGTAAAAAACCAATACATTTCAGAAAGATTAGGATCTCAATACCAATAGGGTTAAAAAAAAAAAAAAGAAGCTCATCTACATTCACCATGAGGATTATAAACAATGCTATATGCATCACACCTCCACAAAGAAAGAAGAAACAAAGTATTTTACATGCACACGGTGGGATACTTTCAGAAACAGCATCAAACAATGGCTTGGCTTGCATGGTAAGAATCAGAGAATTGTAAAAACATACAAACGTTGTCTAGAAATCAAGTTTGACAATGTTCCCAAAGACGTGGGTTTCACTCCACTTGCCACAGGCGTTTCATTGACAAAAAGCGCTTGTATGCGGCTGAGAAACAGGTCACACAGCGTCCTAAAGCTCCAGATGCTCACAAAAGTCAGTCTATGTAATTGAGTAGTAGTACCTCAATAATTGAATGTCCAACAAAGAAAGTTAGGTCCAGGACGGGCCTGCCAGTAGCTTGTGCAGGTCCTGTGTTTCCTGCCTTGTTCATAATTTGTAAGAAAGTGGACAAGTACATTACTATGGCAGGCAAACACCAGAACGACCATCTTTTACTGGCATAAATGTTGTCAGCAGGTAGGTAAAAACAAAGAACACACACCCACACACATTTGAACTTGTAAGTTTTATGCCATATGCTGGGTACCATGGCTAACTTTCAATTACAATTACATCATTTATTTTATGTTTATTGTACAGTCAGAGTTAGATTTGCATTGTTATGCATACATCTTCAGTCAGAACACTGTTAACACAGTTTATACTTAAGTGTTTTTATTTACAAATTCATTTGATTATAGTTTTTTTTAAATATTATTTACAGTCTAGTTGCTGAAAGCTACTGAGATGAAGGAAGACACTAGCATTCTTGTGCATATTTGAGACAAAGACTCTGTGTCTCTGGAGGTGTGATACCATAAGTCCTTTTACAGACAGTACACCAGGTTCTTGAGAAATTCTACTGGGTTACTGGGAAATACAGTTACTGGGATCTCAGAAGTACATTGAGTTATAATATTGCATTATCAAATAATAATGAATAATTCCCACACGTTATTGCACATTTCAAAAGGAAAGCATTGACTAACTACATAGTCTGTATATTGTTGGTTTGTCTGACTGCACAAGTCTTGGCCCAGTAATTGAATATGATAAAAATGTAGTGTAGTAGTTCATGGTTCAAAAAATCGAAATAGTGAAGGTATTTTTTTTCCTAAAGACCAAAAAAATTAATAAAAAATTCAAATCACCTGCTCAATTGCTTTCGAATTGCTACTATTTATAAATATTTAAATAGAAGCCATTGTGGAATAGTTATGGCACATATAATAATATAACTTTTCCATTTTTTATGTGCTTTCTTTTCCGAAAAGGGCCAACCTTCGATCTTCTGTGAGAGGATCATCCGCCATAGAATAATTGTGTCATATCACAGCTGTTACGCTCCCGCCGACAGAGGGCGATGCGGCATTGAAGAGCAAAGACTCTTGTATGTGGACACGCATGGTTCGTTTGTTTTGATTCTCCCTGTGTGCAAGCATTGGTTGATTTACTCCAGGTGTTGGCGATTTAGTTTAATTATGTTTGTTATTTAAATGTTTTGTGTTGTTGTGCAGTTCGCGCAGTATTATTTGTTTACGTCATGTGATAGAAAATGGGTTACGCATGATAAGCGGTCTTGTTTTCGTGTCCTATTGCTGTTTCTTGCCTCGACTTTAGTTGTGTTTTGTCTGTTTACTTCTTTATTAATAAAGACTTTGATCTGTGCCTGTTTCCGCTCAAGTCCCATTTCATAACAGAATACTGCGCCTATAATGCGGAAGCAGCAGGTCACCATGAGCGCCGCCGAAGCGGCCAAGTTTGAAGCGTGGCATAGTTCGTTCAGGGAACAGAGCAAACAGCTCAACGAGGAAACTGCTCGTCTCCACTGCCTTCTGAAGCCACTGCAGCAAGTCGGGCCACGAGCCACGTCGCCCCCAACCCTGTGTTTTGGTCTGTTTGCTTCTTTATTAATAAAGACTTTGATCTGCGCCTGTTTCCGCTCAAGGTCCGTTTCGTAACAGCAACCAGAGACAACATTTCCCATCCTGCACTGCGGTTTACAAATATGACCGCCATGGATTACAATTCCCAGATCACTCACATTCATTCTAATTATGCACAACAGCATCCAATTCACAGCACTCACAGGCACCGTATGTAGAGACTGCTTCTACACAATAACTTTGTGGAGTAATATGCTCAGTTGCTTATTCCATGTTGTATTTCCAAGCTTTATCTCACATTTGCTTTTCTGATCATTTACGCCGTTAACCTTGATTCTGTTCTGCCTAGTTTAGGGTTAGGGTTAGGTTTGCCTGATCATTTTACCATAGCCCTGAGTTGTTTTGTGCCTGATCCTTTGTACTTCATATTGTTTGATTAAACTGCCATACCTGCACTTGCTTCTGTCTCAGCCTCCATTACGTGACACATTGTAAACCAATAGGTGCTGACAATAATGCAGCTAAAAAGGATCTTTTTAAATCTTATGAAAAAACATGAAGCTCTTGATGCTTCAAACTACAGGTAATGTAAATACCATGAGTTTCTTTGGCAGCTTTGGAAAGAACTTTTCTGCAATATTTTTATGTTTTTCTCACAAAAATGGAATTCATAATAATGATAATCATTATCACGTCATATAATACCACTTGTAAAATCTGATGTACAATGTATTTTAACTAGAGATGCACCGATGTATCAGCCAATAATAGTTTAAAAACATCCGATGATCATGGCCATGGCAGCAGCTTTGTGTGACTCGTACTCCACAAACGCAAAACCACGGTTCTCGCTTTTGTCCGTGGCACAGGGGTACACGATAACATCCACCACTCCATCTGTTACCTGAACACACAATCGATATGAACACAAATAAGACACCGTTCACTCAGGACTAAAGCAAAGGCGCCCTGTAAGAGGAGGAGTTAGCGTGTGTCTGTAGCTGACATGCTGCAGCAGCTGAGCTGCATTACTGAGTAACCAAAACACAGACCTTCATCATCTCTTCTTGGATCTCCCCCTTCTTCCTGTCTTTAGGGATAGAGCCGATGAAGAGGCGACAGTTATCCAGACTCACACACTCCGATGAACTTCCCTGGACGGATTTCGTAGTTGTCGAAGAGGGTAATGTCTAGCTGCGCTGCTTCTCGGGTGGTGTACATGATGAAGGCGTAGCCGCGGTTCTCGCCACTGAACTCCATCATCAAGCGGAACTCGTAGATGTAGTCAGCGCATTCGAACACGGGCACCAACTTGTCCTCGTACATATCTCTGGGAATTTTCCCCACAAATACCTCACAGCCTTGAGGAGGAGGAGGGCCTTCCCAGCCTAGAGCACAAACACAAAGTCAGCATCCATCTCTAACGAAAACACTTCAAACCTGTCCCGTTATCCTACATTTAAACTGATACAGTTCTTCATCATTCCTGACATTTAACCATAGAAAACATGCCAGTGTCTTTAATCACATTCCCAGTGGGTCAGAAGTTTACGTACACATTGTTAGTATAAATAAAAATCTTAGTTTAAATTGTTTAGAAGCATTTGTGACCGAGCTGTAAAGGAGACCTATTATTTCTAAATTCACTTTCACATGGTGTGTGAAGTGTGTGTCAGCAGTGTGTGTACACACCCACCAAATAACGGTAAAAATCCACACAATCCTTTTTTATATTCCCTATAAATCATAAACAGTGTCTCAAAATGAGTTGTTCGTGTTTTCTCTCCAACACGACGGAACAGGCCCCGCCCATGACTGGTGACGGACTCTGTCCTATTAGCATAGCTCCACTATAGCATAGGAAACAATTTGTAAACAATTGTTGGAAAAAAATGACTTGTCATGCACAAAGTAGATTGTCCTAAATGTCCTAAAAAGAAAAAAAGATAGTTATGTGATATATAATCTGAGTTTTAATGACTTCAACCTACGCGTATGTAAACTTCATCCTTCAACTGCAGTACGAGCTGTTAGCTACAAGGTTCATATCAGCATGGACGCTGTACTATAAAGGGTTGTGCTTCCCAAAACAATTCCATTCCCTGTTCCCTGGAATCCTAATCTTAATCCTAATCCTAATCTTAATCCCAAAATCCAACAGCACCTCAGTGTCTCTGCTCAGTGATGCTACTGAAACTCTTTATTAGTGTTTAATCTGTTCGTGCACTGAACATGTTAAACTGTTTCTGCCAATCCGAGCATATTCCTCACTTCAACACACACACACACACACACACACACACACACACACACACACGCACACACAGGCATTAATTTTTAACATTTACATTTAATCAGCTGTATTATTATATATTTTCTCAAAGCATTTAATTCTTTACGTGGTGGCGGACCCACCAGTTTCCTCTGTCTGAGGGCAGGAAAACACATCGATTTCATGCTGTTGTGTAAAGATGATGTCTCTTGTGTGGAATGACAACAAAATTGCAGTTTGTAATCTCTGTTAGTTCTGCAATTTTACACCGGACGCTGCACCAGTGAAGCGCGAGTTTCAGCATCAAGTCTAATTTCACCGCGATGTTCTCCGCGGTGCTTGGGAGCGGTGCGACGTCCTCAGCTGGGCCTGGAGGCTGAGCGGCATCCTCAGCTGGACGTGGAGGCTGAGCGGCATTCTCAGCTGGACAGGGCTGCTGATCAGCGTCCTCAGCTGTACAGGAGCTCCACCACTGAGACCTCCCAATAGGCCTCAGGCCGGAGCCCTGCTGTCCTCATTGACCCCAACATCCACCCCCCCCCCAAAAAAAAATCTCTGGAATAGCAATCACCTGGACCTGAGACGTGGCTGGGACCAGAGGCTGGGCCATGGCCGGGACAGGGCTCAGAGGCGTGGCATGAGCGAGAGACGTGACTTGAGCGAGAGACATGGCTTGAGCTTGAGATGTGGCTTGAACTTGAGACGTGGCTTGGATAAGAGACGTGTCTTGAGCTTGAGACATGGCTTGAGCGAGAAACCTGGCTTGAGCGAGAGACATGGCTTGAGCCTGAACTTGACTTGAGACATGGCTTGAGCAAGAGACATGTCTTGAGCTTGAACTTGAGACATGGCTTGAGCGATAGACGTGGCTTGGATAAGAGACATGGCTTGAGCTTGAGACATGGCTTGAGCTTGAGACTGAGTCTGGACGTGGACGTCGTTGCCTTGGGACTGGGTCTGGACTTGGGTGTCGTGGACTTGAGACTTCGATCTGAGCGAGCCCTCCAGCTCCTGCATTTTGGCAGTCAGATCCTCATTCTGTCTCTCCAGCTGCTGCCGAGCAGTCTCACTCCTCTGAGCCTTGCTGCGCACACCCACTAGCTCGGTGCTCAGCGTGTGCATTTGCCTTCTTCAATCGGTCATTGACGATTTCAATGTTGTCCTGCTCCTCATCTCATTCCTCCTCCAGCTGAGAGATACGAGCCTCCAACCTCAGTTTCACATTATTCAATGCAGATATTTTGGAGTTACAGCTGGTCACTTCATCATGCAGCTCATTTCTCTCCTGGAGAACCTGCCTCTGACTGCGATCAGCTGCAGACAGTTCCTCACATAACTGCACCTTTTCAGCCTCCAGACTCTTGACTTTGCGTTCACTCTCTTCTGCGCTGCTCCATGCAGCATCGCGAGTTTTAATGGCTTGGATGAGTTGAACTTCCTGCTCGGACAGGTCAAGCTCCAGCTTCTTCTTTGCTGCTACAGCCAGAGCTTTCTGGTTCCTCTATTCCTCCAGCTCTGCCCCCATTTCATGCAATTGTTCCAATTTCTTTTCTAACTCCGCTATTTGTGTTTTGACGGGGTGAAGCTGGTTCTCTGCACTCCTCCTTCTCATCTTTTTCTCCTTCAGAAGCTCCCTTTGTCGATTTCGCTCGTCCTCTTGTTGACAAAGCCGTATGCTCAGAACCCATTTCCATAGTGTCTCCTCTTGCAGCAAAACCTGTGTTGTTTGTAGTTGCGCCTCCACAGATGAGCCCTCTTCAGTAGCTTTGACGTAGCTACTCTGAGTGACTATGCCCGGAGCTTGAGGAATGGCTTGGGTAAGAATGTCTGGAACCCGAACCGTGGTAGGAACTTGGGCGTCAGATACCTTGGACGTGACTTGGGCCTTGACTTCATAGACTTGTGACTTGACTTGGGCTTTGCAATCGGAGACTTGAGACTGAACTTGGAGGTCCGGAACTGAAGGCGTGGCTTGGATTGAACCTTGGGACTTGGCTTTGGCTGAGTCCTGGACGTGAGCTTGGGCTGGTGCTTGGGCTGCAGGGACGTAAACTTTGACTGGGGCTTGGACTTGAAACTCTGACTTGGCTTGGACCGGAGCCGTGACTGTGACTGGAACATGAACTTGGAACTTAGCTTTGAGTGGAACTCTGAGAATTGGGTCTGCAGACTTGGAAATGAATGGATTTTGCCTAACTGGATGCGCGGTGATTGCTCTATATCCTTCCTCATAAGAGAGGTGGAAGGACGGGTCCGGCGGGGGCTTGGCTGTGGCTGTGACATGGAGTTTGGCTGTGACCTGGACCTGTGGTTGTGCCTGGACAGGGACTTGCGATATGTCTTGGACAGGGCCGGGAGACTTAACTTGGACAGGGACCTGGACCGGGGACGTGGCAGGGACATGGAAATGGGGCGCAGCAGGGACATGGAACTGGGACGTGGCAGGGACATGGAACTGGGACGTGGCAGGGACATGGAACTGGGACACAGCAGGGACATGGAACTGGGACTGGAGACTTAGCTTGGTCTGGAGACTTGGAGATGATCGGAACTCGCTTCGCTGGATGAGCGGTAAGAGTCTTGTCTAGTCTCCTCTCGATGTCTCACCCACTCATAGTGCCCAAGGAAGAGGGGCTCCGCACTAGTCACCCAATTCGCTTCCCTCAGCACTCTATCCAGGTCATAATTCTGACCTGGTTCTCCGAACTCCACCAAAAACAAGTCAAGAAACCACCTAATATCCTGCAGCACCCAGGGTCTCGTGGCGGTCATTCACTGTGCCCTTGTGCGAGCCTTGCCAAAAAACCGAGACATAATAAACAGAATAAACTGTCTTTCGGTTGGTTTCGGGTCGCACAGGCTGGTAAAGTAACACTGACAGTCCATTACAAAATAATCTGTATACCCGATCAAACCATCGTACCGGTCAGACATGTCCTTGTTAGTCCGTTGTGCAAAACTCATAGAATCCAAGGCGGGGACCTGTGACGTAGACTCCAAGGCAGGGCGTCCTCTCCGTTTGTTTGCTGTACCCATGGTTGGAGGCAGTTCAATCTGTCACGTGGCGTGACGGGAATTAAGTTGGCAGGATGCAATCGCAGTGAAACGGTGATGTCTTATTTACAGTTTTGAGTGCAAAGCAAAACAATAGAAACAGAACTCCTAAGCTAAGCTATGCTCACTGACTATGACTAAGGCTAAAGCTAACTTGGCTATGGCTATGACTATGACTAGAACTATGACTGTGACTAGGACTAAGGCTAGAACAAGGCATGAAAACAAAGTCACTCCATTCAAGTCGTTATATTAGTCAGTATACAAATCGTTATCAGCGTATTATTGAACCGCGCCGTGCGAAGCACGGCTCACAGTATACATAGCTGTCCCAGTCATTAGCCGGCAACCGCTAACAGCTGTGCGCACTTCCCTGTACGCACATCTGACACGATGGGGCGAAGACATGACGTCACCCCAGAAGAAGTCCGCGCATGCGCAACAGCACTCAGCTCGCGCTGTTACTCCGGGAGAACCGTGACACTGAGGTCATTAACTCAAAGCTTCACATACTTTTTCCAGAAGCACTATGAGGTTTTCTTGGTTGTTCTCAATAAAGAAATGAGGGATTAGAATTTTTTTGTGTGTTATTATTTTAGGCACATTATATTTGTCAAAACCCCTGACTTAGATGAAGATCAAATCACATTTAATGACAAATTTATTCAGAAAACCATGAAATTCTAAAAAATACTTTTTCTTCCCACTGTATTTCCAATGGAGTTATCAACATGAAATTTTCACCATACACCTGTATTAACTCAAGAAATCCAGAAATATTCCCAACTTTAACGTCCATAAATAAAATTATGTGTGATAAAGTTACCTTAGCATACAGTAGTTAAATTCACAGCTTCATTATTAGTAGGGACATGGCACAGAAGCAGGTAATAAACTTACAATCTCTCTCTATAATAACTATTTATTATAATTCGTTCAAATAAATGCAATCTTCTCGCACGACTTTATCTCTGTGTATGATTTATAGTGGGCAGGATTCTAGATCTAACAACCTGTATGTAAAACAACTATCTGAATTAACTGTGATTTTTATCCTTTCAGACAAATTTTGCACTGCAAACATAAATTACAGCTTTAACGTGTCAGTGCCGGTAAGTGACCGTGATATAAGTGTGATAAACCAGGGCCAGGTGTGTATTACACAATTCTAATGCATTAAATTGGATTATCTCCTACATATATGCTAAACTCCACATGGAAATTTTTGCAGTGTTTCTTGCAGCCGAGATAAATTTGCAAAAGCTAATTAATTACGATCTTTTATTAAATCAGGTGTGTGATATAAGAGAAATAGCTAAACTATGCAGAGACGAGGACCTCTGGGACTGAAAATAAAGAACATTGATGTCACAGTTTCCTAGTTTTATTTTAACAATGTTTGAATATTGCTCTTACCTAATTAATCTGTGGAACAATCTCAGCATTGTGTAGCCTATAATTACAGTGCTCCAAGACATTTCCTAAACATTTCCTAAAACAGTTCCTAAACTGTGATAATAGTTAAAATATATTTACCATTCAATACATTTGCAGTAATAAAGTCATCAATATACATAATTGGGGAAAAATAAGAATTATGAAAATGTTCATTAAACGTGGACGTATTTCAAACACAGGGATGGTTCCACTTAAATTGATGTGTGTATGAGCAGATATAACCTGTGCATATGGTCTTCTGAAATAGCTTTCAGGGGGTATTTATACATGTACAAGACATATTGCAGAAAGACTATTGACAGGTCTATAAATAGCTCGATAAATTTTGAGGGGTGTAAAAAAAGGTGTGACCTCATGTGAGGGTGTTTAGTGTGTTAGGCTGTTATTACTAATAATTACACTGCGGTGCTCTTGAATTGTAGACACTCAAATGAATTGTTACACTTTGGTACTTATCCCTTATGATTTGTTTATTCATCAGCGCTATCAGTCATACCACTGCAAAACAGCAACTCCACTTCCCAGAATGCACCACGAACTACAAATATTGCAGACAACAACTACACTTCCCAAACACACACATGGACACATTCACTGTCCCCGTAGTTGTTATCAGAGACACTTGTTTCCAATTACACACACACTAACATTTAAAAGACTCTCATTCAGTCATCAAATTGTGAAGTATACGTTTAGTTGCCTTTTGTCTATACCAAGCCTTCGTACCGTGTCTGTTTATTCTGGTTTTTTGACTTTGCTTCCATTTACGACCTTGTCTCTTTGCCCTTCCCTGTTTGTACTGTTTGCCTGATCGCCTGACTTCTGCCTGTTCATGATTATTGACATCTGCCTTATCCTTTGGACTTCTTGTTGTTTTATTACACTGCCATACCTACATTTGCTTCTGTCTGTGCCTCCAAATCATGACAGAATAGTTCGCCAAGCTTGCCTGTCTGACTGAACAGGTCACTCGGCTTTCCCAGAGCACACCAGAAGTAATGCAGACTCACTCCCCGTTTCCTCGGATACCAACGCCACAGATGTACGCAGGTGATCCAGTGCGATGCAAGGATTTTCTTCTTTAATGCTTGTTGTCCTTCGCTAGCTATGCAGGCATGTTAGAAGCATGCAAGGTCACTTACTTCATGGAGCTATTAATCGACAAAGCCTGGGCAACAGTAGTATGGGAACTAGGTGGCGAAACCATCTCCTTCTATGATCGGTTTGTGGGGCTGTTCCAATGTGTCTTCGATCACAATCCTGACAGCAAGGACTTGGGAGAAGAGGTCATGACCATTTCCCATGGCTCATAACGCGTAGCAGAATATGCTCTTGAGTTCCGGACAATCACTGCGAGGAGTGAGTGGAATGAAGCAGCGCTGAAAACTGTATTTTGCAATGGACTAAACTCAGAAGTAGTAATGAAACACACTTGCCCTGATGACCAAGTCACTCTTGACCTGACAATTTGTCTTGATCACCTACTTCTCAGCTTCCATCCAGCCCGTTGCGATGGAGCTGTCACAGCTCCGAAAAACCTGGCGGAGCCTATGCAGCTGGAGTGTGCGTGGCTCAACTAAGCTGAATGTGAGCCACGCCATTGAGAGTTTCGCTGCTTTTACTGTAGACAAGACACCCATCTCATTTAGCAGTGTCCTCTCAAGTTTTGTCGGGACACCAGAGAGTGAATGGACACTACATCCCACTCCCAGTTGGTGAGTCTATCCCAATTATTCTCTCCTCAAGCCTTCATTTTACCAGTCATAGTAGAATGCTCAGAAATTTCCTCTGTCCTCACAGCACTAATTGACTGTGGAGCGGCAGGGAACTTCATCGACCATGATTCAGCACAGAAGATCAACATCCCCGTGTGATACTTATTAAATACCAGGATCTCCAGGAGGTGTTCAGCTAGGAGAGAGCCAGTGGACTACCACCACACTGATCCTATGACTGCACCATCACATTACTTTCTGGAGCCAGTCCAGGGAGGGTGTGTCCGCTGTCCTTTGGTGAGCAGGGAGCCATGTAGGAATATATTCAGGAGGCACTCCAACAGGGATACATCAGACACTCCACATCTTCTGCTTCAGCTGGTTTTTTGGGGTGGATTCAAGCCATGCATAGATTACCGAAGTCTCAACCAGGTTTCAGTCAAATACCGGTGTCCCTTGCCATTGGTTCCAGCTAAAGTATTCACCAAGCTCGATCTTTGCAGTGCATATAACCTGGTTCGCATCCAAGAGGAAAACAAGTGGAAAACAGACTTCAGTGCCACTTCTGGCCACTATGAGTGCTTTGTAATGCCGTATGGGCTGTCTAGTGCCCCCTATGTGATCCAGTGCCTGATCAACGATGCCCTGAAGGACATGCTGAGGAAGTGTGTCATCACATACATTGACAACATATTGGTCTATTCCAGTTCTCTTGAGGAACACCTCATCCACATACACCATGTGTTAAAAAAGCTTCTCCAGCATCAATCGAAATTCCACCTACACACCATTTAATTTCTGGGCTACATCATTAGCTCTGGGGGAGTTGCAATGGACCAAGAAAAGGTGAAAGCAGTGGTGGATTAGCCCATTCCTCACACGGTCAGAGAATTGCAATGGTTTCTGAGGTTCACTAACTTCTACCGTTATTTCATAAGAGGATTCAGCTCCATAGCACACCCCTTGACGTCTATGCTGAAGGGGAAACCTAATCTGCTGCCATGGAACCCAGCTGCCAGAATGGTAGTCAAATGACTCAAACAGACATGCACCACCGCTCCTTTTCTCATGCACTCAGATCCCACTAAACCTTTCATTGTAGAGGTAGATGATTCAGAGAATGGAATTGGTGCTGTGCTGTCTCAGAGGTTTGGGGACAAACCTTAGCTTCACTCAATCGCTTTCTTCTCCAAAAAGTTGTCCTCAGCGGAAAAGAACTATGATCTGGGAAACAAACATCTTCTAGCTGAAAAATTAGCCCTGGAGGAATGGCAACACTGACCAGAGGGGGCCACGCACCCATTTATTGTCTTCACGGATCATAAGAACCTCGAATATCTACGCACTGCTAAATATTTGACACCTCGCCAGGCCCATAAGGTCTTTGTTCTTCTCACATTTCCAGTTCACACTGTCCTATCGACGGGCATCACAGCTGATGCATGCTCCCAGGTACACGGCCCAGAGGTACAAGTAGGAGTTCCTTATCCCACCTACCTGTACTCTCAGCTCCATTGAGTGGGAGTTAGATCAGACCATAGCTTGAATTCTAACCTCTCAGATCTCAGCTGCATGTCCCCCTGGTAAACAGTATGTGCTCGAACTGCACCGGCTGGGACGGCCAGCATTCACTACAGCGCACCTACTATCTAAAATGTGAGATGTACAGGTGGCCCAACATGCTGAGGGATGTGCATCAAGTGGTCTCGTCATCTTCAACCTGTGCCAAGTCCAAGGTTCCTTGAACATCACCAGTTAGCAAACTGGTTCCACTGCCCATTACAGGAGCATCCCTAGTCACATATCTCTGTGGATTTCACCACCAACCTGACAGAGTCTCAGGAAAACACAATCATCTAGGTGGTTATGGACAAGATCTCTAAGTCACTCTGCTTAATTCAATTACCATCCCTCCCATCAGCCTTTGCCACAGCAGAAGTACTGTTCCAACACATGTTTCGATACTTTGGACTCCCTGAGGAGATCGTCAGCGATCGAGGACCACAATTCACATCACAGGTGTGGTCCAGCTTCATGAACAAAATGAGCACCACTGTCAATCTAACCTCAGGATACCACCCACAAGCCACTGCCCAAGTGGAACGTGCCAACCAATATATCAGTTGGTTCCTCTGAACATTCTGTGCAGCCTAGCCAGAGGACTGGTCCTGATTCATCCCCTGAGCCGAATATGCCCAGAACTCCCTACTTCACTCAGCAACACAACTCACCCTTTTTCAGTGTGTCTTAGGCTACCAGCCCCCTCTGTTCCCATGGAACACCAGCACCACAGATTCCTCAGCAGTTGACCACTGGTTCCAGCTGAGCGAGCAGGTCTGGGAAAGCAACACAAGTGGAATGCTAACAGTCATCGCAGCGATCATCCATGCTACCAGCCAGGTGACGCAGTCTGGCTCTCCACTCAGACAAACACAAACCTGTAAAAAACTCAGTCCATGTTGCATTGGACCATTCAAGATCATTAAACAGATCAAAGAGGTCCTCCTCATGCCTGAAGCCGACATGACGACCAACCAGGTTCTGCTCACGCCTGAAGTCAACGTCACGACCAAACAAGTTATGCTCACACCAGAGTCTGTTGATACGACCAACCAAGATAGGCTCACACCAGAGTTTGTTGACATGACCAACCAAGTCCTCATGTCTGAAACCGACATCATGACTAATCAGGTTCTGCTCATGCCTGAAACTGATGTCACGACCGACCGGGTTCTGCTCACGCTAGAGTCTGTTGACACAACCGTCCAAGTACTCCTCATGCCTGAAACTGACGTCAGAACCGACCAGGTTCTGCTCATGTCTGAAGTCGATGTCACGGCCAACCATAGCCAGTGACTACATTTCCCATACTGCACGGTGGCCTACAAACATGGCCACAATGGACTGCAATTCCCAGAACATTCACACACACACAGAACACTCACACTCATTCTGATCACACACACCTGCATCCAATCTTACACACACTTAAACCCACTGTATATAAGGGACTGTTCTAACACTATGACTTCTATGGTGTTATTATTTTGATCTTGTTCTTGCACCCGTTCTTGATTCTGGTTTTGCCTCATTTATGCCTGTTTGCCAATTGCCTGACCCATTGAATGTTTTTTACCACACTATTGTCTGATGTTTTAGATTTGTATGCCTGTCTCCCTTTAAATAAAATCTCTGTTTCCATCCTAACGTCCATTGCGTTTTTTACCTTTAATATCCACATGAGATATCATGGCTGGTGGTGGTAGCACAAAGGTTAACACATTGGACTTCTGATTGGAAGGTCATGATTTCAAACCCCAGCATCATCAAACTGTCATTGCTGGGCCCCACTGCTCAGTTGTATAAATGATGGATAAGGGCATCTGCCAAATGCCATAAGTGTTAATGTGTCTTTTTAATTTTTCTCTGACCTCCATTCACAAACCGGCATTCAACCATGCACTTGACGATGCCCCTGCCATCATAGGCCCCGGTGCAATCTCTGCTGTTTTCTCAATTTGGGGACACACCTGACCATGGCCCAAGTTGAAGCCTAAATACTGTACTTCCACCCAACCAATTGCACATTTCTTTGGGTTTGCTGTGAGAAAATCCAAAAGGAATGGTAACAAAATGGTGTAAACCAAATGGAGTGGAAAAGGCTATGAAAGATATTGGAGTCAAGGGGATCTGACAATTTCCCAGTGTCAAATAAAAGCGAGCTGCACTTAATTGTCTGAGCAGTTCATTTAGCCTTGGCAGTGGATACGAATCAAATTTAAACACCATGCAGACTTTTCTAAAGTCCACACAGAGCTGGATCATTCCATCTGGTTTAGAAACCAGGACCTCCAGACTATACCAGTCACTGTGGGACTGCTGTATTACACACATATTGAGCATGGCTGCAAGCTCTTCCCGCACCACTTGTTTTGACTTCATGCCACCCCTTGGGCATCTCAATGTGGTGTTCTATGAGATTAGTGTGACTGGGTAGAGGCGAAAACACATTGGAAAATTCAAACTTTGCCACCTCTGTGATTTGGAATGGTGAGAGGCTGTATTCACAGGGGACAGGAGTGGATTGAGCCAAAAACATGGTAAATTTTGGACCAATTATATGTAATTCTATTAAAATCTGGAAGGAGGCAGAGAAGATCATGGGAGCTTTGTGTTCATATAGTGACTCTACTCCCCTCTGGCATAATAGGTCATAAGCTGTTCATTTCAAACGCTGGTTTGAATGTGATATTTATACTCTAAAAAATTTGCATAACAATAAGGTCTCAAATCCTTTCAGAGTCTAAAATATGAATTCTCTCTCCCAGGATTTTTTTTTTTGTGTGTGTGTGTGTGTTCAAGATTTAGGTCTTTGCTGAAAGATTATAGAGTACACTGGTCCACTAGGGGCACTCCTCGCTATATGATAAATTGGATAGATTCTAATATGCTTTCTAGAGGTTTTGTTAGTACAATCTATGAATCACTTCTGGTACGACAATATTCAAATATTCCAGTTATGGGAATTTTCCCTTAACACAGTGATTGATTGTGATACTCTCTGGGGAAATTGTTTTGTTACCTCAAAGAACCTGGCTCATCAAATGATCCATTATAAATGAATATATAGGGCTTATGACACTCCCTGTTTGTTATATAAGTTGTAAAGAAAGTCTGACCAAAACATACATAAAAATGTTTTGGGAATGTTTCTGATCTTCTGCTCAGGACGTGGTGTCAGATCTTCTGAGGACTCAGATCCAAAAGAACCCATTGGTTTTACTTTTACTTGATGATTCTAGATTGGTTTATCAAAGGATGATCGTGTCAGTTGGTCTTACTGCTTCTAAAAAAGTTATCTTAAAAGTGTGGTTGGAATCATCTACCCCAGTTATGTCTACTTGAATGTCATATCTGAAGGTTATCACCCTTTTAGAGACCTTTAGAGATTTTAAGTGTAATTAAACTTTGTTTATTGGTATTATTTTGTCTGTTGCTTGTTTAGTCGATAGTAATGACTTTTCTTCTTTTCCATTTCATGATCCTGGGCAAATCATGGGCTTTTGTATAATAGTTAAAAAAGGAAGAAAAAAGGAGTCACCAAAAAAGGAGTCACCAAAAAAGGAGCGGATTGAGCCACATGTTTTGGTTCACTGCTGGTCCCAGCTCCTTGCTCTCAAAGCTACCTTTGCCAAAACCACAGGGATTATCTCTCTCCATCACCTAGGAAGATTGGGGTCATATATCTGCTGTGTACTGCCTTTATCTGTTTGCCTTACCGCTTAATTGACATCACCGACTTACTTTGGTCTTTGCCACTTTACGATTAATTTGGAGCACAATGTGAGCAATAATACAGGCACTTTATCTCTCTGGAAAACTCACATAGCCAAATGTCACCTATTATTTACAACCTGGATTGATGTGCTTGCACCTGCAGCATAATCCCTTGTTTTAAATGCCCCATTGGCAGGTCAAGAATGTACGGAATTTCATTTTTACTCCTAGATGCTCCCTCCTCCTGACAAATAAGACGCTGTGAGGCTTGTGTCCATATAGTAATTCAAACAGGGAGCACCCCGTGGAGGCTTTTTGGACCTATCATACTGCAAATAATAGGGGTTCGGGCCAGTTATCCCCATTTTAAGTGTGTGTGTGTGTGTGTGTGTGTGGAGAACAAAACAAATGATTTATGTTAATACTAGACTTGTGGGTTTTCTTGAATAAGTTTTCTACATGCTTTTTAAAAGTTGCTAATGTAACCCATTCATTTATTGGACATGACACAATATCAGTTTTTTTCCCCCAAGAATACTTCAGTAATATTTCCAGAATATTTTGCTTCATGAGACTTTTATTAGGCTTGAAATAAAAAGACAATGGCAGCACAAATTAGCAGGCAAGGTTTAGTAATAATGTGCCAGTAATATTTGCACCTATTCTACTTTAAACAGCATGATAACTGTTGTGAATATGCACAAATAACTGGTCTACAACTCAAGAACTTTAGCATTTCGAATGTTGCTCTGGTTGAGGTGGGGAATGCGCTCATCGAGGAGCACTCCCATCTCCAGCAGCATGTTTCTTGGAATCGGGCGAGCATTCCGGGAGACGTACACTTTCTCCAGTTGTGCATCCATGGGAGAGGGCTTGTACTCCATGCATGAAGAACCAGTCAAACCATGAACACACTTCACCTCCACTTTATAAAAGAATAAACCGTGATTCAGTGCACAGACATCCATCTTCACTCCAGATTTCAGTGGAGCATTGCATGTCCCAAGAAGGTCGTCATCTACACCATTGTCCTCGTCCCACACCTCCATGTTCACAGTGCTGAAATGAGTAAGGTCCACAGTTCCAAGGTAGAATTCGTGGTTCCAAATAGGCGAGTCATCATCCGTGATCACAGGTGTCTGGCCTCTCTGATTTCCATTGAGGAGGATCTTGACGAATGCGTCTGTCTGAGTCCAGTAATCTCCATATAAACCTGTGGCTTTGATTGCAGTTACGATGACTTCAGCAAATCCTCTCTGAATTGGGCAGCAGTTGAGGGCCACATCCGGTTTGTTGTGGCAGCTGCAGCTACACGGTTCGTAGGGGTTGGTCTTCACACCGGTCTTACATGGGCTTGTGCAGTTTTTCAACAGGCCCCTCTGAAGGATGTAGTCCTTGATGGCAGTACGCAAATGCGCTTGTATTTGTTGTTTCGCTGGCAGCAATTCATGAAGGGACGTGAGCGAGTAGGAAAGCACATCAGGGTGAGACGGTAGAGATGTGACCCACTCCATATAGGAATTTGGGTCGTTATTTGATGAGAAAAGGAGGTCGACACTCTGAGTGTAGCCACCAATCACATTTGTTTCCCTTTTGGGGATGACAGAAACACAAGTTTTTGGAATAATTTACATATGTTTAGAATAATTTAACCAGCTGAACTAAGTGTTCATTTTGGCACATGATTTATCAACAATAAGAGATGTGTGGTACAAACCTGTCATTGAAGCTGCTAGCAAAACTCTTTTTATTCATAGTCTTTGCCTTGGCCTGCTTGCAGTGATGAGCCTCAGTCTGCAGACTTGAAGCTATTCCCATACTGGTAGAAGCCTCCACGTCCAGACACATCTTCACGTCATCTACACTTAGACCCTGCAGGGACGCCTCACACTCCTTGATGCTGGTCACAGAGCGAACCTCTCCACCCAGAGTCACCTGCACACAGATATTCATTCTAGAACTGTGAAGTTGTATTCGTCATTCATAAATAGACCACTTTAAATCTGAGATGGACGAGTCTGCTTCAGAGTCTGTGGAAATCTATTATTTCATTCACCTTTGAGATATAATGAGTACCAAATTTGTCAATCAGGTTGTAATAGAGGTGCTTTGATGACTCATCATATATCTCAGGCAGACGTCCAAATTCGTCACTTAGCTCTGGGTGCAGGAGTGGAGTGCCTGAAACCCTGTAACTAGAAGACAGACCATGAAGTAGAACTCAAGAAACAGTGAAGAATGATGCTGTATTTGTATAATTAAATATAAATCAACACTAGATGGCTTTGTCAAAACACAAGTTTTCACATCCTACCTGTAGTATCCACATGTGACATCATGACTGGTGAAACTGAACTTGTCTTTTTTGGTTTTCTTCATTGAATATTCGGCCAGCTTGGAGTTACTGCCTGCCAGTATCAGTGATCCCTGGACTTTTGGAGTTGTTATTTGTAAGCCTGACTGCCAGTTGTTCTCGATAGAGGAGGTGCTGGCGCTGACCAGGGCCTCACTGGACTGATAGACGGAGCTGGACAACTTTGTTCTGCACTTCTGACTCGGTCTCCAGTCCACCACAGAAACTGGGAGCTTCTGCGTTTGACCTCCCATGTAGGGGTTTTTACACAGAGTGCAGGACTTGTCCTTTTGGAGCCAGGAGCTCATGTCAAGGACAAAGGCCCCTTTCCGTTGCATGGTGGTGATGTCAAAGCCTTCTCCTGCTAGGTTGGATCCTGGAGTGAAGTCCACATTGCGACATTGAGACTCGTTGGCCTTGAAGCAGCTCTGGCTGGTTGGAGGAGGAAGAGTTGCGGCAAACACGGCCCAAATCAGCAACATGGCTGGAGTTGTCATGTGTCCTGCTCCTGTAATATTTATTTACACACACACACACACACACACACACACACACACACACACACACACACACACAAACACATATATATATTTTTAAAATATATATATATTTTATAAGACTATGCAGTGTTACTACAAGTAACTATGCAGCTCTGGTACTAAAAGTAAGAAACATCAAAGTGTCACATAGTGTTTTAATACTGCCCTTATAGTTCTTATCTTCTTAATTTGAGGATCAATATCAGCAATCTGTAATTTCTTATTAGAGTAACTTATTCCCCAAAACATAGTTCCTACGCCATGCTAATAGTTGCAGTAATATATTTACCATTGAATAGGTTTATATACAAATTGTAGAAATATCCATTAACATTGGACATACTTCAACCTTTTGTTGCACTTACCTTGATGTAGCAGATATAACCTGTGCACGCTATTTGGGTCTTGTAAATGAACCTTCTAGAACCTTCACAATTTTCAGCACTACATCGAGTATTTATACACATGTGCAAGACATGAGAGGGGGGGGGGAGGTAATGTTGTGTGAAGGAGTTAAATAACAGTAATCGCTCTGCCAGTCAACCCTGTGGACACATCTTCTCAAAAGCTGTCCAAATCCAAACCACACACAGCAGTTCTCATTTTCCCAAGTCCCCAATCAGAAGTGACTACAACATGGCTGGACTTGTGAGTTTGTATTAAAAGAACTCAAGCTTGTACATGTTATATAACCCTTGCATTCCTTTATAATCTGAACCTGTTAGATTATAAAGGAATTAGATTACACTCTTTAACATGTTAAAGTCAAAGCCTTAGATGGAGTTTACCACCAGCTTTGGGCTGCATTCCCAAGCAACCCGACTCTGGGAAGCCCGCGTCCCGGCGGGGCGGGGACTGTTACCGGCCTCACACTGTGAGGCGGGGAGGTGCGCATTAAACCTCGAGGGTACCCCACCTCAATGGCCGCAGCCGCCGCCGTTTTCCCTTTCTCCGGAACACCTTTTTGGAGGAGGGTGCGCCCGCGCGCTGCCCCGACCGACCCGGAGCTCGGCGGGGCCCCCGACGGCTCTGGCTCGGGTGACGAGGAGGGGAGGGTGCGCCCGCACGCTGAGCATGAGCATGAGCGTACATGCAGATCTCTCTGTGTTCTGTTTTGCACTAAATACAGATGGAATTATCGTTGTCTTTAGCATTATCTTCACTAGAAGGCCCAGCAACTCCACTTTCAAATCTCTTTCATAGTCCCAATGGGTGATTTGTAAAAAAGTAAATAAACAAATCATTCAAAGGGGATGGTGTGCTCAGATAGGTTTATTTATTTATTTATGTGTGTGTGTGTGTGTGTGTGTGTGTGTGTGTGTGCGTGTGCGTGTGTGTGTGCGTGTGCGTGTAAAAGGGGGTCCTGTAGCTAATCTTACACAATGATTACACTCTCACACTCTGCTGTGGAAATTAGATGTGTTTACCGTCTTCAATAGGGATTTCAGCTCTTTGGTATGCATTTAGCAACGGTCTTAACATTGTCGATGTGTTCTCTCATCTCCCACACTTACAATGATTTAAAAAAAAAATAAATAAGTACACCCCATGGAAATTGTTGGCTTTTTTATTTCTTTTTTTCTTTTTTTTTTTTTTTACATATTTGTACAAACAAACATCTGACGCTCTTTGAAACAGTGTTTATTAATAAAGTTGATATACTTTATCAAATGACACATACAATCAACAGTTTTTCACAATTTAAAAGAACAAAAAACAGATCATTCACATGGAAAAAGTAAGTACACTCCATACATTTATAATTTGTGTGTATTTGTTTATCAGAATGCACAATTTTGTTCCACTCTCAAGGACCCTTATAGGTCTATGGGGGGAAAAAGGGTAAACAATGTCGTGTGAACGAGTTAAAAAGCAGTAATCGCTCTGCCAGTCAACCCTGTGGACACATCTCAAATGCTGTCCAAATCAAAACCACACACAGGAGTTCTCATTTTCCCAAGTCCCCAATCAGAAGTGACTACAACATGGCTGGACTTGTGAGTTTGTATTAAAAGAACTCAGGCTTGTACATGTTATATAACCCTTGCATTCCTTTATAATCTGAACCTTTACAGTCAGTATGGACTACATTTGCATGGGGAGAGAGAACCTGGGGGAATTGGGTGTGGTGCTCACTAGATAATGGTATGTTCAGGAAATTGAGATAGCAAGTTGGCTACTGCTAATAAGCAAGAACTTTTTTGTAAGTACATTATTGCGATGGAGCGAATGCATTACTCAAGCAAATCAGTCACATGGGAAAAACTTAGTACACCCCTACATTTATCACACCTAAAAATCCTTAAAATTAATCAGATTACAGTTTTAAAGTAGTAATTAGTAATCTGTAGTGGATTACTTTTTTTGAGTAACTTACCCAACACTGCTCATCATTAAGCAAAACAAACAAAAAGTTCTTTCAGAACAGCTTCTGTGAAAGCATGGTGCATGGGGTTTTCCATAAGGACTTGATAAGTTCCCTCTGCATTGGTAACTGCTTACACTAAATAAACAAGGAATGTTGGTGGCTCTTTATGCCCTTCTAAGCTTGCTCTAATGGAGAAAATGTAGATTGAAAAAGAGGATTGGTGAAATTCCCTGTGGTGTTACTGTATTATTATCAAATGTTACGGCTTTGTGACTTTTGTTAAAGGTCTTGGTATTCAGAAAAAAATTTACCAGATAATTTTCACCGCCTCCTGTCGGGAATCTATTCAGCCAGCCATGCCTGGAACAGATAAACAGAGACAAACAGGTAGAAAACAAATGGAATTTATCCCAACTGAGCAAGCCACTGAGTGGTGACGGCGGCAAGGAAAAACTCCCTAAGATGTTTTATTGAGGAAGAAACCTTGAGAGGAGCCCGACTCAGAAGGGAAAACCCATCCTCATCTGGGTAACACAGAATGTGAAGGTAACACAGATAATGTGAAAATGAGAAGTATGTATGGCCTTAAGAGCAGCCGTAGTCCCAGCAGAAGATTTCGGCTCATCCAGAGGCAGAAGGTATCTGGATCTCCAATAACTCCATAAATTCGTGTGGGGCTTGGCAAAAAGAGAGAGAGGGAGAAAAAAATATATATTAGGACTGTGAAGTAGTGAGATATAATCTAGTCAGGGTAAACTTGAGTAAACAAATATGTTTTAAGCCTAGACGTAAACACTGAGACTGTGTCTGAGTCCTGAACACTAATAGGAAGATTGGTCCATAACTGTGGAGCTCTATAAACGAAGGCTCTTCCCCCTGCTGAAGACTTCACTATTCTAGGTAATGTCAAATAGCCTGCACCTTTTGATCTGAGTAGGCGTGGCGGATCATATAAAACCAAAAGGTCACTTAGATATTGTGGTGCAAGACCGTGTGTGCTTTCTAGGTTAATAAAAGTATTTTAAACTTAATGCGAAATGTTACAGGGAGCCAATGCAGTGTGGATAAGATCGGGGTGATGTGGCATGGAGGCATGGCATGGGCTGGAGACGTGGCTAGAGGCATGGAATGGGCTAGTGACATGGCTAGAGACATGGCAGGGGCTAGTGATGTGGCTAGAGGCATGGCATGGGCTGGTGACGTGGCTAGAGGCATGGCATGGGCTAGTGACATGGCTAGAGACATGGCAGGGGCTAGAGATGTGGCTAAAGACAGGGTTTGAGATTGGACTTGGACGAAGGACATGGCCTGAGCGAGGGTCATGGCCTGAGCGAGGGACATGGCTGCGGTGTCGGGAATGTGGGGCATGGCTGTGGTTTCAGGAAAGTGAGGCATGGCTGTGGTGTCGGGAACGTGAGGCATGGCTGTGGTGTCGGGAATGTGAGGCATGGCTGTGGTGTCGGGAACGTGAGGCATGGCTGTGGTGTTGGGAACTGGGACAAGAACCGTGGCAGTGGCTGGGACATGAGCCAGGGCTGTGGTGTCAGGAACATGGGACATGGCTGTGGCGTCGAGAAAGTGAGGCATGGCTGTGTTTTCGGGAACTGGGACAAGGGCCGTGGCAGTGGCTGGGACATGAGCCAGGGCTGTGACTCAGACATGAGCCATGACAGGGACATGGACCTTGGACTGGGTCTGGACTTGGATGTCGTGAACTTGAGACTGGGTCTGGACTTGGACGTCGTGAACTTGGGACTGGGTCTGGACTTGAACGTCTTGAACTTGAGACTAAGTCTGGACTTGGACTCTGTGAGCTTGAGACTGTGTCTGGACTTGGACGTGGTGAGCTCGGAACTGGATCTGGACTTGGACGTCGTGGGCCTGGATTGGAGGCATAACTGTGGCTTGGGCTGGAGGTGTGACTGTGGCCTGGGCTGGAGGCGTGACTGTGGCCTGGGCTGGAGGCGTGACTGTGGCCTGGGCTGGAGGCGTGACCTTGGTTGGAGTTTGGCCATGAGCTGTGGAAGGAGCGTGGACGTGAGCTTTGGCAGGAGCTGTGGCTGGGGCTTGGATGTGAGACTTGGCTGTGGCTGAGGCTTGAGACTCAACTGTGGGTGAGACTGGAGACCTGGAGATTAGCGGAACTCTGATAATTGGGTCAGCAGACTTGGACACCAATGGAACTGGCTTAACTGACTTGGATATGAATGTGACTTGGGGCTTGGTTGTGGCTGTGACTTGGACAGGGATTGGAGACATGGCAGGGACATGGGTCTGAGACATGGCAGGGACATGGATCTGAGACATGACAGGGGCATGGGTCTGAGACATGGCAGGCACATGGACCGGGGTCATGGAAGGGACATGGACCTGAGGCATGACAGGGACAGAGACCGGAGGCATGGCAGGGACATGGATCTGAGGCATGGCAGGGCCATGGGTCTGGGACAAGGCAGGGGCTGGAGACTTAGCTTGGTCTGGAAACTTAGAGATGAGCAGAACTTGCTTCCCTGGATGAGCGGTGAGAGTCTTGTCCATCTCCTCTTGAGTTCTCACCCGCTTAAAGTACTCGTAGAATGGGGGCTTACCCTGACCTTCCAGCACTTTATCCAGGTCATCGTTCTGCCCTGACTCTCCAAACTCCTTCAAAAACAAATCCAAAAACTGCCTCGTATTCTCCATCACCCAGGGTTTCGTGGCTGCCACTCGCTGTGCCCAAGTGCGAGCTGGGCCAAAAAACCATGACAGGATAAACTGTATAAACTGGCTTTCTGTGGGCCTCAGGTCGCACAAGCTGTAGAAATACCAATGGCAGTCCTCCACAAAATAATGAGGATCTCCAGATGAGCCATCATACCGGTCTGGCATAGCCCAGGAAAATTTTGGCTCAAACCAAATAAAATCCACGGCGGGGATACAAGACATGGATTCCCAGGTTCGTCGTTCGAGCTGAGCAATGTCCTCTGCATCCCGTCTCTCCTGCTCCTCAAACACACATTTGCATGCTTCAAATCTGGCCCATTCGTCGGCACTCATGGTGACCTGCTGCTTCCAAAATACGGCTCGGTCTTCTGTCCTGGACCTGGACTGGACGCTGGATACAGGTGCGGGTCGCGAAGTCTGAGACGTTGCAGGGACTGGAGACCTGCCGGTGGCTGGAACGGGAGACGTGACTGGGACAGGAGACGTGGCTGGGACCGGAAACATGACTGGGACCGGAGACTTGGCGTGGACCAGAAACTTGACCTGGCTGAGACTGGAACCCTGACTGGAGCTTTCTCTGCTCTTCTCCCCTCTCTGTTTCGCCTGCTCATAGTACACATGGAGAAGAGGCTCAGCATTAGTCCTCCAATTACCTTCCCGCAGCACTTGATTCAAGTTATACCTTTGCCCTGGTTCTCCGAATTCCTCAGAAAAATAGGTCCAAAAACAACCGAACATCCTACAACACTACGGGTCTATCAGCCACTAGTTGTCGTGCCCAGGTGCGAGCGGAACCCAAATAGCGGGACATGATGAACCCAATGAATTGTCCTGTGGGTTTCGGGTCGCAAAGGCTGACAAAATATTGCTGACATTCCATAACGAAGTAGTCCGGGTAATCCTGGTGAGCATACCACGCAGGCAGCTACTCCGGGGTCTCCTCCGTTCTCGCGCTACAGCAAAAGAGGACATAAACGCTGCAAAGAACGGTGAGGTTTTATTTACAGTTTGCACAAAACAAACAAACAAAACCGAAACAGGAACATCAGAACTAAACTAAATTCACTGGACTAGCACTGCTACTGCTAGTGCTAGCAACTGGAGGTAGGAATACCTCTACACACGTAGATACGTAGTTGTCCTTAGACCCTAGCATAAACAAACCAAGCAAACTGAGCATAAACTTTAGCGGAAGCATTCGCATATGCACGAACATATACATAGTCTTTGATACAGATATTGCTATTGAACCGCGCCGTGTAGAGCATAAACAGTATAAACAGTCCCCGTCATTACTCCAATGGGCTCTCAGCTATGCGTGATTTCCAGACACGCCCACACATGACCCTATGCACAACGTCGATGCGGACAATGTCCGCGCAAACGCAGTGGCGTTCGATGCGCGCCACTGCTCCGGGAGGGCTGTTACAACGCGGACGGAGTCCGTGCATGCGCAGTAGCGCTCGCTGCGCGCCACTGCTCCGAGTGAACTGTGACACTTACAAGATGGAAGGGTTGCCACCTTTCCAACATGCCAGAACACCACTATTCCCCAAGGGTCAAAACTATATTTAAGGTCAAAACTATATTTACCCCTACTGTTTCTTCCAGCTATATATTATTTTTTGACCTTGTGGGTATGAGCAGCTGTTGGTTCTTTAAAACAAGTTTGTAGAAGTCATCATAGTCTGAGATCAAATTCAATGCAAATGTCTCCTGTGACATGATTTCTTTTATTCTTTGTTTCTTCTTCAATTAAGCCATTTGAAGTCACAAATATATATATATATATATATGGTTGGTTGGTTGTATGAAAGTTGAAGTGTGTTAGGGTGTTAGCAGAGGTGTTGTTTTTGAAACTCAGTGGGTTATGATAATATGATAAGCTACGATGCTTTTATACAAAGTGACTTACAATTGAGACAGGACACAACTAAGTAGTTTATGTTTTATTTATTTACAGGGGCAGTGCACGTTAATGAGCATGACTGTAAATGTGTCAGAATTAGCCATATGGCTATTTTTCATCTGTAGACCTTTGACAGAATGTTAAAAAGTCACCCTCGTCGACTTGCAAATCAGGATAAAATCTTGTAATGTGAACTAGGCTTAAATTGAAGGTTAAAGTCCTTGCTCAAGGACCCAACATAAGCAGGTTGGTGCTCCTGGGATTTTACCTACAACCTTTCAATCAGTAGCCTAATGCCTTATACAAATCATTTGGAAGCTTTAAAAAAATTGAAAATGACAAAAGATGACAAAGAGAAGCATTCGTAGTTGTAAAAGGAGAGTTCTCTATTCATACTGAGATAAAGTTTGGTGTTCCACAAGGTTCTGTTTTAAGCCCACTGCTTTTTACTTTATATATGCTATCTCTGGGTCAAACTATTCAAAAACATTGAATTATCTTCCACTGTTATGCTGATGATACACAGCTGTATGTTTCGGCGAAGCCAGAGGACAGACAGCAGCTTAATAAAGTTGAGGATTGTGTAAAGAACATTAGACGTTGGATGCTTATTAACTTCCTCTTACTTCATTCTGATAAGACGCAAATACTTGTATGAGGACCATGTTCAGTGAGAAAAAAGCTTTCTGATCTCACTCTGGATGGACTTTTTGTTTCATCATATACAGCAGTTAAAGACCTCGGAGTGATTATTGACTCCAGCCTATGATTTGATGCTCATGTAGATAATATAACTAGGATAGTCTTCTTTCATCTCAGAAATATTTCTAAGAAATATATTGTCACTACGTGATGCAGAAATGCAAGCATGCACTCACTAAAAAACAACTTTACATTGTAGCAAATTGTCATTTTTTCAGTGTTGTCACATGAAAAGATATAATCAAATATTTACAAAAATGTGAGGGGTGTACTCACTTTTGTGAGATACTGTATATAAAGCATGCACTCACTACAAAGCCATACATTTGCCTCTATACATTTTAGTTAGTTGGATCCCATGTATGACCTTTATTGCCCTCAGTGGATCCCATGTATGACCTTTATTACCCTCACTAGATCCTGTGTATGACTCAATTCAATTCAATTCAATTTTATTTGTATAGCGCTTTTTACAATAGACATTGTCTCAAAGCAGTTTTACAGAAATATCAACATGGTATACAGATATTAAAGGTGTGAATTTATCCCAACTGAGCAAGCCACTGAGTGACGACTGTGGCAAGGAAAAGCTCCCTAAGATGTTTTAAGAGGAAGAAACCTTGAGAGGAACCCGACTCAGAAGGGAACCCGTCCTCATCTGGGTAACAACAGATAGTGTGAAAAAGCTCATTATGGATTTATGGATATGAAGTCTGTATGGCCTCAGGAGCAGCCATAGTACCAGCAGTCTGGAATTAGAGAAGATTTGAGCTCCATCCAGAGGCAGAAAGGGATCTGGATCTCCAATATCTCCATATATTCGTGTGTGGCTCGGCCACAGGAGAGAGGGAGAAAAAAGATTATTAGGACCTGGAATTAGTATAATAGAAAGTCAGTCAGGGTAGGCTTGAGTAAACAAATACGTTTTAAGCCTAGACTTAAACACTGAGACTGTGTCTGAGTCCCGAACACTAATAGGAAGACTGTTCCATAACTGTGGGGCTCTATAAGCGAAGGCTCTTCCCCCTGCTGTAGCCTTCACTATTCTAGGTAATGTCAAATAGCCTGCATCTTTTGATCTAAGTAGGCGTGGCGGATCATATAAAACCAGAAGGTCGCTTAGATATTGTGACGCGAGACCGTTTAGTGCTTTATAGGTTAATAAAAGTATTTTATAGTTAATGCGAGATTTTACTGGGAGCCAATGCAGTGTGGATAAGATCGGGGTGATGTGGTCGTATCTTCTGGTTCTAGTTAGGACTCTAGCAGCAGCATTCTGGACTAACTGGAGTTTATTTATATTACTACTGGAACATCCAGACAGTAAGGCATTACAGTAATCTAATCTAGAGGTGACGAATGCATGAACCAGTATTTCTGCATCATGTAGTGACAATATGTTTCTTACCTTAGAAATATGTCTGAGATGAAAGAAGGCTATCATAGTAATATTATCTACATGAGAATCAAATGATAGACTGGAGTCAATAATCACTCCGAGGTCTTTAACTGCTGTACATGATGAAACAGAAAGACCATCCAGACTAACCATGTGATCAGAAAGATTACTTTTTGCTACGAGTGGGCCTAATAAAAGTATTTCTGTTTTTATCAGAATTAAGTAAAAGTAAGTTAGTTAACATCCAATGTCTAATGTCCTTTACACAATCCTCAACTTTACTAAGCTTCTGTCTGTCCTCTGGCTTCGCTGAAACATACAACTGTGTATCATCAGCATAACAGTGGAAGATAATTCCATGTTTACGAATAATTTGTCCTAGGGGAAGCATATATAAAGTAAAAAGCAGTGGGCCTAAAACAGAACCCTGTGGAACTCCAAAGGTAACCTCAGTACGCATGGAGAAATCACCATTTACATCTACGAACTGATAACGATCGGTCAGATAAGACCTGAGCCAGGAGAGGACTGTTCCCTTAATATAAACAACATTTTCTAATCTATCAAGGAGAATAGTGTGATCTATGGTATCAAAAGCTGCCCTAAGGTCGAGTAACACAAGCAGAGAGACACAACCCTGATCAGAGGTCAGTCGAAGGTCATTTATTACTTTAACTAACGCTGTCTCTGTGCTATGATGAGGTCTAAATCCTGACTGATACATTTCATGAATGTTGTTCCTATCTAAGTACGAGTAAAACTGCTTTGCTACAACCTTTTCTAAAATCTTAGTGATGAAGGGGAGATTTGATATTGGTCTATAGCTGGACAATTGGGACGGGTCAAGGTCAGGTTTTTTAATCAATGGTTTAATAACTGCTAATTTAAAAGATTTAGGTACATAGCCAGTGCTTAGGGAAGAACTGATTATATTTAAAAGTGGTTCCATTAATCTGATATCATTTAATAATCGGTACAACTCTATTACAATAAAAAAAAAAAAATAAATAATTTTATTATTGAAATCTTCACTGCTATGTAATGACTGAGTGTTTCTCTCTGTAGTGCTTTCATTCATAGTTAATTTTGCAACCGTGTTTTTGTTATCTCCTGTTAAGGTGGAGAAATAGATTTTCTAGCATCGCTAAGAGATCTCCTATATTTCAGTAGGCTCTCTTTCCATGCTGTTTGAAATATCACCAGTTTGGTTTGATGCCATTTACGTTCTAATTGTCTAGATTTCTGTTTTAAGGTTCGCGTTTGATCGTTATACCAGGGTGCTAATTTTTTCTCTCTAATTATTTTTCTTTTAAGTGGAGCCACTCTTTCTATCGTGTAGCGGAGTGTTGACTCCAAGATTTCAGTCGCCTGATCGAGTTCTATGGGATCTGACGGTGATCCAAATCTAATAGATGTTTCTACGAGGATATTTATGAAGCTCGGTGCAGTAGCTGATGTGTAGGTACGTTTTACGCGGTAGCGAGGCGAGGTGGAAATATTATGATCAATATGTATTATGAACAAGATAAGATAATGGTCTGAGACAACTTCAGACTGCGGAAAAATTACTATATTTTCTATACTTAGTCCGTATGTTAGTATGAGGTCAAGAGTGTGACCACCATTATGAGTAGGCCCGATTACGTTCTGATTAATCCCTACTGAATCTAAGATGGACACAACCGCTATTCTCAGAGGGTCTCAAAGTTATCAAACTGAATATTAAAATCACAGATGATTAATGCTTTATCTACAAACACAACCAGGTTTGAGACAAAGTCTGCAAATTCACTTAGTAATTGATGGATCCAAATCGCCCTCTTGTGTCACCTTTTATACTGCAGTATTGTTGAAATCTAGATTCTCAAACCTTACATACTTGTATTGTGGTAGGATAAGTGCTTAACCATCCTATTAGCCCTGTTTAGGGTTATGGCTTTGGCAGACCACTGAGGTGGGAGCTACCATATTATTTACGGCCCCTTATTTTGACGGCTGTATACGTGTCCTGCTGATTCTGGGTTCCTCATTCCCTGGCGTTTCCGTTCAGGTACATTGAAGCTTTACTCAGGGTGTAATGATGTGAAAATCTAAAGGTTAATATGCTTATGTATGGTTTTAGAGCAGAGCTGGTGGTGTGTGCGTTATGGCGAGTGGGCGGTGGAGACCACTTTCAGTTATGTCTTATATTTAGCTCAAATCTCTAGGTCGCATGTTGTGGGGGTATTTATTGTATTATGTTTACAGTAACAGCAGCGTTAGCAGGTTTACTCAAGCGCTGTTTAACTGCCTCTGCTGCATGTGGGGGCGTCAGTGGAGCTGAGTGCTATAGCCACCACACCACGGTGTCTGTAACATTTATTTTGTTTGTTTTCTTTCTTTGGTTATTGTTTAGTGTTAATCCCGCGTTAATGTGTTTCTTTTCTCTCCAGGAGCCTTCATTCAGTAGTGTGTGCTTCACGGTGTGCTGAATGTGTCTACACAGCAACTTCCTTATGATGTGTGTGTAGTGTTTGACGATTTGGTGCGAATTAAGGTGGGTTTGGATGACCTCCAGAGTTGCGTTTGGTTTATTATTGTGCCTCATGGGAGAGAGAATCTATATTTATGTTGCAATAAAATATACTTTTTGTATTGATACTTATATCTTACTTTCTCTTATTTCTTTGCCGTCGACTGGTAAAACTTCCCTGTGTGCCGTTATGGGGAGTGTTTCCCTGGCGCTCCCCCAGGGTGGTGTAGTCAGATCTAACTTCATTTTGATTCACCTTTCTCTCCATTTCTGAATGCCACCAAGTTGAGTAATAATTCACCAATTTTATGTGTGAATATTCTACTTTAAACATTATTATTATCTGGCGTAAATATGCAATTTACAACATTTGTAGTAATATTTTGCTTCATGATACTTTTATTAAGCTTTCAAAAAGGCGAAAGGCAGCACAAATAACAACTCAAGCCATTTAGCTTTGCGAATGTTGCTCTGGTTGATGAGGGAACTGCGTTCAGGGAGGAGCACTCCTATATCCTGCAGCATGCTTTCGGGAATCGGGCGAGCATTCCGGGAGACGTACACTTTCTCCAGCTCTGCATCCATGGGAGTGGGCTTGTAGTCCATGCACGAAGAACCAGCCAAACCGTGAACACAGTTCACCTCCACTTTATAATAGAGAACTCCGTGATTCAGTGCACAGGAATCCTTCTTCACTCCAGATTCCAGTTGAGCATTGCATATCCCAAGAAGGTCATTGTTGAAGTTATTGTCCTTGTCCCACACCTTCAGCTCCACACTGCTGTATTGAGTAAGGTCCAAATTTTTAAATTTGAATTCTTGGTTCCAATATGGTGAGTTGTTATTCGGGATCACAGACGTCTGGCGGAACAATTCATTCAGAATGATCTCTACGAATGCGTCTGTCCCCAAAATTACATCTCCATATAAATCTGTAGCTTTAATCACAGTTATGGTGACTTCAGCAAATCCTTTTTTTTTGGGGCAGCAGTTTTGGTTGTTCTGGCAGCTACATGGATCCGCTGAGTTGGTCTTACATTGGTTTGGTTCATTTTTCAACAGAGCCCTCTGGAGGATGTAGTCCTTGATGGCAGTGCGCAAATGCACTCGGATTGGGTTCTTCACTGGCAGCAACTCGTGAAGGGGCTCGAGCGAGTAGGAAAGCACATCAGGGTGAGCGGGCAGAGATGAGACCCACTCCTTATAGGCCTCTGGGTCGTTATTTGATGAGAAAAGGAGGTCGACACTCTGAGTGTTGCCACCAATCACATTTGTTTCCCTTTTGGGGATGAAAGAAACATGGTTTAAAACTATATCAACAATGATTAGTTTACAGAGAGAGAGACAGAGAGAGACAGAGAGAGAGAAAGAGAGAGAGAGAGAGAGAGAGAGAGAGAGTAGGACAGACAGAGAGACAGAGAGAGAAATGAGTGGTACAAACCTGTCACTGAATGTGCTAGCAAAATTATTTTTGTGAAGAATCTTGTCCATGGTGTTCATACAGGAACCAACATTGGGTTTCAGTTTGTTAATTAATGCAATATTGAGAGAAGCCTCCAATTCCAGGCATGTCTTCACGTCGTCCACACGTAGACCCTGCAGGGACGCCTCACACTCCTTGATGCTGGTCACAGAGCGAACCTCTCCCCCCAGAGTCACCTGCACACAGGTATTCATTCTAGAACTGTGAAGTTGTATTCATTTTTCCGTACTTTAAATCTGAGATGGACGAGTCTGCTCCATAGTCTATTGTGGAAATCTATTATTTCATTCACCTTTGTGATATAATGAGTACCAAACTTGTCAATCAGCTTGTAATAGAGGTGCTTTGATGAATCATCATATATCTTAGGGAGACTTCCTAATTCGTCACTTAGCTCTGGGTGCAGGAGTGGAGTGCCTGAAACCCTGTAACTAGAAGACAGACCATAAAGCAGAACTCAAAAACAAAGATAAATGATGCTGTATTTGTATAATTAATTATAAATGAATATATGGCTTTGTCAAAACACCTTTTCACATCCTACCTGTAATAACCACATGAGACATGATGGCTGGTGAAACTGAACTTGTCTTTTTTGGTTTTCTCCATTGAATATTCGGCCAGCTTGGAGTTACTGCCTGCCAGTATCAGTGATCCCAGGACTTTTGGAGTGATTACTGGTAAGCCTATCTTCCAGTCATTCTCGATAGAGGAGGTACTGGCGCTGACCAGGGCCTCACTGGACTGATAGACGGAGCTGGACAACTTTGTGCTGCACTTCTGATTCGGTCTCCAGTCCACCACAGAAACTGGGAGCTTCTGCGTTTGACCTCCCATGTAGGGGTTTTTACACAGAGTGCAGGTCTTGTCCTTTTGGAGCCAGGAGCTCGTGTCAAGGACAAAGGCCCCTTTCCGTTGCATTGTGGTGATGTCAAAGCCTTCTCCTCCTAGGTTGGATCCTGGAGCGAAGTCCGCATTGTGACATTGAGACTCGTTGGCCTTGAAGCAACTCTGGCTGGTTGGAGGAGGAAGAGTTGCGGCAAATACGGCCCAAATCAGCAACATGGCTGGAGTTGTCATGTGTCCTGCTCCTGTAATATTTATTTACATAAATATATATATATATATATATATCACGTATCAAGGGGATGAGGCACGGAAGCAGTATCAGGCAGCAGATGTAAACTTAGTGTTAAGGGATGTTCAAAGTTCGTAATCAAGAAACAGGCAGAGGTCAGGCGATCGGACAAACAAAGCATAGAGGGTAAGACAATAGCGTGGTCAAAGACAAAGACGTAAACGAAGGTCAAGGTAACTAGGAAAACAAACGAGATGAGTAAAGGCTTGGAAATGCTGTGAATGAGTCAACTGAACGTATACTTCGCAACTAACTCCTGGGTGAATGGCTCCTTAAGTAATGGAGGTGAGTGAGCTTCTTGGGAAATTGAGTTCTGACCAGACTGGGATATGAATATATATATATTATAGGACTATGCAGTGTTGTGGAGCTCTGGTACTAAAAGTAGAAAACATCAAAGTGTCACATAGTGTTTTAATACTGCCCTTATAGTTCTTATCTTCTTCATTTGAGGATCGATATCAGCATTCTGTAATTTCTTATTAGAGTAACTTATTCCCCAAAACGTAGTTCCTAATCCATGCTATTAGTTGCAGTAATATATTTACCATTGAACAGATTTATATAAAAATTGTAGAAATATCCATTAACATTGGACATACTTCAACCTTTTGTTGCACTTACCTTGATGTAGCAGATATAACCTGTGCACGCTATTTGTAAATGAACCTTCTAGAACCTTCACAATTTTCAGCACTACATCGAGTATTTATACACGTGTGGAAGACATGAGACGGGTTGGGGGTGGGGTGGGGGGTTAATGTTATGTGAAGGAGTTAAATAGCAGTAATTGCTCTGCCAGTCAACCCTGTGGACACATCTTCTCAAATGCTGTCCAAATCCAAACCACACACAGGAGTTCTCATTTTCCCAAGTCCCCAATCAGAAGTGACTACAACATGGCTGGACTTGTGAGTTTGTATTAAAAGAACTCAGGCTTGTACATGTTATATAACCCTTGCAATCCTTTTATAATCTGAACCTTTACAGTCAGTGTGGACTACATGAAAGGGGGACTTGGATCTGGTGCTCACTAGATAATTTTTTGTTATATTAATAATTTTTTTTAGTTACTGTTGCACAGTGACATCCAACCGTACATGTTTGAGCCAGAATATACAGAAGAAGAATTGCACCTGCAAAAGTAAACAAGCAGAGAGCAACTGTAGGTCTTACAAAATGACACTAGCATAATGTTTGCTAGCAACGTTATATGATTATCTTTGTGTTAGCGCCTTATTAGCCATGTGACTAGAAGTTACATGGGTGAAGACAAACTTTTGCTGATGGAAAACTATCCTCCTACCTCACTACTTCTACTATCTCTTTTAACCTCCATTTTTAAAATCTCAGATCTCTCTTTTGTTGTTGCACAGTCGTAAATATCTATCATTTTCCGGCGGTATTTATTTTTTGTGTGTGTGTGTGTGTGTGTGTGTGTGTGTGTGTGTGTGTGTGTGTGCGTGTGCGTGTAAAAGGGGGTCCTGTAGCTAATCTTACACAATGATTACACTCTCACACTCTGCTGTGGAAATTAGATGTGTTTACCGTCTTCAATAGGGATTTCAGCTCTTTGGTATGCATTTAGCAACGGTCTTAACATTGTCAATGTGTTCTCTCATCTCCCACACTTACAATGATTTAAAAAAAAGAAATAAATAAGTACACCCCATGGAAATTGTTGGCTTTTTTATTTATTTTTATTTATTTTTTTTTACATATTTGTACAAACAAACATCTGACGCTCTTTGAAACAGTGTTTATTAATAAAGTTGATATACTTTATCAAATGACACATACAATCAACAGTTTTTCACAATTTAAAAGAACAAAAAACAGATCATTCACATGGAAAAAGTAAGTACACTCCATATATTTATAATTTGTGTGTATTTGTTTATCAGAATGCACAATTTTGTTCCACTCTCAAGGACCCTTATAGGTCTATGGGGGGAAAAAGGGTAAACAATGTCGTGTGAACGAGTTAAAAAGCAGTAATCACTCTGCCAGTCAACCCTGTGGACACATCTCAAATGCTGTCCAAATCAAAACCACACACAGCAGTTCTCATTTTCCCAAGTCCCCAATCAGAAGTGACTACAACATGGCTGGACTTATGAGTTTGTATTAAAAGAACTCAGGCTTGTACATGTTATATAACCCTTGCATTCCTTTATAATCTGAACCTTTACAGTCAGTATGGACTACATTTGCATGGGGAGAGAGAACCTGGGGGAATTGGGTGTGGTGCTCACTAGATAATGGTATGTTCAGGAAATTGAGATAGCAAGTTGGCTACTGCTAATAAGCAAGAACTTTTTTGTAAGTACATTATTGCGATGGAGCGAATGGATTACTCAAGCAAATCAGTCACATGGGAAAAACTTAGTACACCCCTACATTTATCACACCTTCAAATCCTTAAAATTAATTGGATTACAGTTTTAGTAGTTAAGTAATTAAGTAGTAATTAGTAATCTGTAGTGGATTACTTTTTTTGAGTAACTTACCCAGCACTGCTCATCATTAAGCAAAACAAACAAAAAGTTCTTTCAGAACAGCTTCTGTGAAAGCATGGTGCATGGGGTTTTCCATAAGGACTTGATAAGTTCCCTCTGCATTGGTAACTGCTTACACTAAATAAACAAGGAATGTTGGTGGCTCTTTATGCCCTTCTAAGCTTGCTCTAATGGAGAAAATGTAGATTGAAAAAGAGGATTGGTGAAATTCCCTGTGGTGTTACTGTATTATTATCAAATGTTACGGCTTTGTGACTTTTGTTAAAGGTCTTGGTATTCAGAAAAAAATTTACCAGATAATTTTCACCGCCTCCTGTCGGGAATCTATTCAGCCAGCCATGCCTGCCAGCATCAGTATATTTCTAGATCTCTGGACTTTTAGACAGAACTGGAAACTTTCATACTGCACTTTTCAATTCAATTCAATTTTATTTGTATAGAGCTTTTTACAATAGTCATTGTCTCAAAGCAGCTTAACAGAAATAAAAAAACAGGTATAAACAGTCAGAAACAGATAAACAGAGACAAACAGTTATAAAACAAATGGAATTTATCCCAACTGAGCAAGCCACTGAGTGGTGACGGTGGCAAGGAAACCTTGAGAGGAACACGACTCAGAAGGGAAACCCATCCTCATCTGGGTAACACAGAATGTGAAAATAACACAGATAATGTGAAAATGAGAAGTATGTATGGCCTTAGGAGCAGCCGTAGTCCAAGCAGAAGATTTGGGCTCATCCAGAGGCAGAAGGGATCTGGATCTCCAATATCTCCATAAATTCGTGTGGGGCTCGGCAAAAAGAGAGAGAGAGGGAGAAAAACGATTAGGACTGTGAAGTAGTGAGATATAATCTAGTCAGGGTAAGCTTGAGTAAACAAATACGTTTTAATCCTAGACTTAAACACTGAGACTGTGTCTGAGTCCCGAACACTAATAGGAAGTCTGTTGCATAACTGTGGGGCTCTATAAGCGAAGGCTCTTCCCCCTGCTGTAGACTTCACTATTCTAGGTAATGTCAAATAGCCTGCACCTTTTGATCTAAGTAGGCGTGGCGGATCATATAAAACTAGAAGGTCGCTTAGATATTGTGGTGCAAGACCGTGTAGTGCTTTATAGGTTAATAAAAGTATTTTAAACTTAATGCGAGATTTTACTGGGAGCCAATGCAGTGTGGATAAGATCGGGGTGATATGGTCGTATTTTCTAGTTCTAGTTAGGACTCTAGCAGCTGCATTCTGGACTAACTTGAGTTTATTTATATTCCTACTGGAACATCCAGACAGTAAGGCATTACAGTAATCTAATCTAGAGGTGACGAAAGCATGAACCAGTATTTCTGCATCATGTAGTGACAATATGTTTCTTATCTTAGAAATATGTCTGAGATGAAAGAAAGCTATCCTAGTAATATTATCTACATGAGCATCAAATGATAGACTGGAGTCAATAATCACTCCGAGGTCTTTAACTGCTGTACATGATGAAACAGAAAGACCATCCAGAGTTACTGTGTAGTCAGAAAGATTACTTCTAGCTACACGTGGGCCTAATAAAAGTATTTCTGTTTTATCAGAATTAAGTAAAAGGAAGTTGGTTAACATCCAACATCTAATGTCCTTTACACAATCCTCAACTTTACTAAGCTTCTGTCTGTCCTCTGACTTCGCTGAAACATACAACTGTGTATCATCAGCATAACAGTGGAAGATAATTCCATGTTTACGAATAATTTGTCCTAGGGGTAACATATATAAAGTGAAAAGCAGTGGGCCTAAAACAGAATTCTGGGGAACTCCAAAAGTAACCTCAGTACGCATGGAGAAATCACCATTTACATCTACGAACTGATAACGATTGGTCAGATAAGACCTGAACCAGGAGAGGACTGCTCCCTTAATGCCAACAACATTTTCTAATCTATCAAGGAGAATAGTATGATCTATAGTATCAAAAGCTGCACTAAGGTCGAGTAACACAAGCAGCGAGACACAACCCTGATCAGAGGTCAGAAGAAGGTCATTTACTATTTTAACTAAAGCTGTCTCTGTGCTGTGATGAGGTCTAAATCCTGACTGATACATTTCCTGAATGCTGTTCCTATCTAAGTACGAGCATAACTGCTTTGCTACAATCTTTTCTAAAATCTTAGAGATGAAAGGAAGATACGATAGATATATCTGGACAAGAACGGGTCAAGATTGGGTATGGATTTATTTATCTGCGTGTAAGATACATATCCAGGAGAATACTATTAAAACTGGACAAATCTGTTTAAAAAAAAAATTTCATAGGTTTTTTGCTACCGTATTGAAGAGATGAATTTTTGTTACATTCATCCTTCCATGCTATATAAATACCACTCACGGTTTGGCGCCATTTACGTTCTAATTGTCTAGATTTCTGTTTTAAGGATCGCGTTAGATCATTACACCAGGGTGCTAATTTTTTTTCTCTAATTATTTTTCTTTTGAGTGGAGCCACTCTATCTAGTGTGCAGCGGAGTGTTGACTCCAAACTTTCAGTTGCCTGATCGAGTTCTACTGGATCAGGCGCTGATCCAAATCTAACTGATGTCTCTGGTAGGTTATTTATGAAGCTCAGTGCAGTAGCTGATGTGAATGTGCGTTTTATGTGGTAGTGATGCGAGGTGGAGATATGATAAATACGGATTATGAATGAGATAAGATGGTGGTCTGAGATAACTTCAGACTGCTGAATAATTTCAATAATTTCTGTACTTAGTCTGATTGTTAGTATGAGATCAAAAGTGTGACCACCATTATGAGTAGGCCCGATCACGTTCTGATTAATCCCTACTGAATCTAAGATGGACACAACCGCTGTTCTCAGAGGGTCCTCCAGGTTATCAAAATGAATATTAAAATCTCCGATGATTAATGCAAATTCACTAAGAAATTCAGTATATGGCCCTGGGGGTCTGTAAATAATAATTAGAGGAATTGACTTATTTTTTATGGCTACGTAATTTACACTGGTATAAAGAATTTCAAAGGAATTAAACTCATGACTATATTTTTGTGTGACGACTAGATTTTGACTGTGGATAAGACCAATACCTCCTTCTCTACCAGTTGAACGAGGCTGATGTACATAACTGTATCCGGGAGGACTGGCTTCATTTAATGCTACGTACTCATTTAGTTTAACCCAAGTTTCCGTTAAACACATTAAATTACATTCCTGGTCAGTAATGATGTCGTTGATAATAAGAGCCTTAGACAAAAGAGATCTAACGTTTAATAGTCCTAGCTTCAGATCAAAAATGCTGGCTGTGCATTCAATATGATTGAATTTTATGTTAATTAGGTTACGAAGGTTACGAGATTTCCTATATATTTGTATAGCTCGGGGAACAGACACAGTCTCTATAGTATGTATTACTGTTGATGGACTACTAATTGAACATTGATTATACTGACTGTTATTGTCAGAAGATGTAGACAGTCACTTGGAGTGAAGCGCCTTGGAGATGTTGTCGGACAGCAGTTCCGCTCCAACGCTGCTGGGGTGCAGGCCATCAGGACGAAACAACCTAGAGCGCTCCCAAAACAGATTCCAGTTATTAACAAACACTAGATTCTGCTCATTACACCAAGAGACTAACCATTCATTTAAAGCGAGAAGTCTACTGAACTTTTCTGCTCCACGTCTGAATGTGGGAAGAGGTCCAGAGATGATGATCCTCGCTGTGGGTGATCTGCCTCGCACCGTCTTGATCAGGCTGGAGAAGTCCCTCTTCAGAACCTATGTCTGCCGCAGCCTGGTGTCGTTCGTCCCGGCGTGCAGCACAACTGCATGCCGGGAATTCTCCAGCCTGAAGTCCAGTGACATGGCTAGAGGCATGGCATGGGCTAGTGATGTGGCTAGAGGCATGGCATGGGCTGGTGACATGGCTAGAGGCATGGCATGGGCTAATGACATGGCTAGAGACATGGCATGGGCTAGAGACGTGGCTAAAGACAGGGCTTGAGATTGGACTTGGACAAAGGACATGGCCTGAGCGAGGGTCATGGCCTGAGCGAGGGACATGGCCTGAGCGAGGGACATGGCTGCTGTGTCGGGAATGTAGGGCATGGCTGTGGTGTCGGGAATGTGAGGCATGGCTGTGGTGTCGGGAACTGGGACAAGGGCCATGGCAGTGGCTGGGACATGAGCCGGGGCTGTGGTGGCAGGAACGTGAGGCATGGCTGTGGTGTCGAGAACGTGAGGCATGGCTGTGGTGTCGGGAACTGGGACAAGGGCCGTGGCAGTGGCTGGGACATGAGCCGGGGCTGTGACTTCGACATGAGCTGGGGCTGTGACTTGGACATGAGCCATGACAGGGACATGGACCTGGGACTGGGTCTGGACTTGGATGTCGTGAACTTGAGACTGGGTCTGGACTTGGACGTCGTGAGCTTGGGACTGGGTCTGGACTTGAACGTCTTGACCTTGAGACTGAGTCTGGACTTGGACGCTGTGAGCTTGAGACTGAGTCTGGACTTGGACGCTGTGAGCTTGAGACTAAGTCTGGACTTGGACACTGTGAGCTTGAGACTGTGTCTGGACTTGGACACTGTGAGCTTGAGCCTGTGTCTGGACTTGGACGGTGTGAGCTTGAGACTGTGTCTGGACTTGGACGTGGTGAGCTCGGAATTGGGTCTGGACTTGGATGTCGTGGGCCTGGATTGGAGGCGTGACTGTGGCTTGGGCTGGAGGCGTGACTGTGGCCTGGGCTGGAGGCGTGACTGTGGCCTGGGCTGGAGGCATGACTGTGGCCTGGGCTGGAGGCATGACTGTGGCCTGGGCTGGAGGCGTGAGCTTGGTTGGAGTTTTGCCATGAGCTGTGGCAGGAGCTTGAACGTGAGCTGTGGCAGGAGCTGTGGCTGGGGCTTGGATGTGAGACTTGGCTGTGGCTGAGGCTTGAGACTCAACTGTGGGTGAGACTGGAGACCTGGAGATTAGCGGAACTCTGATAATTGGGTCAGCAGACTTGGACACCAATGGAACTCGCTTAACTGACTTGGATATGAACGTGACTTGGGGCCTGTTTGTGGCTGTGACCTGGACAGGGATTGGAGACATGGCAGGGACATGGATCTGCGATGTGGCAGGGACATGGACCTGAGAAATGGCAGGGACATGGGTCTGAGACATGGCAGGGACATGGATCTGAGACATGACAGGGGCATGGGTCTGAGACATGGCAGGCACATTGACCCGGGGTCATGGCAGGGACATGGCAGGGACATGGGCCTGAGGCATGACAGGGACATAAGCCGGAGGCATGGCAGGGACATGGATCTGAGGCGTGGCAGGGACATGGGTCTGGGACATGGCAGGGGCTGGAGACTTAGCTTTGTCTGGATACTTAGAGATGAGCGGAACTTGCTTCCCTGGATGAGCGGTGAGAGTCTTGTCCATCTCCTCTTGAGCTCTCACCCGCTTAAAGTACTCATAGAATGGGGGCTTACCCTGACCTTCCAGCACTTTATCCAGGTCGTCGTTCTGCCCTGACTCTCCAAACTCCTTCAAAAACAAATCCAAAAACTGCCTCGTATTCCCCATCACCCAGGGTTTCGTGGCTGCCACTCGCTGTGCCCAAGTGCGAGCTGGGCCAAAAAACCGCGACAGGATAAACTGTATAAACTGGCTTTCTGTGGGCCTCAGGTCGCACAGGCTGTAGAAATACCAATGGCAGTCCTCCACAAAATAATGAGGATCTCCAGATGAGCCATCATACCCGTCTGGCATAGCCCAGGAAAATTTTTGCTCAAACCGAATAAAATCCACGGCGGGGATACAAGACATGGATTCCCAGGTTTGTCGTTCGAGCTGAGCAATGTCCTCTGCGTCCCGTCTCTCCTGCTCCTCGAACACACATTTGCATGCTTCAAATCTGGCCCATTCGTCGGCACTCATGGTGACCTGCTGCTTCCAAAATACGGCTCGGTCTTCTGTCCCGGAACTGGACTGGACACTGGATACAGGTGCAGGTCGCGAAGTCTGAGATGTTGCAGGGACTGGAGACCTGGCGGTGGCTGGAACGGGAGACGTGACTGGGACAGGAGACGTGGCTGGGACTGGAGACGTGACTGGGACTGGAGACTTGGCGTGGACCAGAAACTTGACTTGGCTGAGACTGGAACCCTGACTGGAGCTTTCTCTGCTCTTCTCCCCTCTCTGTTTCGCCTGCTCATAGTACACATGGAGAAGAGGCTCAGCATAAGTCCTCCAATTACCTTCCCGCAGAACTTGATTCAAGTTATACCTTTGCCCTGGTTCTCCGAATTCCTCAAATAATAGGTCCAAAAACAACCGAACATCCTCCAACACTCCGGGTCTATCAGCCACTAGTTGTCATGCCCAGGTGCGAGCGGAACCCAAAAAGCGGGACATGATGAACCCAATGAATTGTCCTGTGGGTTTCGGGTCGCAAAGGCTGACAAAATATTGCTGACATTCCATAACAAAGTAGTCTGGGTAATCTTGGCGAGCATACCGCGCAGGCAGGTACTCTGGGGTCTTCTGCGCGAAGCGCATGGAGTCAAAAGCGAGGATACTGAACGTGCCGGTTGCAGTTCGGCATCTCCTCCGTTCTCCGTTCTGCAAAGAACGGTGAGGTTTTATTTACAGTGTGCACAAAACAAACAAACAAACCCGAAACAGGAACATCAGAACTAAACTAAACTCACTGGACTAGCACTGCTACTGCTAGTGCTAGCGGCTAGAGCTAGGAATACCTCTACACACGTAGATACGTAGTTGTCCTTAGACCCTAGCATAAACAAACCAAGCAAACTGAGCATAAACTTTAGCGGAAGCATTCGCATATGCACAAACATATACATAATCTTTGATACAGATATTGCTATTGAACCGCGCCGTGTAGAGCACGGCCATTGGTATATAAACAGTCCCCGTCATTACTCCAATGGGCTCTCAGCTATGCGTGATTTCCAGACACGCCCACACATGACCCTATGACCTGACATGACGAGGGAACAACGTCGATGCGGACAATGTCCGTGTAATCGCAGTGGCGTTCGATGCGTGCCACTGCTCCGGGAGGGCTGTTACAATGTGGACGGAGTCCGTGCATGCGCAGTAGCACTCGCTGCGCGCCACTGCTCCGGGTGAACTGTAACACTTACTATATGGAAGGGTTGCCACCTTTCCAACATGCCAGAACACCACTATGCCCCAAGGGTCAAAACTATATTTACCCTAATGTCTTACTTTTCCAGCTATATATTATTTTTTGACCTTGTGGGTATGAGCAGCTGTTGGTTCAGTCATCATAGTCTGAGATCAAATTCAATGCAAATTTCTCCTGTGACATGACTTCTTTTATTCTTTGTTTCTTCTTCAATTAAGCCATTTGAAGTCAAAAATATATATATAAATATATATATATATATATATATATATATATATATATATATATATATATAAATATATATATATATATATATATATATATATATATATATATATATATGGTTGTATGAAAGTTGAAGTGTGTTAGGGTGTTAGCGGAGGTGTTGTTTTTGAAACTCAGTGGGTTACGATAATATGATAAGCTACGTAGCTGATGCTTTTATACAAAGTGACTTACAATTGAGACAGGAGACAACTAAGCAGTTTTGTTTTATTTATTTACAGGGGCAGTGCACGTTAATGAGCATGACTGTAAATGTGTCAGAATTAGCCATATGGCTATTTTTCATCTGTAGACCTTTGACAGAATGTTAAAAAGTCACCCTCGGCGACTTGCAAATCAGGATTAAAATCTTGTAATGTGAACTAGTGTCACGTATCTGGGAACTCTGGACTCCCATTCCCATTAGCCACTGCACTGCACCACATGACCACATGCACCACAACTGCACCTGATCCACATTTCTGGTTAATGAGCACCCATGTGTATATATAGTCTTTGTCTGCACTCTCTCCTTGTCTTTTGTTGTCTGAGACTTCTGTCTTTCATGTCAGTGTGTTCTGTTTCTTGCCAAGTTGTCTTAGTGTTTGTCTAGTAGTCTATTTGTTTACATTAAATGTTTAAAATCTGCAACTGCTTCTGCCTCAACCTCAACTTGTGACAGAACGAAAGACCGTGACTAAGAAGCAGCAGATTTCCCGATGGACGCCTGGTGCAACGACTATGCGGAGTGGTATCTCAAGATAATGGAGCAGGAGAAGGTGTGAGTGTACTGATGGCTCAGAGTAGCCCGCATACTGAATACCATCGCGGTACAGCGCATGCACCATACCACACCAGGCGTTCGTAGAATATGCCAAGTTAGCCGGGTTGGAGTATATGCTCGGAGATGAGACCGAATCCCGCCCTCCCTCCCCTCTTCTGGATGTCACTCGCCGTCCCGTTCAGCTGAGGTCGTCACGCAGCCTTCCTGTTCGGCTGTGGACGCGCTCAGCATCCCTGCTCGGCTGTGGATGTCGCTCTGCCTTCCCGTTCAGCTGAGGTCGTCGCGCAGCTTTCCTGTTCAGCTGTGGACGCCGCTCAGCATCCCTGCTCGGCTGTGGACGTCGCTCGGCCTTCCTGGCTTGGCGGGGTCTCGGGCGCCTTCCTGCTCGGCGCGGTCGTCTCTCTGCCATCCTGCCTCACTGAGGACGTCACTCTGCCTCCATGCTCCGCTGAAGACGCGTCGCTCCTTTCCTTCGCTGCGTCAGTGTGTCGCTCCCCTTCCTGCTCCACGGAGGACGCGTTTTCCCCTCTCATGCTCCCTCGGAGAGCGTCCTTCTTCCCTTGGGCCTCGCGAGACCCTCCCCCCCCTATGAGCCTCGCGGAGACCCTTCGCTCCCCTGTGAGCCTCGCGGAGACCCTCGCTCCCCTGTGAGCCTTGCGGAGACCCTTGCTCCCCCTGGAGCCTCGTGGAGACCCTCGTCTCCCCTTTGAACCTCGTGGGGGACTTCGCGTTCCTCTTCTGTCCCAGGAAGAAGGTCGCCCCGCTTCCATGCCCCGCCAAGGACGTCCTTTTGCCTCCCTGTGCCGTTGTGGGAGCCGCTCGGTCTACTGGCTTTGTTGAGGACTTTGTCATGTCAGTTTGGGCGCCCGGGAGTAGCGCCTGGGGAGAGGGTTCTGTCACGTATCTGGGAACTATGGACTCCATTTCCCATCAGCCACTGCACTACACCACATGACCACATGCACCACAACTGCACCTGATCTACGTTTCTGGTTAATGAGCACCCATGTGTATATATAGTCTTTGTCTGCACTCTCTCCTGATCTTTTGTTGTCTGAGACTTCTGTCTTTCATGTCATTGTGTTCTGTTTCTTTCCATAGTATCATGCCAAGTTGTCTTAGTGTTTGTCTAGTAGTCTATTTGTTTACATTAATTGTTTAAAATCTGCAACTGCTTCTGCCTCAACTTCAAATTTTGACACCTAGGCTTAAATTGAAGATTAAAGTCCTTGCTCAAGGACCCAACGTAAGCAGGTTGGGCTGCGGTTGGGGTTTACCTACAACCTTTCAATCAGTAGCCTAATGCCTTATACAAATAATGTGTAAAAGCTTTCAAAGGTTTGAAAATGACAAAAGATGACAAAGAGAAGCATTCGTAGTTGTAAAAGGAGAGTTCTCTATTCATACTGAGAAAGTTTTGTGTTTCACAAGGTTCTGTTTTAAGCCCACTGCTTTTTACTTTATATATGCTATCTCTGGGTCAAATTATTCAAAAACATTGAATTAGCTTCCACTGTTATGCTGATGATACACAGCTGTATGTTTCTGTGAAGCCAGATGACAGACAGCAGCTTAATAAAGTTGAGGAATGTGTAAAGAACATTGAACATTGTATGCTTATTAACTTCCTCTTACTTAATTCTGATAAGACACAAATACTTGTATGAGGACCCCGTGCAGTGAGAAAAAAAGCTTTCTGATCTCACTCTGGATGGACTTTTTTGTTTCATCATGTACAGCAGTAAAAGACCTTGGAGTGATTATTGACTCCAGTCTATGATTTGATGCTCATGTAGATAATATAACTAGGATAGTCTTCTTTCATCTCAGAAATATTTCTAAGAAAAATATTGTCACTACGTGATGCAGAAATACAAGCATGCACTCACTACAAAACAACTTTACATTGTAGCAAAGTGTCATTTCTTCAGTGTTGTCACATGAAAAGATATAATCAAAAATGTGAGGGGTGTACTCACTTTTGTGAGATACTGTATATAAAGCATGCACTCATTACAAAGCCGTACATTTGCCTCTATACATTTTAGTTAGTTGGATCCCATGTATGACCTTTATTACCCTCACTGGATCCCATGTATGACCTTTATTACCCTCACTGGATCCCATGTATGACTCAATTCACTTAAATTCAATTTTATTTGTATAGCGCTTTTTACAATAGACATTGTCTCAAAGCAGTTTTACAGAAATATCAACATGGTATACAGATATTAAAGGTGTGAATTTATCCCAACTGAGCAAGCCACTGAGTGGCAACTGTGGCAAGGAAAAGTTCCCTAAGATGTTTTAAGAGGAAGAAACCTTGAGAGGAACCCGACTCAGAAGGGAACCCATCCTCATCAGATAGTGTGAAAAAGCTCATTATGGATTTATGGATATGAAGTCTGTAAGGCCTTAGGAGCAGCCATAGTACCAGCAGTCTGGAATTAGAGAAGATTTAAGCTCCATCCAGAGGCAGAAAGGATCTGGATCTCTAGTATCTCCATAAAATCGTGTGGCTCGGCCACAGGAGAGAGGGAAAAAAAAGATTATTAGGACCTGGAATTAGTATAATAGAAAGTCAGTCGAGGCTTGAGTAAACAAATACGTTTTTAAGCCTCGACTTAAACACTGAGACTGTGTCTGAGTCCCGAACACTAATTGGAAGACTGTTCCATAACTGTGGGGCTCTATAAGCGAAGGCTCTTCCCCCTGCTGTAGCCTTCACTATTCGAGGTAATGTCAAATAGCCTGCATCTTTTGATCTAAGTAGGCGTGGCGGATCATATAAAACCAGAAGGTCGCTTAGATATTGTGGCGCGAGACCGTTTAGTGCTTTATAGGTTAATAAAAGTATTTTATAGTTAATGTGAGATTTCACTGGGAGCCAATGCAGTGTGAATAAGATCGGCTTTGGCAGCAGATAAGATCACTGCTGCATGTGGGGCGCCAGTGGAGCTGAGTGCTATAGCCACCACACCACCGGTGTCTGTAACATTTTTTTTGTTTGTTTTCTTTGGTTTTGTTTAGTGTTAATCCCGTTAATGTGTTTCTTTTTTTTTCCAGGAGCCTTCATTCAGTAGTGTGTGCTTCATGGTGTGTTGAATGTGTCTACACAGCAACTTCCTTATGATGTGTGTGTAGTGTTTGACGATTTGGTGCGAATTAAGAGAATCTATATTTATGTTGTAATAAAATATACTTTTTGTATTGATACTTATATCTTTACTTTCTTATTTCTTCCAACTGGTAAAACCCCCTTTCTCTGCGTTTATGGGGAGTGTTTCCCTGGTGCCTCCCCAGGGTGGTGTAGTCAGATCTAACTTCATTTTGATTCACGTTTCTCTCCGTTTCTGAATGCCACAAAGTTGAGTAATAATTCACCAATTTTATGTGTGAATATTCTACTTTAAACATTATTATTATCTGGCGTAAATATGCAATTTACAACATTTGTAGTAATATTTTGCTTCATGATACTTTTATTAAGCTTTCAAAAAGGTGAAAGGCAGCACAAATAACAACTCAAGCCATTTAGCTTAGCGAATGTTGCTCTGGTTGATGAGTGAACTGCGTTCAGGGAGGAGCACTCCTATATCCTGCAGCATGCTTTTGGGAATCGGGCGAGCATTCCGGGAGACGTACACTTTCTCCAGCTCTGCATCCATGGGAGAGGGCTTGTAGTCCATGCACGAAGAACCAGCCAAACCATGAACACACTTCACCTCCACTTTATAATAGAGTATTCCATGATTCAGTGCACAGGAATGCTTCTTCACTCCAGATTCCAGTTGAGCATTGCATGTCCCAAGAAAGTCCTTTTTGAAGTCATTGTCCTCGTCCCACACCTCCAGCTTCACACTGGTGTATTGAGTAAGGTCCAAAGTTCCAAATTGGAATTCTTGGTTCCAATATGGTGAGTTGTTATTCGGGATCACAGACGTCTGGCGGAACGATTCCTTCAGAATGATCTTTACGAATGCGTCCGTCTCCAAAATTACATCTCCAAATAAACCTGTAGCTTTAATCACAGTTATGGTGACTTCAGCAAATCCTTTCTTTTTGGGGCAGCAGTTGTGGTTGTTCTGGCAGCTGCATGGATCCGCTGAGTTGGTCTTACATTGGCTTGGTTCATTTTTCAACAGAGCCCTCTGGAGGATGTAGTCCTTGATGGCAGTGCGCAAATGCACTCGAATTGGGTTCTTCACTGGCAGCAACTCGTGAAGGGGCTCGAGCGAGTAGGAAAGCACATCAGGGTGAGCAGGCAGAGATGAGACCCACTCCTTATAGGCCTTTGGGTCATCATTTGATGAGAAAAGGAGGTCGACACTCTGAGTGTAGCCACCAATCACCTTTGTTTCCCTTTTGGGATGAGAGAAACATGGTTTACATCAATATCAACAATAATTAGTTTACAGAGAAAGAGAGAGTAGGACAGACAGAGACAGAGACAGAGACAGAGAGAGAGAGAGAGAGAGAGAGAGAGAGAGAAATGAGTGGTACAAACCTGTCACTGAATGTGCTAGCAAAATTATTTTTGCGAAGAATCTTGTCTATGGTGTTCTTACAGGAACCAACCTTGGGTTGCAGTTTTTTAAATAATGTAACAGTGAGAGAAGCCTCCACATCCAGGCACATCTTCACCTCGTCCACACTCAAACCTTGCGGGACGCCTACACTCCTTGATGCGGTACAGAGCTGGTGGCCAACCCTACATCCAGAGTCACCTGCACACAGGTATTCATTCTAGAACTGTGAAGTTGTATTCATTTTTCCGTACTTTTAAATCTCAGATGGACCGAGTCTGCTCCATAGTCTATTGTGAAATCTATTATTTCATTCACCTTTGTGATATAATGAGTACCAAACTTGTCAATCAGCTTGTTATAGAGGTGCTTTGATGACTCATCATATATCTCAGGGAGACTTCCTAATTCGTCACTTAGCTCTGGGTGCAGGAGTGGACTGCCTGTAACCCTGTAACTAGAAGACAGACCATAAAGCAGAACTCAAAAACAAAGATACATTATGCAGTATTTGTATAATTAATTATAAATCAAAATATGGCTTTGTCAAAACACCTTTTCACATCCTACCTGTAATAACCACATGAGACATGATGGCTAGTGAAGCTGAACTTGTCTTTTTGGTTTTCCCATTGAATATTCGGCCAGCTTGGAGTTACTGCCTGCCAGTATCAGTGATCCCAGGACTTTTGGAGTGATTACTGGTAAGCCTAACTTCCAGTCATTCTCGATAGAGGAGGTACTGGCGCTGACCAGGGCCTCGCTGGACTGGTAGACAGAGCTGGACACCTTCATGATGCACTTCTGCCTCGGTCTCCAGTCCACCACAGAAACCGGGATCTTCTGCATTTGACCTTTCATGTAGGGGTTTTTACACAGAGTGCAGGTCTTGTCCTTTTGGAGCCAGGAGCTCATGTCAAGGACAAAGGCCCCTTCCGTTGCATTGTGGTGATGTCAAAGCCTTCTCCTCCTAGGTTGGATCCTGGAGCGAAGCCCGCATCATGCATTGAGACTCGTTGGCCTTGACAACTCTGGCTGGTTGGAGGAGGAAAAGTTGCGGCAAACACGGCCCAAATCAGCAACATGGCTGGAGTTGTCATGTGTCCTGCTCCTGTAATATTTATTTACATAAATATATATATATATATATCACGTATCAAGGGGATGAGGCACGGAAGCAGTAGCAGGCAGCAGATGTAAACTTAGTGTTAAGGGATGTTCAAAGTTCGTAATCAAGAAACAGGCAGAGGTCAGGCGATCGGACAAACAAAGCATAGAGGGTAAGACAATAGCGTGGTCAAAGACGTAAACGAAGGTCAAGGTAACTAGGAAAACAAACGAGATGAGTAAAGGCTTGGAAATGCTGTGAACAAGTCAACTGAATGTATACTACGCAACTAACTCCTGGGTGAATAGCTCCTTAAGTAATGGAGGTGAGTGTGTGTGATTGCTGCTGGTAAATGTTGCTTCTTGGGAAATTGAGTTCTTTCCTGACTAGGATATGAAAATATATATATTATAGGACTATGCAGTGTTGTGGAGCTCTGGTACTAAAAGTAGAAAACATCAAAGTGTCACATAGTGTTTTAATACTGCCCTTAAAGTTCTTATCTTCTTCATTTGAGGATCGATATCAGCATTCTGTAATTTCTTATTAGAGTAACTTATTCCCCAAAACGTAGTTCCTAATCCATGCTAATAGTTGCAGTAATATATTTACCATTGAACAGATTTATATAAAAATTGTAGAAATATCCATTAACATTGGACATACTTCAACCTTTTGTTGCACTTACCTTGATGTAGCAGATATAACCTGTGCACGCTATTTGTAAATGAACCTTCTAGAACCTTCACAATTTTCAGCACTACATCGAGTATTAATACACGTGTGCAAGACATGAGACGGGTGGAGGGGGGTGGGGGTGGGGTGGGGGGGTATGTTATGTGAAGGAGTTAAATAACAGTAATCGCTCTGCCAGTCAACCCTGTGGACACATCTTCTCAAAAGCTGAATCCAAACCACACACAAGAGTTCTCATTTTCCCAAGTCCCCAATCAGAAGTGACTACAACATGGCTGAACTTATGAGTTTGTATTAAAAGAACTTGTACATGTTATATAACCCTTGCAATCCTTTTATAATCTGAACCTTTACAGTCAGTGTGGACTACATGAAAGGGGGACTTGGATGTGGTGCTCACTAGATAATTTTTGTTATATTAATAATTTTTTTAGTTACTGTTGCACAGTGACATCCAACCGCATATGTTTGAGCCAGAATATACAGAAGAAGAATTGCACCTGCAAAAGTAAACAAGCAGAGAGCAACTGTAGGTCTTTCAAAATGACACTAGCATAATGTTTGCTAGCAACGTTATATGATTATCTTTGTGTTAGCGCCCTTATTAGCCATGTGACTAGAAGTTACATGGGTGAAGACAAACTTTTGCTGATGGAAAACTATCCTCCTACCTCACTACTTCTACTATCTCTTTTAACCTCCATTTTTAAAATCTCAGATCTCTCTTTTGTTGTTGCACAGCGTAAATATCTATCATTTTCCCGGTATTTATTTGTGTGTGTGTGTGTGTGTGTGTGTGTGTCGTCGTGTGTTCGTGTGCGCGTAAAAGGGGGTCCTGTAGCTAATCTTACACAATGATTACACTCTCACACTCTGCTGTGGAAATTAGATGTGTTTACCGTCTTCAATAGGGATTTCACGCTCTTTGGTATGCATTTAGCAACGGTCTTAACATTGTCAATGTGTTCTATCATTCTCCACACTTACAAATGATTAAAAAAGAAATAAATAAGTACACCCTATGGGAAATTGTTTTTGGAAACATATTTGTACACAACAAACATCTGACGGCTTTGAAACAGTGTTTATTAATAAAGTTGATATACTTTATCAAATGACACATAATCAATCGAAAAAACAGAAAACAAAAAACAGATCATTCACATGGAAAAAGTAAGTACACCCATACATTTATAATTTGTGTGTATTTGTGTATCAGAATGCACAATTTTGTTCCATTCTCAAGGACCCTTATAGGGTCTATGGGGAAAAAAGGGTAAACAATGTCGTAGAACGAAGTAAAAGCAGTAATCGCTCTGCCAGTCAACCCTGTGGACACATCTCAAATGCTGTCCAAATCAAAAACCACACACAGTTCTCATTTTCCCAAGTCCCCAATCAGAAGTGACTACAACATGGCTGGACTTATGAGTTTGTATTAAAAGAACTCAGGCTTGTACATGTTATATAACCCTTGCATTCCTTTATAATCTGAACCTTTACAGTAGCATGGACTACATTTGCATGGGGAGAGAGAACCTGGGGGAATGGGTGTGGTGCTCACTAGATAATGGTATGTTCAGGAAATTGAGATAGCTAGTTGGCTACTGCTAATAAGCAAGAACTTTTTTTTGGTACATTATGCGATGGAGCGAATGCATTACTCAAGCAAATCAGTCACATGGGAAAAACTTAGTACACCCCCACATTTATCACACCTTCAAATCCTTAAAATTAGTATCAGGGGTTCAAGATTAGGTAATCGGATTACAGTTTTAAAGTAGTAATTAGTAATCTGTAGTGGATTACTTTTTTTGAGTAACTTACCCAACACTGCTCATCATTAGCAAAAACAAACAAAAAGTTCTTTCAGAACAGCGACTGTGAAAGCATGGTGCATGGGGTTTTCCATAAGGACTTGATAAGTTCCCTCTGCATTAGTAACAGCTTACACTAAATCAACAAGGAATGTTGGTGGCTCTTCTAAGCTTGCTCTAATGGAGAAAAACGTAAAAAGACAAGTTCACAGGAGACATGGTGTCTCCTGTGTATACTACACATGTATACTACCTTCTAGTTAGAGGATTGGTGAAATTCCCTGTGGTGTTACTGTATTATTATCAAATGTTACGGCTTTGTGACTTTTGTTAAAGGTCTTGGTATTCAGAAAAAAATTTACCAGATGATTTTCACCGCCTCCTGTCGGGAATCTATTCAGCCAGCCATGCCTGCCAGCATCAGTATATTTCTAGATCTCTGGACTGGTAGACAGAACTGGAAACGTTCATACTGCACTTCTGACTTGGTCTCCAGTCCACTAAAGAAACCGTGAGCCTCCCATGTAGAGGTTTTCACATTTTATACAACTGAGCAGTTTGCTCAAGGGCCCAGCAGTGACAGGCTTCTGATCAGGAGTCCACTGCCTTAACACCTGAGCTACTTTGTACGATTATCATATGCTGCCCATTTCCATCGCATGGTGGTGATTTCAAAATCTCCTTCTCCTGCCATGTCAGATCCGGGAGCAAAGTCCACATTGCGACACTGAGTTTCCTTCACCTTGAAGCAACTCTGGCTGGTTGCAGGAGGGAGATTTGTGGCAAGCACAGCCCACATCAGAAGTGCCTGCAACATGGTTGGATTTGTTGTATGTCCAGTTCCTGTATTAAAGGAATTGTATATTTGAAGATATTTAAAGCTACTTCACTTATAGCTATAGAGTATACTTACTATATGGAAGGGTTGCCACCTTTTCAACATTTCAGAACACCACTATGCCCCAAGGGTCAAAACTATATTTAAGGTCAAAACTATATTTAGCCCTACTGTTTCTTCCAGCTATATATAATTTTTTGACCTTGTGGGTATGAGCAGCTGTTGGTTCTTTAAAACAAGTTTGTAGAAGTCATCATAGTCTCAGGATTAAATCAGGATAAAATCTTGTAATGTGAATTAGGCTTAAATTGAAGGTTAAAGTCCTTGCTCAAGGACCCAACATAAGCAGGTTGGTGCTGCTGGGATTTTACCTGCAACCTTTCAATCAGTAGCCTAATGCCTTATACAAATCATTTAGAAGCTTTAAAAGGTTTGAAAATGACAAAAGATGACAAAGAGAAGCATTCGTAGTTGTAAAAGGAGAGTTCTCTATTCATACTGAGATAAAGTTTGGTGTTCCGCAAGGTTCTGTTTTAAGTCCACTGCTTTTTACTTTATATATGCTATCTCTGGGTCAAATTATTCAAACACATGGAATTAGCTTCCACTGTTATGCTGATGATACACAGCTGTATGTTTCAGCGAAGCCAGAGGACAGACAGCAGCTTAATAAAGTTGAGGAATGTGTAAAGAACATTAGACATTGGATGCTTATTAACTTCCTCTTACTTAATTCTGATAAAACAGAAAGACTTTTATTAGGCCCACGTGTAGCTAGAAGTAATCTTTCTGACTACACAGTAACTCTGGATGGTCTTTCTGTTTCATCATGTACAGCAGTTAAAGACCTCGGAGTGATTATTGACTCCAGCCTATCATTTGATGCTCATGTAGATAATATTACTAGGATAGCTTTCTTTAATCTCAGAAATATTTCTAAGATAAGAAACATATTGTCACTACATGATGCAGAAATACTGGTTCATGCTTTCGTCACCTCTAGATTAGATTACTGTAATGCCTTACTGTCTGGATGTTCCAGTAGGAACATAAACAAACTCCAGTTAGTCCAGAATGCAGCTGCTAGAGTCCTAACTAGAACCAGAAGATACGACCACATCACCCCGATCTTATCCACACTGCATTGAGCAAACTACAAAAATGTGCCACGCCTTTGAGTTGAATATTTTTACACAACTTCCTGCTTCCCCTTCACGTATGAACACTTGACTCTAACCAATCTATCCCTTTTACACTACACAGTATTATTCTCAAACCACTATAGCTAACTTGAACTTACGTCCCAACATAAATTAGGACTCCTAGACTATCTGATATTAAAGTATCTCACGCAGAGTTTAGATTCCCGTAATGCTAATTTGCGAGAAACAAAAATCTGTTTGAAAATGTGCTCTAAACCAGCTATTTATTTATTTATTCTAACATGAATTAAAACCATATTTGTGTTGCTCTCGTGATATTTAAGTATTTAGACTTAATTATTAGAACATTAGTAACATTGGTATAACCAGTGTAGCATATATTTGTATTGTTTCGGCAAATAATAGATCTGATCTTTGTTCTTAAACACTGACATCACAGAGTTAACTTTTTTATTTATTTTTTTGCCATGTGGGGGGGGGGGAATAATAATAAAAAAAAAATACGGAGAAAAGGAAAATGTGTAAATTGAGAATATGTGCTGCTGATATGCAGCTTTGCCCCCCTATGCCCTACTTCAGTCTCTCCAGAGGTCATTAAACCTCCTGAATCCCAGTCACAATACATTGTTTTATCCTTCTGCTGAATTCAAACGAGAAATTGTATTCACAGGCCGCATTTGACCCCTGCATGGTATGATGCTGCAACGTTGTTGTTGTTAGTCCATGTCATTTTGCCATGCACAGCACGAGCACTAGGCTCAACATGCCAAATCGCATGGCATCCAAACGTCATATATAGATCTCACATAGTGTACAAGCTTCCTTCCCAGACATGAACGGGGTGCCCGTGTGTGTGTGTGTGTGTGTGTGTGTGTGTGTGTGTGTGTGTGTGTGTGAGAGAGAGGTGTATTTCATCACTGTAGTCCTTCCGTAGAGGAGGAACTGACTCCTTTGAATTGCGACTCGTTTTGTCTGAACCGATTCTTTCGAATACACTCGAAGCCAGCGAGCTTTTGATTCATTCGAATCATCAGCATGCAGAACGATTCGTTTTGGACACCGATTTTTTGACGTGAAACGTGTATTCGAGGTTGTACGCACGCAAGGTGATAATATATGACAGAAAGTGCCGTTTCGTGCGAGCAAACTAACCCCCTTAATATATATATATATATATATAAAAATTTTACTTGCGAGTCGACTCAGTGTAAAGAGTCGTTCAAAACCGACGGAGCAGATTCATTGTCGAGTGGTTCATCGCTGCACCGAGTGGAACGCGACTGATATGGACGCCGGTGTAGTAGATGGCAGAAGAGAGGTGTTCGGGGGATTTTAGGCGGATTCGAGGTCACACTTTGTTGCGAGGATAATCAGACAGAAAAGCCGGATCCGGTGTGTTTCTGCGCCAAGTTGGTTTTTTCTTTTTTTTTTCTTTTTTTTTTCCCCCCCCACGGAATAAAAATCAAGGGGGAGTGTGTTATGGTTTTTGCCCGGCTCCAGTCCATCTTCCTGTCGGCCCGTAGCGGCGCACAGCACCGGGCATGACCGCTGGCCCCGAACCCTGTCACACTGTCCGACTTCCTGTCTGACTGCTTTCGAGGAATATCGAATCATCCTGAACGTTATGATCTCGCCGGTCTGATTGAATCAGCTGGCTTTGGGTTAGCAGGTGGCGGCTACATGTTAGCTAGCTCGTGTGTGTGTGTGTGTGTGTGTGTGTGTGTGTGTATACATGTGTGTGTGTATAGGGGGAGGACAGCCTGCTTAATTGACTGGATGTGATTGAAGTGGAGATTTATTTGTTTTGTTTGTTTGTTTGTTTGTTTGTTTACAGATCGTCTCGCACTCTTCTGTAGTTATTTCCCTTCCCACATAACCAGGGAATGAACCCGGACTTCAGATCATTCCGACTTCAGATCATTATTCGGACTAATCTCATTCGGTTTCCGTCGAAAACTCGAAGACGATCGACACCACGCGAGCTCAACTAAACCCGTTCACATCGCCGGGGTTCCTAATTCCGCGCGTGGCCCGAAAGTGAAAGTGCTGAAATGGGCGGTGCTGAGTGGGTTCAGTACTCGGGTGTTAACGGATCGTTCGATTGACTTTTCCGCCGTTAAAGACCTGGAAACGTCCTTCCGGAAGGGTTTTAACGGGACTTGACTGTGGAGTGGATGTGGAGTCGGTCACAGCGCGTGAAGGGGAACCGAGATTTAACCCGTTTTAAAAGTCTATTTAGTTCTTTCTTTCTTCTTCTTTTTTTTCCTCTCTTCTTTTTTAAAGTGAAACTTGAGAATCGAAGAAATAAAGAATGAGCCACAATCCGAGTAGAACGTGGTGGGTTTATGTGTTTATTTATTTATTTATTTATTTATTTATTTTCTATTCATATTAAAAGCGTTCCGACATGATAATGTCGCTAATTGGCGCGTCGTGTGCACGCCCGTTAGGCGCGAGCGCCGTCCGCAGTCGGTCGGAGGTTAGAGCTGAAGCGCCGAAGCTACAGCGCTTAGCTAGCTAGCAGAGTTAGCTCTGTGCTCGGGTGGAGATGTCGCAAGATCGGTGTGGATGTGAGGTCGGATGTCAGGTTTTTCTCTGTAGGTGACGCAACACATCAGACATTTGAGATAATTGGGGGAGGGGGGGAAAAGTTAGGACAAAACAACAGCTTAACTTTTTTTTAAGTTTATTATTTTATTATTATTTTATATATATATATATATATATATATATATATATATATATATATATATATATATATAAATACTGTTTAAAAGTTCTCCAGCTCGCTATGGCGGCAGGCACGCGCTTCCACCTTCCGCGATGCACGCCGCACCTGTCAGCAGCGGGTTGATCCAGACTGGGGGATTGTGCCGGGTGTGTGTGTGTGTGTGTGTGGTGTTGCATGCCGCATGCTGTATGTGTGTGTGTATGTGTGTGTGTTCCTTTTTTTTTTGTGCGATGGCCTATCTGAATGGACCCAGATTACTGGACTGGTCGAACTCTCCTCCTCACCTCCAGTTCAACAGATACGCCCTGACCGGCTACAGACCCATCTCCTCGGTGCAGGACTGCATCAGGAGCCTGTTCTACCTGCACAATGAGCTGGGAAACATCTACACACACGGTGAGTGCAACCGACAACGAAACCGCTACTCGCCTCGCGCGTCTGTGTGCGCCTCACAGCCTGAGTGGAGGAACCTGGGGGGAAAACGCAACGCGACGCACCCACGCCGCCACGCCGCCGCGTGCATGTAAAACATGTTCGGCGGTCCGGGAAAGTGTGCGAAGTGCGACGCTTTTTATTTCCCGTGTGAAGAAGGCTGGAGCGAGTTCACCCGGTACAGATCAGACGTCCGATGCTCTCGGAAATCGTCGGTTCGATTTGGCGCTTGAACGCCCAATGACTTCAAATTTATTCACCCTTTCTTTTTTTTCTTTCTTTTTTTTTTTCCATTTGCAATTTGCAAGTAAGAAAAGCAAGTCTCGGTCACACCTAGGGCACGCGGGCTACAACAAAACCACGGACGTCTCATTTGGGTGTGTGCCGGCTCTTCGCCACGTGAGACCCTATTCGGACGGGATCAGATTCAAACGTCCAAACCGTAATCGCCGGTGTTTTTCTGATTCTTCTTCCGACTCTCCGTCACGAGGATTTTTAACTCCTGTCACGTGCGTAGGTTTAAAACCTGTGTGTTGACCGCTAAAGACAAAGCGTGGCCAACGCCCCTACACCAGCGAATGTAATTAAAGACGAGCAATCAGTGTGTATACCCACGTTCCTGGTCAGCCGATGGACACCTGCTCACCACCGTGATCAGACCTGTGATTAGATCGGATTCTGCCGGCTCTTGCTTGCGGATCCCTTTAAAAATCAAACCCCGCCTCCGATTGATCGTTGAGCTCATTTGAGGTGTAAATTGTTTCCGTCCGGGTTTTTTGTTGTTTTTTAAAGGGAAATAAAATCGTAAACAAGCCAAAAAAATTCAGAAAAAAAAAACGTTGAACATGTAAGAAACTTGGATTTAATAAAAGGAGGAAAGAAAGAAAGAAAAAAAACAAAGCCAGTTTATTAAACCAAGTATCAAAAAAGATTCATTTATTTAATTAATTAATCAATCATTAATATTGGTATTACAGCCTTGCATGTTTATTCATTTATATTTAAGTTTATACATTTTTTTTTGCATTTAAATAATGCATATATACAAGAGGCTTCGACATCTCTTTTGTCTTTTATAAGTATATAAGTTGTTGATGTATTTAATCGTATATATATTTTTTTCATTATTTGTAACTTTTATTGCAAATTTATACGCAAAGTTTTTTTGTTTGTTTGTTTTTTTTTTGGAACAGTTTCATTACTGTTTGTTTATCCATTTATTTGTATTTATTTTGCAGCGTGTCCGGCCGCGGATGTACAAGAGAAGCGTCGGCGTGCTCCTTCCTCGAACGTCTATTCGCTTTATATTTGGCGGTATTGGCGTTTGATTTGGCGGTCTCGGCACCGCTTCACCTTCGCTCTGCTCGAGTCGCCTCTCTTTTATCAATACCATGATGAGACTCGGGACGCCGATTTAATAATCGCTAATAATCGATAGTTTAAACCACTCAAAGAGTCGATTGGCGCTCTGTTTATCGATGTTTATAAACCGAAGTAAGCGTGTGTGTGTGTGTGTGTGTGTGTGTATGAGAGAGTATGCGGTAATGGGGTTAGAACGTGTAATTGTATATAAATGTAAGAAGTGTACTTAACACTTAGTTTCTGCTTTTGTTTTTATTCTTAGCGTTTTCATCTAGTGATTTAACTCCTGCTTTATCGCCTGTGGACAATCAGCTGGTTCATGTTCATATATAAAAGAAAAAACCCTTTGCAGAGTGTAAAGCATAACCCACATATATACATTTAATCCCTTCATCATAGTCTTTCATTTACTCAGTGTGTGAAGGACAACGTCGGCCAGGACGCGGAAATAACCTTGTTTTTTCGGTACAGGAAGTAAAACCGCCGTTCGACCCGATTAATCGAACTCCCTCTGAGGAATAATCGGCGGATTAATCGAGCATTAGAATAATGGCTCGTTGCAGCCCCACGTCAGACCGACCAGGGCGCTCGCCGCCGTTTTCTCGTCCCTGTCCGGGCGAAGCTTTTTCGCTTTGTTTTTTTTGTTTGGTCCTGCGAAGCAGAAAAGGGCGCACCTTTAAACAGGTGACGAGCTGAACTCGAAGCCCCGCGCTGACGTCGCTTCAGGAAACGGGAGAAACGAACCTGCGGTGCTGCAGGATTTTATCGGCATTATTTTTGGCCCCGTGTTGACGTTCTCACGTGATTTAGCGCAGGCTTGTCGAAGCGGATTAAAACAAGATATACTTTAAACGATGATGAGCTGGAAACCTGTAAATCCTGGATTAGATGAAATGTCAGTGTGTGTGTAGTGCTGTGACACCCGAGTCCTACAATGTAGGGCGTAGTGCGTGCGGCGTGTTAGCAAGCCGAAGTGTTTTTTGCATGCGTTTTGTTTGGACACACCCTCAAGGAGCTCACATTTGCTTTCCACGTCACCATGTGGACGGATGTTGGGCGACGACGCCGAGATTCAGAGTCCTTCTTCTGTGACTGTGTTGTTGTTTTTATTCCATCCTGAACGTTGTGGAGAAGGTTTTCGAACACACACCTGGCCTAAAAATCATTCAAGTTCCGTAGCGTGTGGATAACGTGAACAGACAGACGAACGGAGAAAGTGTGTACACGCTTATTCAGAGTTCTGGGCGAAAGGTTAACGTCGGTAATAATGCGTACAGTTCACATCTTGCATCCAGATCGAACGCTCGCCTTTAAATCCGGGGGGGGGGGTTCAGGGATCGAAAGTGCGGACCGCTGAAGGAAATTCCGAAGCGTTCCATCTCTTTGTATAGAATAGCACTTGATCCAGCGCATACTCTTATTTCTCGTTACTCGGAGATGTTGCGCTCGACTTGGCGAAGTCGCGAGACACTAAGACACCCGAGGTCATGGAACCGTAACGCGTGCGTGATGTGGCCGTTGTTGTTGTTTTTTAATCACCCCTTTAATTCGCTATTTTGCTGTTTTTAATTCGACGTGCCCTATTGTGAAGGAATCGTGCGCACGGTTTGTAGGGTTAATCTAATATTCAGTCATTTGAAGGGTCAAACGTCTCTTCCGGGCGTCTTCAACGGGACGCATTCGTTGTTAATTGTGGCATATTTACAGTCGAAACGCGTGTATCTGGCGCTTACGTTACGCCACGTCACGTCTGTAGTTATGTTCGAGGTCTAAATACCGACGTAGTATTTCTCAGCAGTAAATCCTCTCCCTATACGCTTAACTCTCCTGGGAACGTCCGGGGCGCGACACCCGATCCGCCCTCCACGTTATTACCATAATACACAACCAGCCGTGCGTGGTCTGCGGGATGATTCATACGCTCAAATTCCACTTTCGCTCACCTGCGTCCTTCGGCGTCGCTGATTAAACAGAGCAGAGGAAAAAAGCTCTAATGTGTACACACACACACACACACACACACACCACAGTTTCTTTAGTCTAACTAATGCAACAATATCTGTGGTCACACACACACACACACACACACACACAGGTTTGTCTTTCTGTGTTCTATTGTTAGCAGCCCAGCTGTTAGTTTCTGCTCTCAGAGAGAAATAAACACCTGGAAATGGATTTTACCTGCCTCGGAAAAATCCTTCTCCATTAGGGGCTCGGGTTAGAACTCAGAGTCACGGAGAGAGAGAGACGGTGAGAGAGGGAGAGAGAGAGAAAGAGAGTGGGAGAGAGAGAGACGGAGAGAGAGAGAGAAAGAGAGTGGGAGAGAGAGAGACGGAGAGAGAGAGAAAGAGAGAGAGAAAGAGAGAGGGAGAGAGACTGAGAGAGAGAGAGAAAGAGAGAGGGAGAAAGAGACGGAGAGAGAGACGAAGAGAGAGAGAGAGGGGGAGAGACTAAAAGAGAGAGAGAGAAAGAGAGAGAGAAAGAGAGGGAGAGAGAGACGGAGAGAGAGAAAGAGAGAGAGACGGAGAGAGAGAGAGGGAGAGAGACGGAGAGAGAGAGAAAGAGAGAGAAAGAGAGAGAGAGATGGAGAGAGAGAGAGAAAGAGAGAGGGAGAGATCGATTAGTGATGAATAATTCAGCCGAACAGAAGGCGGTTCAGAACGTTTATTTCTGAGAACAGCGCGACCATTAAAAAAAAAAAAAAAAAAAACTCATCTAGAACATGTTCCGATCTCCGCGTCGCGTCGTGCCGGCTTTCCCACAGCGCTGTTGAATTCTGACACTGGAGACTCCTTACACGAGTGTTACAAAAGAAAAGTCTCCCCGCGGAAAACTTTACTTGGTGCGTCCTTGTGAAGCGGTCACGGGTCCGAACGATCGATGTGCAGCTGAACTACTGTCAGAACTTTCTGACCAATCAGGATCCAGAACTCAGCAGCGCTGCGGTGTGTGACGCTTATTAACGTCGTCTTTAAGCACCGCACTGTTCCACTCACCTCCACAACTCTTATTGTGTGTGTGTGTGTGTGTGTGTGTGTGTATGTTGTGATTATTCATCTTAAGCCATAAAGCTCAGCATAAGCAAATCATCTTGTGTGTGTGCTTGTACACACACACACACACACACACACACCTTACATCGCAGTGTATCATTTTTATAATTTTTTTGCTTCCTCCATCTTTTCAAGGTTTTCCTGCGCAGTAATCGTCTGACCGTGTGTGTGTGTGTGTGTGTGTGTGTGTGTGTGTGTGTTGTCGACAGGCATCCCTCTGCTGTGTTTCTTGGTGCTGCTCCCCCTCTACATGCCCTGGTCTCAGATCAGTGTGACGTGGCTGGGCGTGGTCCACTTCCTGGCCTGTCTGTCTCCTCAGCTCGGCTCCGTCCTCTATCACCTGTTCATGAACCACGAGGGCGGAGAACCCGTCTACAAAAAACTGCTCACCTTAGACATGTGCGGCATCTGCATGATTAACACGCTGGGTAAGAGCCTCGACACCGCCCCACTCAACACCGATAATTCTACTGAACCGATATCGCGTATTTAGAGTTTAAAGAATGGAGAGAATTTATTTCACACAAAAATAAAACTCTACCTCTATTTTCCCCCGCACCGGCGCTCCTTCCAAGCAGAGAGCTCAAAACTATCTAAGAGCTGTCAGTCATTCCTCATTCTCGTCCTGATTGGCTCAGCTGGGGAAAAAAGAAGACAAATTTGGTCAAATGCGGAGCTCCCGTGCGACAGTTTGGCACGTCTGAAAGAGTTCTTTTTCATATATCAAACCTGCGCTACACCTGTAATTCCTTCTCGCTCCCACTAGAGGGTGACAGTTTGACTATTTCTCCTATCGACGGTCACGCCGCTAACAAAACGGGAATTGTCTGCGCTTGCGAAATGAACAGCGACTCGAACACTCCGGATCGCGGCAAACGTTAAACGGTGTGACGGGAAAAAGGCCGCGGAAGTCAGCTAATTCAATCGATCGCTCCGCAGTAGCTACCACTGCTAGTGCTAGTTCGAGGCTGTTGTAACTTATATATTCGCTAAAAATGTATACGCGTGTACAATGTTTCCGTAGTGCGTACACTGCCAGCTGTCTGTTCTACGCATGCCGGCATACGGTATTATTACTTGTTTTGGACGCCACATTGTTAACGATTTCGACTCGGTACCTTCCCGAAGAAATCACTTGTTGTCTCCTTATATGTAAACGTTTCCAGTTCCGAAGCTTGCAAGTTGTCATGGGGTCCGACACACACACACACACACACACACACACACACCCACACACACACACACATTCCTGAAATGACTTTGAGGCCGCTGTAAATCCCACTGCAGCGTTCAATCTCCTCGTTCCTCGACTCCCCTCACCCCCGAGTGTGTATCGCCAGTGGAGTCTTCCGCCAGGGACACACTCGACCTTGGAAGCTACAGCACCGTAGCTGAAGAGATTTCCGTCGAGACCTACACTCCGCTTCCTTCACACTCTGTTCTCTGAGTCATTCAGCTCGCTAACGGGGTGAAGCAATAACGCTCCATCGGCTGTCGGGAACAGATGGAGGACGTGGCGGCGGAGGAAAACGATTACCTCGTGATTACACGCGTAAACTGTTTCATCCAGCTTGGAGCTCTGGGTTTATTTACGGTGAACACTAAAGCAGTGATTGACATAGTAATGACTTTAAATAGTGTCGTCGTTATTGTTCTTGGACGCCGTCAGAGTCGGAGTCAGCGACTTCGAACGTTACATCTACAGTGGAGTATATTAACGCGGGGAATGTTTATCGTATTCGTGTTAAGTCGTGTTCAGTGGATTGAACCAGAACCATAGTCAGTCTATTCCTGACTATAAAACGAAAACATCGAAACTCACCGTCATAACAATTTGGATCAGGGTAGGTTGTTGTTTCTTTTGTTTTTATTGAAGCAAAAGTAATAATAATTAGTTATCCAGCACCTATCACGTGTGAAATGGCGCCAGATCAGTTAACATGTCGCCGGTTTGTTGTTCGTGAGGCGTCTCTGATTGGTGGGGTTCGCGTTGGGATTCTGGGTAACATAGTTCTGAAATGAAAAGTTGAACTCAGACGGACTTGTGATGTCTACGGGGGCGTAGACCCTTCTTGTAGTTTAAAAAATCGACCGCTTAATGAACGGATCCTCGAAGGACAGAACCAGCAGCGCTTTGAAATGTATGAGTAATTATATTTCTTATTTTCCCCCCTGCAGGCGGCTCTGCCCATCGCCTACAGCACGCTACTGTGCTACCCGTTGCTGCGCTGGGCGCCGCCTCTGTTGACCTACATCGCCTGTCCAGTTACGCCATTTACTGCGCTGTGACGGGCGCTGGAGTAGCGGCGCCGCCGCTTGACGCCGTTTTCGGCCGGACAGGCTTTTCGCTTCTTGCGGGCTGCGGGGTGGGGGCGGGCGGCGGAAGCCCCCACGGCGCAGCTATCACTACTGGAGGCACTGGCAGTGTCGGGCGGCGTCATCAATATCGCTACGCGTGCCAGCGCCGCCCGTCTCTTTGACTACTGGTGCAATAGCCACCAGATCATGCACGCTCTGGTGGTCGTCTCCATCCTCTCGCTGCACTGGGGTGTCCTGACGACCTGCTGTGGATCAACACCTACGACTGTCCGCAGACTGATTGACCTCTGGTTGACCTCTGACCTCTGGGGCGGGTTTTTCAAGGAATCATACGACGGGACTGGATGATTTTTGTTTTTGTTGTTAGAATTTGACATGCATCAGGTTTCCTTTAGACTCAGGGAGGGGTCACGAGCTCTGACCTTGACCTCTTGACTCTTCTTTTAATCCAGGGGGTCTATAGGATTCGTTCGCAAACTTGGATCCCTGTGTAGAGCTCTGACCTTTGACCCCCGGGTGCAGATTATTGTTCATCCTCGCTGTCTCGACATGCATTAAGCACTGAAAGGAAAGGGGGTTGGTGGGGAGGGGGGTGCAAGGAGATATATACACATATATGTGTGTGTGTGTTGGGAAGGGGTGGGGGTTGTAACAACATTTGACCTCTGACCTCAGTTTTTGGCGATAGTAAAAAAAAAAATGTTGGGTGGGGTGGCAGGGGTGGGGTACGTGTGTAAATGGCTAGGTAATGCACGTGTCCCCTAATGCAAGAAGGTACACCTGGAGTTTCCGGGAGACCACCGGATATGCGCTACACACACTGAACCATGGCATTTATCACGTGTATATGTCTATTTTTACACCAGCCTTCAGAGCATTAACTTTAGGAACCCTGATGTTTTTTTAGATGGCCCTAAGCAGTGTGAAAACCACACCTAATAACAAGGTGAATTGTTATTCATTTGTTGCAGATCTTTTAGTTTCACTCAGAAGATTAAAATTGGCATGATATTTGGACAACGATGTAAGAAAAACAGGTTTTTTAAATCCTCATGTGAAATTCTGCAATTAGAAAAAGTGATTTCACTGGATTTATTCAAATACAAATGAATTCATTAGAAAAGCAATTCTAACCGTTATAACTCGGTATTTCACATGCATGGTGTCCAATATTATCATATTATCTTGTCCCATGTATCATACACACATAAAACCTTACATAAATACTCGGAACTTAGCCATAGCCTCTTTTAAGCTGGACTACTTTTTTTCAGCACACTACTTTGGAAAGGGGTTGTATTGACTGATTTTCCTAATGATGTTCCTCCTGAGACTGAAGCACTGCTAAAAGGTGGACACCTTTTACAACAAGCCCTATGTTTTTTTAGGTTCATTAAAAATAACTTAGGACCTTCTACAAGCTGAAGAACAAGAGGAAACTGTAATTTGTCAAAAGTTTTAGCTCCTCCGGGTCATTAATTTCCATACAGTCCAACGCTTCCCTAATGATTTATGCGTCTCAAAAAGGCACACCAGAGGTTATAAATGATTGCATCCTTGGGGAAGAATGAGTAAAATTGTTTGAATAAGAGCTGATATCATCATCAGGAAGATAAGTCCACAGGGCTTCCGACTTGAAGTTGATAGACAAATATGTCCTGTTCATTAAAATCTGTAATCACGTAACATGTGCAGGCCAGCACTGCCAAATGCAATGGGTAAAATGCTGATTGGACACTAAAAACACATCTGATGTCTATTAAAAACTAGTTTCACTGTATCAGCTACATTATGTGCACAGTGTTAAAAATTATTACACCATGGCTCTGTTGAATTCCCTGAGTCTTATTAGAATCAGAAGGTATTGAGTAATTTTTCTAAAACAGCAGCTGTGACAATAGTGCCAGCTGCAAGGCAAATGTTTTTACATATATCATGCAGGCTTTACAGCATATTAATGCACTTGTTCTAATATGTCTATGATTTCCACAGCAACAGCTCGCTTACTGTACAAGGGCCTATATGGTGCATGTTCCACAATAATGTAAGGTGAAAATTAAACAGATTTAAAAATCTATCAAAGGACCCAGTGTTAGTGCTTTGGAAGCAGTCAGTTTCAAGTTTCCACTACAGGAAAGTCTTCTTCATTTGACTTCTTTTTGTCTTATTATCTTGAAGAAAGAGGCTGGTGAGGGAATGACGTATTGCTCTATAATGTAAGTGAAAACAGGAACCAACTTTTCACAGCTGTTAGTAAATAAAAGACTGTAATTTTTAGGAACATCGCTAGGGTTTAAAAAGGAATAAGACTGCAAGATGTGCTGATTATGAAAATAATACCTTTCACAGTGGTAACAATAACTCTCAGGCCGCATTGCTGCATTAAGACTTATTATATATATTATTTGTTCTATAGCAGCACACCGTGTCGAGTTTTTATTCCTTAGAAACAAGATACATCCATAGTGTAGAGTAGATTGAAACAATAGACAAATGCAGAGATGTTTGCTAAAGCTGCTGTAACATTTTGTTCTTTGGCTCATACTCCAGGACGCCCTGATTAACCTCGAGAGGGTGTAATTGAGATTGCACGCTAAAAAATCTTCTCCCCCCCACAGTATATGTGCTCTGTATTTGCCCATCCCCACAATCTCGAAAGCATCTCGTCTGAGAGGCAGCCCCTCTCTTCCCTCTTCATCTGTTCTGTGTGAAGACAGAATGGAGTGTAATATCACACACCCCTAACGCACTCAGATGATGTGCCAGCTCCTTTTCAGACATGGCTTTTCAAACAAGACACTAATGTGTACAGTCAGTGGTTCGGGTAAATCAAAGCAATAGATGTTTTTTGGTTTTTTTGGTTTTTTTTTTTCTTATAACAGTTTTTCCCCTGTTTTGCTTGAATATGTACACTGCAAAGTTCCTTTCTCACTCCATTCAATATACATTTAAGTTCAAATTATTTTACAGTGATATTATAAGCTTTGCAAAATAACCCATATATTATAAAAGTACACATGACACACAGATAATGAAGCAGTTGTATTCTGTGGCATTTAATTGGTATCACCTATTGAACTGAATCCATCAGGGTTTTTATCTTGCTGTAACTCTAACTAGCTGATTGTACAATATATTAAATGTCCTTATACATAACTATGTTATTTGTACATCCCTGCATGGTTTTATACTGATACAGTGATAGTCTGGGTAAGAGAAAAATGTCTAGATGTAATAAGTATGACCTTGTAATCCTTTTTCTTTCTCTTGCTAAAGAAAATGAACTTGCATTAAGCTGTTTGTGCATCTTTTTTCTTTTTTCTTTCAAGCCCTGGCCTTCATGAACTTTCTAAAGTCTGTTGCATTTTTATCCCTGTATGTCATCTCCACTTTCTGTTTCTGAGCTTTGCAGATAATTTTAGATCATGACTCAAAGTATAGAAGAAAATACTCACCCCTCACTGAGAAGAGATACCTGAGACAGAGTTTAGTCAGGACACACTGACCCTCTCGTTGTTATTCTAAAACACAGTATTGAATACAAGTAAATTAATTCACTTTAGCCAAGATCTAGATGTACAGCACTGCACTGTGAGCTATATCAGTGTGAGCATGTGTAAGTTAGACTTAGTTTGTAAGAGTAATATGTCACCAGCAGGCTTTCTATGCATCAGTTATTAATTTGTTCAAATTGGTGAAAATATCATCACTGTGTAATATGACAAATATCAAAAGGCATAAGGGTCCACAAAATAACAAGCATAGACAAAGAAAGTACAGTAACATTTACGGCATTTGGCAGACACCCTTATCCAGAGCAATGCACATCTATCTTGTTTATACTACTGAACAGTTGAGAGTTAAGGGCTTTGCTCAAGAGCCCACAAGGGCAGAGTGGCACTGTTGGGATTTGAATGATCATGGACCTTCCCCGATCAGAAGTCCAACATCTTAACCACTGAGCTATAGTACCACTTCCCACTAATGAGACACTAGCTCTTTAATTGGCTAGATCTTACAAATGAAACCATTAACTAAGGAATAAAACATGATATGTCATGCTGTTATAGGAAACAAATCAACACTTTAGAACAGTTAGGAATTACTGTTACCACCCCACAAACTTTTTCTTCCAGTAACACCAGCTTCTGAAGTGTTTATTCTTCTTATACCACAGAACTCTCCCAATTATAACCATTTATAGTTAGATTTAACGTTAGGAAACACCTGCAAGGTATAAAAAGTTAAGATCCTGTTATCACTTACATATAGCAGATTTGTTTCCTCTCTTTATCCTCCCTCCTAAAATTAAACACAGCTTGCCATGTTACTGAGAGCCCGAGATAAAATGGAAATCTTACTGTCACAAAACGCTGAAACTAGACTTATATAACACTGTCGATTTTAATTACAAACTGAGCTATTGTCAGAGCCATGTTGTTATAGAAAATTAATCTTCTAACCAGTCAGATTTGAGAAATCAACAGTGCTGTGTATACTACTTTGTAAATCACACAGATAAAACTAGGGGAAAAAATAGGAATGGTGTTCATTATAAACACGCTTATATGTGCTAGTACCTGGAGACATAGATGTGGCTTAATAGTCAGCAGCGTGGTCATGACACTCTCCATCTTCCTGAACCACAGTACCCACAGTAATATCAGGGCTGCACTTAAAAGCAGTCTGCAAATGGGAAAGGGAGATTTGAGTTTTTTACTCAGAGGGAAAATGTCACGGTATAATCTCTTCATTCAGCCCAGCTCTGGGAGCGCGCCTCTCTGTCAGGTTATGAGAATAGTTAAATATGAAAATGAGCATTAACATTTCATAGCACATCCCCTGCATTGGAAAGTTAATTAGTCTCATTGGTATTGAGGTTTGCTCTCACAGCAGCTTTGATGACTTTGCTGATTCCCATCTGTTTTGATACAGGGACAGTGTCACCCCCGCCACTTAGGGTACATCACAAAGTGAGAAACTTGGTATTTTCTATCTCCCAGAAATGTTTTTGTTGTCTATTGAAGATTAGCTATAATGCCATGCAAAATAATTACATTCATGCAAAAGGATTTTACATAAAGTCATGGATCCCCCCCCTCTCTCTCTCTCTCTCTCTCTCTCTCTCTCTCTCTCCCCTCTCCCCCCTCTCTCTCTAATTGGAAAACAAATTCCACTAACTCCCACGATTGCCCATATTTACTTTTGAACATAATCCATCTATTCAAATATTAGCATCATTATTTAAATATAAATATATTATTGTTTGATTACAGTGATATTTGGCTACAAATTGGAGCCCACAGTTTTTGTTCTCAAACCTTTCAACCTCATTAGGTCCAAGTTGACCTTATTTATCACGGTTTGTTTTCGAGTTATTGAGGTTTGGATTCAATTCAAGTGACCAGTCAGATTGGCTTATAAGTATTAGAACTCCTTTATTCTTCATTTCCTTCCACTTTTCCTGTTGGGGGTGTGGAAAAGAACTCAATATGAAATAAAATATTTTTGATCTGTGATTACCACGACTGTAATAATATAAAGAAATCATGGACCCCCGGCTGTGCCCCATGGAGGCCACTTTTGAGAACCACACAAACCAAAAGGACTGTAGCTTGTATTTTACAGTTGAAAAATTTTGCACTTCAATCAGCCAACCATGTATTTTTTGGGGGTAAATATTCTTAAATAGATAGATTGTTGATCAGATTCTTGATTAGATTAGATAGTAGCAGGTGTGCGTAAACTAATGTTTATTTATGCATGCTTACTCATTAAATTGTAAACCAACAAGAAAATGTCACAGGAAACACATGAAAAACTCCGTGCATGCTCCATTTATGTGAGTATATGAGAAACTGACATAAACTACATAGAAAGCAGTTGGTTTGATAGTCTACATTAATAAACAGATGCTCTTTTGGTCCTCCGGATCCCACGGAGAGCTTAGGCTCCCAGATGATAAACTTGTTCTGGTTCCTATTGCTTCTTTCTCTGCACAGAATGTGTGGCATGTTTACAAAAAATGTGGAAACACACACAAAAAGCACAGAAATGATGAAAGGAAGCAGTTTTATAAACAGATTCGGCAAGCTCATCATTTTTCAGACCAAAGCATGGTTCCCAGCAGCAGCCATCAGTTAATCTATATTTGTATACCCCACAGTGGTGACATATTCACCCATTACTCAGGCAGCTCGTGGAGTGGGAAAAATCTGAGGTATAAAGTAGTAGGCTACAGTGTGAACTGTGCTAAATTCAATTTAAAAGAACAAAAACAGATCATTCACATGGAAAAAGTAAGTACACTCCATATATTTATAATTTGTGTGTATTTGTTTATCAGAATGCACAATTTTGTTCCACTCTCAAGGACCCTTATAGGTCTATGGGGAAAAAGGGTAAACAATGTCGTGTGAACGAGTTAAAAGCAGTAATCACTCTGCCAGTCAACCCTGTGGACACATCTCAAATGCTGTCCAAATCAAAACCACACACAGCAGTTCTCATTTTCCCAAGTCCCCAATCAGAAGTGACTACAACATGGCTGGACTTATGAGTTTGTATTAAAAGAACTCAGGCTTGTACATGTTATATAACCCTTGCATTCCTTTATAATCTGAACCTTTACAGTCAGTATGGACTACATTTGCATGGGGAGAGAGAACCTGGGGAATTGGGTGTGGTGCTCACTAGATAATGGTATGTTCAGGAAATTGAGATAGCAAGTTGGCTACTGCTAATAAGCAAGAACTTTTTGTAAGTACATTATTGCGATGGAGCGAATGGATTACTCAAGCAAATCAGTCACATGGGAAAAACTTAGTACACCCCTACATTTATCACACCTTCAAATCCTTAAAATTAATTGGATTACAGTTTTAGTAGTTAAGTAATTAAGTAGTAATTAGTAATCTGTAGTGGATTACTTTTTTGAGTAACTTACCCAGCACTGCTCATCATTAAGCAAAACAAACAAAAAGTTCTTTCAGAACAGCTTCTGTGAACGCATGGTGCATGGGGTTTTCCATAAGGACTTGATAAGTTCCCTCTGCATTGGTAACTGCTTACACTAAATAAACAAGGAATGTTGGTGGCTCTTTATGCCCTTCTAAGCTTGCTCTAATGGAGAAAATGTAGATTGAAAAAAGGGATTGGTGAAATTCCCTGTGGTGTTACTGTATTATTATCAAATGTTACGGCTTTGTGACTTTTGTTAAAGGTCTTGGTATTCAGAAAAAATTTGCAGATAATTTTCACCGCCTCCTGCCGGAATCTATTCAGTCAGCCATGCCTGCCAGCATCAGTATATTTCTAGATCTCTGGACTTTTAGACAGAACTGGAAACTTTCATACTGCACTTTTCAATTCAATTCAATTTTATTTGTATAGAGCTTTTTACAATAGTCATTGTCTCAAAGCAGCTTAACAGAAATAAAAAACAGGTATAAACAGTCAGAAACAGATAAACAGAGACAAACAGTTATAAAACAAATGGAATTTATCCCAACTGAGCAAGCCACTGAGTGGTGACGGTGGCAAGGAAACCTTGAGAGGAACACGACTCAGAAGGGAAACCCATCCTCATCTGGGTAACATAGAATGTGAAAATAACACAGATAATGTGAAAATGAGAAGTATGTATGGCCTTAGGAGCAGCCGTAGTCCAAGCAGAAGATTTGGGGCTCATCCAGAGGCAGAAGGGATCTGGATCTCCAATATCTCCATATAAATTGTGTGGGGCTCGTAAAGAAAGAGAGAGAGAGGGAGAAAAACGATTAGGACTGTGAAGTAGTGAGATATAATCTAGTCAGGGTAAGCAGGTAAACAAATACGTTTTAATCCTAGACTTAAACACTGAGACTGTGTCTGAGTCCCGAACACTAATAGGAAGTCTGTTTGCGTAACTGTGGGGCTCTAAGCGAAGACTCTCTTCCCCCTCTGTAGACTTCACTATTCTAGGTAATGTCAAATAGCCTGCACCTTTTACATCTAAGTAGGCGTGGCGGATCATATAAAACTAGAAGGTCGCTTAGATATTGTGGTGCAAGACCGTGTAGTGCTTTATAGGTTAATAAAAGTATTTTAAACTTAATCGCGAGATTTTACTGGGAGCCAATGCAGTGTGGATAAGATCGAGTGTATGTGGCGTATTTTCTAGTTCTAGTTAGGACTCTAGCAGCGCATTCTGCGACTAACTTGAGTTTATTTATATTCCTACTGGAACATCCAGACAGTAAGGCATTACAGTAATCTAATCTAGAGGTGACGAAAGCATGAACCAGTATTTCTGCATCATGTAGTGACAATATGTTTCTTATCTTAGAAATATGTCTGAGATGAAAGGAAAGCTATCCTAGTAATATTATCTACACGAGGCATCAAATGATAGACTGGAGTCAATAATCACTCCGAGGTCTTTAACTGCTGTACATGATGAAACAGAAAGACCATCCAGAGTTACTGTGTAGTCAGAAAGATTACTTCTAGCTACACGTGGGCCCTAATAAAAGTATTTCTGTTTTATTCGAATTAAGTAAAAGGAAGTTGGTTAACATCCAACATCTAATGTCCTTTACACAATCCTCAACTTTACTAAGCTTCTGTCTGTCCTCTGACTTCGCTGAAACATACAACTGTGTATCATCAGCATAACAGTGGAAGATAATTCCATGTTTTACGAATAATTTGTCCTAGGGTAACATATATAAAGTGAAAAGCAGTGGGCCTAAAACAGAATTCTGGGAACTCCAAAAAGTAACCTCAGTACGCATGGAGAAATCACCATTTACATCTACGAACTGATAACGATTGGTCAGATAAGACCTGAACCAGGAGAGGACTGCTCCCTTAATGCCAACAACATTTTCTAATCTATCAAGGAGAATAGTATGATCTATAGTATCAAAAGCTGCACTAAGGTCGAGTAACACAAGCAGCGAGACACAACCCTGATCAGAGGTCAGAAGAAGGTCATTTACTATTTTAACTAAAGCTGTCTCTGTGCTGTGATGAGGTCTAAATCCTGACTGATACATTTCCTGAATGCTGTTCCTATCTAAGTACGAGCATAACTGCTTTGCTACAATCTTTTCTAAAATCTTAGAGATGAAGGGAAGATTCGATATTGGTCTATAACTGGACAATTGAGACGGGTCAAGGTCAGGTTTTTTTATCAATGGTTTAATAACTGCTAATTTAAGAGATTTAGGTACATATCCAGTGGTTAGGGAAGAATTTACTATATTTAAAAGTTACTTAATTACTCCTGGACAAATCTGTTTAAACAAACATGTAGGTATGGGATCTAGTATACAGGTTGATGAATTAGCTGATGAGATTAGTGTAGCTAGGTCGGTCTCTATAAGCGGAGCAAAACACTCTAAACATTGATCCGGTATTGCCACATTGTCATCTAATGGGTTTGTTATATTACTGACCGGTTGTAATTTAATGGCCCGTATTTCATCTCTAATATTTTCAATTTTATAAATGAAAAATTTCATGAAATCGTCACTGCTATGAAATGATTGAGTGTTTTCCTCCGAAGTGGTTTTATTCCTAGTTAGTTTTGCTACCGTGTTGAAGAGGAATCTTGAATTGTTTTGTTTGTCTCCTATTAAGGTGGAGAAGTAGATCTTTTTAGCATCTGCAAGAGATTTCCTATATTTCAGTAGGCTCTCCTTCCATGCTGTCTGAAATATCACCAGCTTGGTTTGGCGCCATTTACGTTCTAATTGTCTAGATTTCTGTTTTAAGGATCGCGTTAGATCATTACACCAGGGTGCTAATTTTTTTTCTCTAATTATTTTTCTTTTGAGTGGAGCCACTCTATCTAGTGTGCAGCGGAGTGTTGACTCCAAACTTTCAGTTGCCTGATCGAGTTCTACTGGATCAGGCGCTGATCCAAATCTAACTGATGTCTCTGGTAGGTTATTTATGAAGCTCAGTGCAGTAGCTGATGTGAATGTGCGTTTTATGTGGTAGTGATGCGAGGTGGAGATATGATAAATACGGATTATGAATGAGATAAGATGGTGGTCTGAGATAACTTCAGACTGCTGAATAATTTCAATAATTTCTGTACTTAGTCTGATTGTTAGTATGAGATCAAAAGTGTGACCACCATTATGAGTAGGCCCGATCACGTTCTGATTAATCCCTACTGAATCTAAGATGGACACAACCGCTGTTCTCAGAGGGTCCTCCAGGTTATCAAAATGAATATTAAAATCTCCGATGATTAGCGCAAATTCACTAAGAAATTCAGTATATGGCCTTGGGGGGTCTGTAAATAATAATTAGAGGAATTGATTTATTTTTATAGCTTACGTAATTTACACTGGTATAAAGAATTTCAAAGGAATTAAACTCATGACTATATTTTTGTGTGACCGACTAGATTTTGACTGTGGATAAGACCAATACCTCCTTCTCTACCAGTTGAACGAGGCTGATGTACATAACTGTATCCGGGAGGACTGGCTTCATTTAATGCTACTAACTCATTTAGTTTAACCCAAGTTTCCGTTAAACACATTAAATTACATTCCTGGTCAGTAATGATGTCGTTGATAATAAGAGCCTTAGACAAAAGAGATCTAACGTTTAATAGTCCTAGCTTCAGATCAAAAATGCTGGCTGTGCATTCAATATGATTGAATTTTATGTTAATTAGGTTCGAAGGTTACGAGATTTCCTATATATTTGTATAGCTGGGAAAGAGACACAGTCTCTATAGTATGTATTACTGTTGATGGACTACTAATTGAACATTGATTATACTGACTGTTATTGTCAGAAGATGTAGACAGTCACTTGGAGTAAGCGTTGGAGATGTTGTTGGACAGCAGTTCCGCTCCAACGCTGCTGGGGTGCAGGCCATCAGGAACGAAACAACCTAGAGCTCCCAAAACAGATTCCAGTTATTAACAAACACTAGATTCTGCTCATTACACCAAGAGACTAACCATTCATTTAAAGCGAGAAGTCTACTGAACTTTTCTGCTCCACGTCTGAATGTGGGAAGAGGTCCAGAGATGATCTCCCTGTATGGGTGATCTGCCTCGCACCGTCTTGATCAGGCTGGAGAAGTCCCTCTTCAGAACCTATGTCTGCCGCAGCCTGGTGTCGTTCGTCCCGGTCCGGCACCAACTGCATGCCGGGAATTCTCCAGCCTGAAGTCCAGTGACATGGCTAGAGGCATGGCATGGGCTAGTGATGTGGCTAGAGGCATGGCATGGGCTGGTGACATGGCTAGAGGCATGGCATGGGCTAATGACTGGCTAGAGACATGGCATGGGCTAGAGACGTGGCTAAAGACAGGGCTTGAGATTGGACTTGGACAAAGGACATGGCCTGAGCGAGGGTGTGGCCTGAGCGAGGACATGGCCTGAGCGAGGGACATGGCTGCTGTGTCGGGAATGTAGGGCATGGCTGTGGTGTCCGGAATGTGAGGCATGGCTGTGGTGTCGGGAACTGGGACAAGGGCCATGGCAGTGGCTGGGACATGAGCCGGGGCTGTGGTGGCAGGAACGTGAGGCATGGCTGTGGTGTCGAGAACGTGAGGCATGGCTGTGGTGTCGGGAACTGGGACAAGGGCCGTGGCAGTGGCTGGGACATGAGCCGGGGCTGTGACTTCGACATGAGCTGGGGCTGTGACTTGGACATGAGCCATGACAGGGACATGGACCTGGGACTGGGTCTGGACTTGGATGTCGTGAACTTGAGACTGGGTCTGGACTTGGAGCGTCGTGAGCTTGGGACTGGGTCTGGACTTGAACGTCTTGACCTTGAGACTGAGTCTGGACTTGGCGCGCTGTGAGCTTGAGACTGAGTCTGGACTTGGACGCTGTGAGCTTGAGACTAAGTCTGGACTTGGACACTGTGAGCTTGAGACTGTGTCTGGACTTGGACACTGTGAGCTTGAGCCTGTGTCTGGACTTGGGCGGTGTGAGCTTGAGACTGTGTCTGGACTTGGACGTGGTGAGCCGGAATTGGGTCTGGACTTGGATGTCGTGGGCCTGGATTGGAGGTGTGACTGTGGCTTGGGCTGGAGGCGTGACTGTGGCCTGGGCTGGAGGCGTGACTGTGGCCTGGGCTGGAGGCATGACTGTGGCCTGGGCTGGAGGCATGACTGTGGCCTGGGCTGGAGGCGTGAGCTTGGTTGGAGTTTTGCCATGAGCTGTGGCAGGAGCTTGAACGTGAGCTGTGGCAGGAGCTGTGGCTGGGGCTTGGATGTGAGACTTGGCTGTGGCTGAGGCTTGAGACTCAACTGTGGGTGAGACTGGAGACCTGGAGATTAGCGGAACTCTGTATATGGGTCAGCAGACTTGGACACCAATGGAACTCGCTTAACTGACTTGGATATGAACGTGACTTGGGGCCTGTTTGTGGCTGTGACCTGGACAGGGATTGGAGCCTTGGCAGGGACATGGATCTGCGATGTGGCAGGGACATGGACCTGAGAAATGGCAGGGACATGGGTCTGAGACATGGCAGGGACATGGATCTGAGACATGACAGGGGCATGGGTCTGAGACATGGCAGGCACATTGACCGGGGTCATGGCAGGGACATGGCAGGGACATGGGCCTGAGGCATGACAGGGACATAGACCGGAGGCATGGCAGGGACATGGATCTGAGGCGTGGCAGGGACATGGGTCTGGGACATGGCAGGGGCTGGAGACTTAGCTTTGTCTGGATACTTAGAGATGAGCGGAACTTGCTTCCCTGGATGAGCGGTGAGAGTCTTGTCCATCTCCTCTTGAGCTCTCACCCGGCTTAAAAGTACTCATAGAATGGGGGCTTACCCTGACCTTCCAGCACTTTATCCAGGTCGTCGTTCTGCCCTGACTCTCCAAACTCCTTCAAAAACAAATCCAAAAACTGCCTCGTATTCCCCATCACCCAGGGTTTCGTGGCTGCCACTCGCTGTGCAGGTGCAAGCGCTGGGCCAAAAAAAACCGCGACAGGATAAACTGTATAAACTGGCTTTCTGTGGGCCTCAGGTCGCACAGGCTGTAGAAATACCAATGGCAGTCCTCCACAAAATAATGAGGATCTCCAGATGAGCCATCATACCCGTCTGGCATAGCCCAGGAAAATTTTTGCTCAAACCGAATAAAATCCACGGGGGATACAAGACATGGATTCCCAGGTTTGTCGTTCGAGATGAGCAATGTCCTCTGGGTCCCGTCTCTCCTGCTCCTCGAACACACATTTGCATGCTTCAAATCTGGCCCATTCGTCGGCACTCATGGTGACCTGCTGCTTCCAAAAATACGGCTCGGTCTTCTGTCCCGGAACTGGACTGGACACTGGATACAGGTGCAGGTCGCGAAGTCTGAGATGTTGCAGGGACTGGAGACCTGGCGGTGGCTGGAACGGGAGACGTGACTGGGACAGGAGACGTGGCTGGGACTGGAGGCGTGACTGGGACTGGAGACTTGGCGTGGACCAGAAACTTGACTTGGCTGAGACTGGAACCCTGACTGGAGCTTTCTCTGCTCTTCTCCCCTCTCTGTTTCGCCTGCTCATAGTACACATGGAGAAGAGGCTCAGCATAAGTCCTCAATTCACCTTCCCGCAGAACTTGATTCAAGTTATACCTTTGCCCTGGTTCTCCGAATTCCTCAAATAATAGGTCCAAAAACAACCGAACATCCTCCAACACTCCGGGTCTATCAGCCACTAGTTGTCATGCCCAGGTGCGGCCGGAACCCAAAAGCGGGACATGATGAACCCAATGAATTGTCCTGTGGGTTTCGGGTCGCAAAGGCTGACAAAATATTGCTGACATTCCATAACAAAGTAGTCTGGGTAATCTTGGCGAGCATACCGCGCAGGCAGGTACTCTAGGGTCTTCTGCGTCGGCGCATGGAGTCAAAAGCGAGGATACTGAACGTGCCGGTTGCAGTTCGGCATCTCCTCCGTTCTCCGTTCTGCAAAAACGGTGAGGTTTTTACAGTGTGCACAAAACAAACAAACAAACCCGAAACAGGAACATCAGAACTAAACTAAACTCACTGGACTAGCACTGCTACTGCTAGTGCTAGCGGCTAGAGCTAGGAATACCTCTACACACGTAGATACGTAGTTGTCCTTAGACCCTAGCATAAACAAACCAAGCAAACTGAGCATAAACTTTAGCGGAAGCATTCGCATATGCACAAACATATACATAATCTTTGATACAGATATTGCTATTGAACCGCGCCGTGTAGAGCACGGCCATTGGTATATAAACAGTCCCCGTCATTACTCCAATGGGCTCTCAGCTATGCGTGATTTCCAAACCGCCCACAAGACCCTATGACCTGACACAACGAGGGAACAACGTCGATGCGGACAATGTCCGTGTAATTCGCAGTGGCGTTCGTCGTGCCACTGCTCCGGGAGGGCTGTTACAATGTGGACGGAGTCCGTGCATGCGCAGTAGCACTCGCTGCGCGCCACTGCTCCGGGTGAACTGTAACACTTACTATATGGAAGGGTTGCCACCTTTCCAACATGCCAGAACACCACTATGCCCCAAGGGTCAAAACTATATTTACCCCTACTGTTTCTTCCAGCTATATATTATTTTTTGACCTTGTGGGTATGAGCAGCTGTTGGTTCAGTCATCATAGTCTGAGATCAAATTCAATGCAAATTTCTCCTGTGACATGACTTCTTTTATTCTTTGTTTCTTCTTCAATTAAGCCATTTGAAGTCACAAATATATATATAAATATATATATATATATATATATATATATATATATATATATATATATATATATATATATATATATATATATATATATATATATATATATATATATATGGTTGGTTGTATGAAAGTTGAAGTGTGTTAGGGTGTTAGCGGAGGTGTTGTTTTTGAAACTCAGTGGGTTACGATAATATGATAAGCTACGTAGCTGATGCTTTTATACAAAGTGACTTACAATTGAGACAGGAGACAACTAAGCAGTTTTGTTTTATTTATTTACAGGGGCAGTGCACGTTAATGAGCATGACTGTAAATGTGTCAGAATTAGCCATATGGCTATTTTTCATCTGTAGACCTTTGACAGAATGTTAAAAAGTCACCCTCGGCGACTTGCAAATCAGGATTAAAATCTTGTAATGTGAACTAGTGTCACGTATCTGGGAACTCTGGACTCCATTTCCCATTAGCCACTGCACTGCACCACATGACCACATGCACCACAACTGCACCTGATCCACATTTCTGGTTAATGAGCACCCATGTGTATATATAGTCTTTGTCTGCACTCTCTCCTTGTCTTTTGTTGTCTGAGACTTCTGTCTTTCATGTCAGTGTGTTCTGTTTCTTGCCAAGTTGTCTTAGTGTTTGTCTAGTAGTCTATTTGTTTACATTAAATGTTTAAAATCTGCAACTGCTTCTGCCTCAACCTCAACTTGTGACAGAACGAAAGACCGTGACTAAGAAGCAGCAGATTTCCCCGATGGACGCCTGGTGCAACGACTATGCGGAGTGGTATCTCAAGATAATGGAGCAGGGAAGAAGGTTGAGTGTACTGATGGCTCAGAGTAGCCGCATACTCGGAATACCATCGCGGTACAGCGCATGCACCATACCACACCAGGCGTTCGTTGTAGAATATGCCAAGTTACACGGGTTGGAGTATATGCTCGGAGATGAGACCGAATCCCGCCCTCCCTCCCCTCTTCTGGATGTCACTCTGCCGTCCCGTTCAGCTGAGGTCGTCACGCAGCCTTCCTGTTCGGCTGTGGACGCCGCTCAGCATCCCTGCTCGGCTGTGGATGTCGCTCTGCCTTCCCGTTCAGCTGAGGTCGTCGCGCAGCTTTCCTGTTCAGCTGTGGACGCCGCTCAGCATCCCTGCTCGGCTGTGGACGTCGCTCGGCCTTCCTGCTTGGCTGAGGTCTTCGCTCGGCCTTCCTGCTCGGCTGCGGTCGTCTCTCTGCCATCCTGCCTCACTGAGGACGTCACTCTGCCTCCATGCTCCGCTGAAGACGTCGCTCCTTTCCTTCGCTGCGCTCAGTGTGTCGCTCCCCCTTCCTGCTCCACGGAGGACGCCGTTCCCCTCTCATGCTCCTCGGAGAGCGTCGTTCTTCCCTTGGGCCTCGCGGAGACCCTCGCTCCCCCTATGAGCCTCGCGGAGACCCTCGCTCCCCCTGTGAGCCTCGCGGAGACCCTCGCTCCCCCTGTGAGCCTTGCGGAGACCCTTGCTCCCCCCTGGAGCCTCGTGGAGACCCTCGCTCCCCCTTTGAACCTCGTGGGGGACTTCGCGTTCCTCTTCTGTCCCAGGAAGAAGGTCGCCCCGCTTCCATGCCCCGCCAAGGACGTCCTTTTGCCTCCCTGTGCCGTTGTGGGAGCCGCTCGGTCTACTGGCTTTGTTGAGGACTTTTGTCATGTCAGTTTGGGCGCTCCGGGAGTAGCGCCCTTGGGGGAGGGTTCTGTCACGTATCTGGGAACTATGGACTCCATTTCCCATCAGCCACTGCACTACACCACATGACCACATGCACCACAACTGCACCTGATCTACGTTTCTGGTTAATGAGCACCCATGTGTATATATAGTCTTTGTCTGCACTCTCTCCTGATCTTTTGTTGTCTGAGACTTCTGTCTTTCATGTCATTGTGTTCTGTTTCTTTCCATAGTATCATGCCAAGTTGTCTTAGTGTTTGTCTAGTAGTCTATTTGTTTACATTAATTGTTTAAAATCTGCAACTGCTTCTGCCTCAACTTCAAATTTTGACACCTAGGCTTAAATTGAAGATTAAAGTCCTTGCTCAAGGACCCAACGTAAGCAGGTTGGTGCTGCTGGGATTTTACCTACAACCTTTCAATCAGTAGCCTAATGCCTTATACAAATAATGTAAAAGCTTTCAAAGGTTTGAAAATGACAAAAGATGACAAAGAGAAGCATTCGTAGTTGTAAAAGGAGAGTTCTCTATTCATACTGAGAAAGTTTTGTGTTTCACAAGGTTCTGTTTTAAGCCCACTGCTTTTTACTTTATATATGCTATCTCTGGGTCAAATTATTCAAAAACATTGAATTAGCTTCCACTGTTATGCTGATGATACACAGCTGTATGTTTCTGTGAAGCCAGATGACAGACAGCAGCTTAATAAAGTTGAGGAATGTGTAAAGAACATTGAACATTGTATGCTTATTAACTTCCTCTTACTTAATTCTGATAAGACACAAATACTTGTATGAGGACCCCGTGCAGTGAGAAAAAAAGCTTTCTGATCTCACTCTGGATGGACTTTTTTGTTTCATCATGTACAGCAGTAAAAGACCTTGGAGTGATTATTGACTCCAGTCTATGATTTGATGCTCATGTAGATAATATAACTAGGATAGTCTTCTTTCATCTCAGAAATATTTCTAAGAAAAATATTGTCACTACGTATGAAGCAAATACAAGCATGCACTCACTACAAAACAACTTTACATTGTAGCAAAGTGTCATTTCTTCAGTGTTGTCACATGAAAAGATATAATCAAAAATGTGAGGGGTGTACTCACTTTTTGTGAGATACTGTATATAAAGCATGCACTCATTACAAAGCCGTACATTTGCCTCTATACATTTTAGTTAGTTGGATCCATGTATGTATTACCTTTATTACCCTCACTGGATCCCATGTATGACCTTTATTACCCTCACTGGATCCCATGTATGACTCAATTCACTTAAATTCAATTTTATTTGTATAGCGCTTTTTACAATAGACATTGTCTCAAAGCAGTTTTACAGAAATATCAACATGGTATACAGATATTAAAGGTGTGAATTTATCCCAACTGAGCAAGCCACTGAGTGGCAACTGTGGCAAGGAAAAGTTCCCTAAGATGTTTTAAGAGGAAGAAACCTTGAGAGGAACCCGACTCAGAAGGGAACCCATCCTCATCAGATAGTGTGAAAAAGCTCATTATGGATTTATGGATATGAAGTCTGTAAGGCCTTAGGAGCAGCCATAGTACCAGCAGTCTGGAATTAGAGAAGATTTAAGCTCCATCCAGAGGCAGAAAGGATCTGGATCTCTAGTATCTCCATAAAATCGTGTGTGGCTCGGCCACAGGAGAGAGGGAGAAAAAAGATTATTAGGACCTGGAATTAGTATAATAGAAAGTCAGTCAGGGTAGGCTTGAGTAAACAAATACGTTTTAAGCCTAGACTTAAACACTGAGACTGTGTCTGAGTCCCGAACACTAATTGGAAGACTGTTCCATAACTGTGGGGCTCTATAAGCGAAGGCTCTTCCCCCTGCTGTAGCCTTCACTATTCGAGGTAATGTCAAATAGCCTGCATCTTTTGATCTAAGTAGGCGTGGCGGATCATATAAAACCAGAAGGTCGCTTAGATATTGTGGCGCGAGACCGTTTAGTGCTTTATAGGTTAATAAAAGTATTTTATAGTTAATGTGAGATTTCACTGGGAGCCAATGCAGTGTGGATAAGATCGGGTTTTGCAGCAGATAAGATCACTGCTGCATGTGGGGGCGTCAGTGGAGCTGAGTGCTATAGCCACCACACCACGGTGTCTGTAACATTTTTTTTGTTTGTTTTCTTTCTTTGGTTATTGTTTAGTGTTAATCCCGCGTTAATGTGTTTCTTTTCTCTCCAGGAGCCTTCATTCAGTAGTGTGTGCTTCACGGTGTGCTGAATGTGTCTACACAGCAACTTCCTTATGATGTGTGTGTAGTGTTTGACGATTTGGTGCGAATTAAGAGAATCTATATTTATGTTGTAATAAAATATACTTTTTGTATTGATACTTATATCTTACTTTCTCTTATTTCTTTGCCGTAAACTGGTAAAACTTCCCTGTGTGCCGTTATGGGGAGTGTTTCCCTGGTGCTCCCCCAGGGTGGTGTAGTCAGATCTAACTTCATTTTGTTTACGTTTCTCTTCCGTTTCTGAATGCCACAAAGTTGAGTAATAATTCACATATGTATGTATAAATATTCTACTTTAAACATTATTATTATCTGGCGTAAATATGCAATTTACAACATTTGTAGTAATATTTTGCTTCATGATACTTTTATTAAGCTTTCAAAAAGGTGAAAGGCAGCACAAATAACAACTCAAGCCATTTAGCTTAGCGAATGTTGCTCTGGTTGATGAGTGAACTGCGTTCAGGGAGGAGCACTCCTATATCCTGCAGCATGCTTTTGGGGTCGGGGCAGCATTCCGGGAGACGTACACTTTCTCCAGCTCTGCATCCATGGGAGAGGGCTTGTAGTCCATGCCGAAGAACCAGCCAAAACCATGAACACACTTCACCTCCACTTTATAATAGAGTATTCCATGATTCAGTGCACAGGAATGCTTCTTCACTCCAGATTCCAGTTGAGCATTGCATGTCCCAAGAAAGTCCTTTTTGAAGTCATTGTCCTCGTCCCACACCTCCAGCTTCACACTGGTGTATTGAGTAAGGTCCAAAGTTCCAAATTGGAATTCTTGGTTTCCAATATGGTGAGTTGTTATTCGGGATCACAGACGTCTGGCGGGCAATTCCTTCAGAATGATCTTTACGAATACGTCCGTCTCCAAAAATTACATCTCCAAATAAACCTGTAGCTTTAATCACAGTTATGGTGACTTCAGCAAATCCTTTCTTTTTGGGGCAGCAGTTGTGGTTGTTCTGGCAGCTGCATGGATCCGCTGAGTTGGTCTTACATTGGCTTGGTTCATTTTTCAACAGAGCCCTCTGGAGGATGTAGTCCTTGATGGCAGTGCGCAAATGCACTCGAATTGGGTTCTTCACTGGCAGCAACTCGTGAAGGGGCTCGAGCGAGTAGGAAAGCACATCAGGGTGAGCAGGCAGAGATGAGACCCACTCCTTATAGGCCTTTGGGTCATCATTTGATGAGAAAAGGAGGTCGACACTCTGAGTGTAGCCACCAATCACCTTTGTTTCCCTTTTGGGATGAGAGAAACATGGTTTACATCAATATCAACAATAATTGTTTACAGAGAAAGAGAGAGTAGGACAGACAGAGACAGAGACAGAGAAGAGAGAGAGAGAGAGAGAAAAAAAAAAAAAAAAAAAAAAAAGAGAAATGAGTGGTACAAACCTGTCACTGAATGTGCTAGCAAAATTATTTTTGCGAAGAATCTTGTCTATGGTGTTCTTACAGGAACCAACCTTGGGTTGCAGTTTTTTAAATAATGTAACAGTGAGAGAAGCCTCCACATCCAGGCACATCTTCACCTCGTCCACACTCAAACCTTGCAGGGACGCCTCACACTCCTTGATGCTGGTCACAGAGCGAACCTCTCCACCCAGAGTCACCTGCACACAGGTATTCATTCTAGAACTGTGAAGTTGTATTCATTTTTCCGTACTTTAAATCTCAGATGGACGAGTCTGCTCCATAGTCTATTGTGAAATCTATTATTTCATTCACCTTTGTGATATAATGAGTACCAAACTTGTCAATCAGCTTGTTATAGAGGTGCTTTGATGACTCATCATATATCTCAGGGAGACTTCCTAATTCGTCACTTAGCTCTGGGTGCAGGAGTGGACTGCCTGTAACCCTGTAACTAGAAGACAGACCATAAAGCAGAACTCAAAAACAAAGATACATTATGCAGTATTTGTATAATTAATTATAAATCAAAATATGGCTTTGTCAAAACACCTTTTCACATCCTACCTGTAATAACCACATGAGACATGATGGCTAGTGAAGCTGAACTTGTCTTTTTTGGTTTTCCCCATTGAATATTCGGCCAGCTTGGAGTTACTGCCTGCCAGTATCAGTGATCCCAGGACTTTTGGAGTGATTACTGGTAAGCCTAACTTCCAGTCATTCTCGATAGAGGAGGTACTGGCGCTGACCAGGGCCTCGCTGGACTGGTAGACAGAGCTGGACACCTTCATGATGCACTTCTGCCTCGGTCTCCAGTCCACCACAGAAACCGGGATCTTCTGCATTTGACCTTTCATGTAGGGGTTTTTACACAGAGTGCAGGTCTTGTCCTTTTGGAGCCAGGAGCTCATGTCAAGGACAAAGGCCCCTTTCCGTTGCATTGTGGTGATGTCAAAGCCTTCTCCTCCTAGGTTGGATCCTGGAGCGAAGCCCGCATTGCGACATTGAGACTCGTTGGCCTTGAAGCAACTCTGGCTGGTTGGAGGAGGAAGAGTTGCGGCAAACACGGCCCAAATCAGCAACATGGCTGGAGTTGTCATGTGTCCTGCTCCTGTAATATTTATTTACATAAATATATATATATATATATCACGTATCAAGGGGATGAGGCACGGAAGCAGTAGCAGGCAGCAGATGTAAACTTAGTGTTAAGGGATGTTCAAAGTTCGTAATCAAGAAACAGGCAGAGGTCCAGGCGATCGGACAAACAAAGCATAGAGGGTAAGACAATAGCGGTTCAAGAAAACGTAAGCGAAGGTCAAGGTAACTAGGAAAACAAACGAGATGAGTAAAGGCTTGGAAATGCTGTGAACAAGTCAACTGAATGTATACTACGCAACTAACTCCTGGGTGAATAGCTCCTTAAGTAATGGAGGTGAGTGTGTGTGATTGCTGCTGGTAAATGTTGCTTCTTGGGAAATTGAGTTCTTTCCTGACTAGGATATGAAAATATATATATTATAGGACTATGCAGTGTTGTGGAGCTCTGGTACTAAAAGTAGAAAACATCAAAGTGTCACATAGTGTTTTAATACTGCCCTTAAAGTTCTTATCTTCTTCATTTGAGGATCGATATCAGCATTCTGTAATTTCTTATTAGAGTAACTTATTCCCCAAAACGTAGTTCCTAATCCATGCTAATAGTTGCAGTAATATATTTACCATTGAACAGATTTATATAAAAATTGTAGAAATATCCATTAACATTGGACATACTTCAACCTTTTGTTGCACTTACCTTGATGTAGCAGATATAACCTGTACGCTATTTGTAAATGAACCTTCTAGAACCTTCACAATTTTCAGCACTACGCCAGTATTTATACCCTGTTCCAAGACATGAGACGGGTGGAGGTGGGGTGGGGTGGGGGTGGGGTGGGGGGGTTAATGTTATGTGAAGGAGTTAAATAACAGTAATCGCTCTGCCAGTCAACCCTGTGGACACATCTTCTCAAAAGCTGTCCAAATCCAAACCACACACAGGAGTTCTCATTTTCCCAAGTCCCCAATCAGAAGTGACTACAACATGGCTGAACTTATGAGTTTGTATTAAAAGAACTTGTACATGTTATATAACCCTTGCAATCCTTTTATAATCTGAACCTTTACAGTCAGTGTGGACTACATGAAAGGGGGACTTGGATGTGGTGCTCACTAGATAATTTTTGTTATATTAATAATTTTTTTATTACTTCACTGTTGCACAGTGACATCCAACCGTACATGTTTGAGCCAGAATATACAGAAGAAGAATTGCACCTGCAAAAGTAAACAAGCAGAGAGCAACTGTAGGTCTTTCAAAATGACACTAGCATAATGTTTGCTAGCAACGTTATATGATTATCTTTGTGTTAACGCGCCTTATTAGCCATGTGACTAGAAGTTACATGGGTGAAGAAAAACTTTGCTGATGGAAAACTATCCTCCTACCTCACTACTTCTACTATCTCTTTTAACCTCCATTTTTAAAATCTCAGATCTCTCTTTTGTTGTTGCACAGTCGTAAATATCTATCATTTTCCGTGTATGTTATTTTGTTGTGTGTGTGTGTGTGTGTGTGTGTGTGCGTGTGTGTGTGCGTGTGCGTGTAAAGGGGGTCCTGTAGCTAATCTTACACAATGATTACACTCTCACACTCTGCTGTGGAAATTAGATGTGTTTACCGTCTTCAATAGGGATTTCAGCTCTTTGGTATGCATTTAGCAACGGTCTTAACATTGTCAATGTGTTCTATCATCTCCCACACTTACAATGATTTAAAAAAAGAAATAAATAAGTACACCCCATGGAAATTGTTTTTGGAAACATATTTGTACAAACAAACATCTGACGCTCTTTGAAACAGTGTTTATTAATAAAGTTGATATACTTTATCAAATGACACATACAATCGACAAAAAACAGAAAACAAAAAACAGATCATTCACATGGAAAAAGTAAGTACACCCATACATTTATAATTTGTGTGTATTTGTGTATCAGAATGCACAATTTTGTTCCATTCTCAAGGACCCTTATAGGTCTATGGGGGGAAAAAGGGTAAACAATGTCGTGTGAACGAGTTAAAAAGCAGTAATCGCTCTGCCAGTCAACCCTGTGGACACATCTCAAATGCTGTCCAAATCAAAACCACACACAGTTCTCATTTTCCCAAGTCCCCAATCAGAAGTGACTACAACATGGCTGGACTTATGAGTTTGTATTAAAAGAACTCAGGCTTGTACATGTTATATAACCCTTGCATTCCTTTATAATCTGAACCTTTACAGTCAGTATGGACTACATTTGCATGGGGAGAGAGAACCTGGGGGAATTGGGTGTGGTGCTCACTAGATAATGGTATGTTCAGGAAATTGAGATAGCTAGTTGGCTACTGCTAATAAGCAAGAACTTTTTTGTAAGTACATTATTGCGATGGAGCGAATGCATTACTCAAGCAAATCAGTCACATGGGAAAAACTTAGTACACCCCTACATTTATCACACCTTCAAATCCTTAAAATTAGTATCAGGGGTTCAAGATTAGGTAATCGGATTACAGTTTTAAAGTAGTAATTAGTAATCTGTAGTGGATTACTTTTTTTGAGTAACTTACCCAACACTGCTCATCATTAAGCAAAAACAAACAAAAAGTTCTTTCAGAACAGCGACTGTGAAAGCATGGTGCATGGGGTTTTCCATAAGGACTTGATAAGTTCCCTCTGCATTAGTAACAGCTTACACTAAATCAACAAGGAATGTTGGTGGCTCTTCTAAGCTTGCTCTAATGGAGAAAACGTAAAAAGACAAGTTCACAGGAGACATGGTGTCTCCTGTGTATACTACACATGTATACTACCTTCTAGTTAGAGGATTGGTGAAATTCCCTGTGGTGTTACTGTATTATTATCAAATGTTACGGCTTTGTGACTTTTGTTAAAGGTCTTGGTATTCAGAAAAAAATTTACCAGATGATTTTCACCGCCTCCTGTCGGGAATCTATTCAGCCAGCCATGCCTGCCAGCATCAGTATATTTCTAGATCTCTGGACTGGTAGACAGAACTGGAAACGTTCATACTGCACTTCTGACTTGGTCTCCAGTCCACTAAAGAAACCGTGAGCCTCCCATGTAGAGGTTTTCACATTTTATACAACTGAGCAGTTTGCTCAAGGGCCCAGCAGTGACAGGCTTCTGATCAGGAGTTCACTGCCTTAACACCTGAGCTACTTTGTACGATTATCATATGCTGCCCATTTCCATCGCATGGTGGTGATTTCCAAATCTCCTTCTCCTGCCATGTCAGATCCGGGAGCAAAGTCCACATTGCGACACTGAGTTTCCTTCACCTTGAAGCAACTCTGGCTGGTTGCAGGAGGGAGATTTGTGGCAAGCACAGCCCACATCAGTGCTGCCTGCAACATGGTTGGATTTGTTGTATGTCCAGTTCCTGTATTAAAGGAATTGTATATTTGAAGATATTTAAAGCTACTTCACTTATAGCTATAGAGTATACTTACTATATGGAAGGGTTGCCACCTTTTCAACATTTCAGAACACCACTATGCCCCAAGGGTCAAAACTATATTTAAGGTCAAAACTATATTTAGCCCTACTGTTTCTTCCAGCTATATATAATTTTTTGACCTTGTGGGTATGAGCAGCTGTTGGTTCTTTAAAACAAGTTTGTAGAAGTCATCATAGTCTCAGGATTAAATCAGGATAAAATCTTGTAATGTGAATTAGGCTTAAATTGAAGGTTAAAGTCCTTGCTCAAGGACCCAACATAAGCAGGTTGGTGCTGCTGGGATTTTACCTGCAACCTTTCAATCAGTAGCCTAATGCCTTATCAAATCATTTAGAAGCTTTAAAAGGTTTGAAAATGACAAAAAGATGACAAAGAGAAGCATTCGTAGTTGTAAAAGGAGAGTTCTCTATTCATACTGAGATAAAGTTTGGTGTTCCGCAAGGTTCTGTTTTAAGTCCACTGCTTTTTACTTTATATATGCTATCTCTGGGTCAAATTATTCAAACACATGGAATTAGCTTCCACTGTTATGCTGATGATACACAGCTGTATGTTTCAGCGAAGCCAGAGGACAGACAGCAGCTTAATAAAGTTGAGGAATGTGTAAAGAACATTAGACATTGGATGCTTATTAACTTCCTCTTACTTAATTCTGATAAAACAGAAAGACTTTTATAGGCCCACGTGTAGCGAAGTAATCTTTCTGACTACACAGTAACTCTGGATGGTCTTTCTGTTTCATCATGTACAGCAGTTAAAGACCTCGGAGTGATTATTGACTCCAGCCTATCATTTGATGCTCATGTAGATAATATTACTAGGATAGCTTTCTTTAATCTCAGAAATATTTCTAAGATAAGAAACATATTGTCACTACATGATGCAGAAATACTGGTTCATGCTTTAAGTCACCTCTAGATTAGATTACTGTAATGCCTTACTGTCTGGATGTTCCAGTAGGAACATAAACAAACTCAGTTAGTCCAAGAATGCAGCTGCTAGAGTCTTAACTAGAACCAGAAGATACGACCACATCACCCCGATCTTATCCACACTGCATTGAGCAAACTACAAAATGCTTGCCATGCCTTTGAGTTGAATATTTTTACACAACTTCCTGCTTCCCCCTTACGTATGAACACTTGACTCTAACCAATCTATCCCTTTTACACTACACAGTATTATTCTCAAACCACTATAGCTAACTTGAACTTACGTCCCAACATAAATTAGGACTCCTAGACTATCTGATATTAAAGTATCTCACGTGAGTTTAGATTCCCGTAATGCTAATTTCGAGAAACAAAAATCTGTTTGAAAATGTGCTCTAAACCAGCTATTTATTTATTTATTCTAACATGAATTAAAACCATATTTGTGTTGCTCTCGTGATATTTAAGTATTTAGACTTAATTATTAGAACATTAGTAACATTGGTATAACCAGTGTAGCATATATTTGTATTGTTTCGGCAAATAATAGATCTGATCTTTGTTCTTAAACACTGACATCACAGAGTTAACTTTTTATTTATTTTTTGCCATGTGGGGGGAATAATAATTAAAAAAATACGGAGAAAAGGAAAATGTGTAAATTGAGAATATGTGCTGCTGATATGCAGCTTTGCGCCTATGCCCTACTTCAGTCTCTCCAGAGGTCATTAAACCTCCTGAATCCCAGTCACAATACATTGTTTTATCCTTCTGCTGAATTCAAACGAGAAATTGTATTCACGGCCGCATTTGACCCCTGCATGGTATGATGCTGCAACGTTGTTGTTGTTAGTCCATGTCATTTTGCCATGCACAGCACGAGCACTAGGCTCAACATGCCAAATCGCATGGCATCCAAACGTCATATATAGATCTCACATAGTGTACAAGCTTCCTTCCCAGACATGAACGGGGGTGCCCGTGTGTGTGTGTGTGTGTGTGTGTGTGTGTGTGTGTGTGTGTGTGTGTGAGAGAGAGGTGTATTTCATCACTGTAGTCCTTCCGTAGAGGAGGAACTGACTCCCTTTGAATTGCGACTCGTTTTGTCTGAACCGATTCTTTCGAATACACTCGAAGCCAGCGAGCTTTTTGATTCATTCGAATCATCAGCATGCAGAACGATTCGTTTTGGACACCGATTTTTGACGTGAAACGTAGTATTCGAGGTTGTACGCACGCAAGGTGATAATATATGACAGAAAGTGCCGTTTGTGGGGCCAGCAGCAGTAACCCTTTTAATATATATATATATATATATAAAAATTCTACTTGCGAGTCGACTCAGTGTAAAGAGTCGTTCAAAACCGACGGAGCAGATTCATTGTCGAGTGGTTCATCGCTGCACCGAGTGGAACGCGACTGATATGGACGCCGGTGTAGTAGATGGCAGAAGAGAGGTGTTCGGGGGATTTTAGGCGGATTCGAGGTCACACTTTGTTGCGAGGATAATCAGACACAAAAGCCGGATCCGGTGTGTTTCTGCGCCAAGTTGGTTTTTTCTTTTTTTTTTTTTTTTTTTCCCCCACGGAATAAAAATCAAGGGGAGTGTGTTATGGTTTTTGCCCGGCTCCAGTCCATCTTCCTGTCGGCCCGTAGCGGCGCACAGCACCGGGCATGACCGCTGGCCCCGAACCCTGTCACACTGTCCGACTTCCTGTCTGACTGCTTTCGAGGAATATCGAATCATCCCGAACGTTATGATCTCGCCGGTCTGATTGAATCAGCTGGCTTTGGGTTAGCAGGTGGCGGCTACATGTTAGCTAGCTCGTGTGTGTGTGTGTGTGTGTGTGTGTGTGTATACATGTGTGTGTGTATAGGGGGGGGGACAGCCTGCTTAATTGACTGGATGTGATTGAAGTGGAGATTTATTTGTTTTGTTTGTTTGTTTGTTTGTTTGTTTACAGATCGTCTCGCACTCTTCTGTAGTTATTTCCTTTCCCACATAACCAGGGAATGAACCCGGACTTCAGATCATTCCGACTTCAGATCATTATTCGGACTAATCTCATTCGGTTTCCGTCGAAAACTCGAAGACGATCGACACCACGCGAGCTCAACTAAACCCGTTCACATCGCCGGGGTTCCTAATTCCGCGCGTGGCCCGAGTGAAAGTGCTGAAATGGGCGGTGCTGAGTGGGTTCAGTACTCGGGTGTTAACGGATCGTTCGATTGGACTTTTCCGCCGTTAAAGACCTGAAACGTCCTTCCGGAAGGTTTTAACGGGACTTGACTGTGGAGTGGATGTGGAGTCGGTCACAGCGCGTGAGGGGAACCGAGATTTAACTCCGTTTTAAAAGTCTATTTAGTTCTTCTTCTTCTTTTTTTTTTCCTCTCTTCTTTTTTTAAAGTGAAACTTGAGAATCGAAGAAATAAAGAATGAGCCGTCAATCCGAGTAGAACGTGGTGGGTTTATGTGTTTATTTATTTATTTATTTATTTATTTATTCATAATAAAAGCGTTCCGACATGATACTGTCGCTAATTAGCGCTCGTGCGAATGCCCGTTAGGCGCGAGCGCGTCCGCAGTCGGTCGGAGGTTAGAGCGAGCGCGAGCGCGAGCGCGCGCGCTAGCTAGCAGAGTTAGCTCTGTGCTCGGTGGAGATGTCGCAAGATCGGTGTGGATGTGAGGTCGGATGTCAGGTTTTTCTCTGTAGGTGACGAACACATCAGACATTTGAGATAATTGGGGGAGGGGGGAAAAAGTTAGGACAAAACAACAGCTTAACTTTTTTTTTTTTAAGTTTATTTTTTTATTATTATTTTATATATATATATATATATATATATATATATATATATATATAAATACTGTTTAAAAAGTTCTCCAGCTCGCCATGGCGGCAGGCACGCGCTCCACCTCCCGATGCACGCGCACCTGTCAGCAGCGCGTGTGATCCAGACTGGGGGATTGTGCCGTGTGTGTGCGTGTGTGTGTGTGTGTGTGTGTGGTGTTGCATGCTGCATGCTGTATGTTGTGTGTGTATGTGTGTGTGTTCCTTTTTTTATTTTGTGCGATGGCCTATCTGAATGGACCCAGATTACTGGACTGGTCGAACTCTCCTCCTCACCTCCAGTTCAACAGATACGTCCTGACCGGCTACAGACCCATCTCCTCGGTGCAGGACTGCATCAGGAGCCTGTTCTACCTGCACAATGAGCTGGGAAACATCTACACACACGGTGAGTGCACCGACAACGAAACCGCGTTCGCCCGTGCGTCTGTGTGCGTTCTCACAGCCTGAGTGGAGGAACCTGTGGGGGAAAACGCATCGCACGCACCCTCACGTCGACGACCGTCGCCGTGCATGTAAACATGTTCGAAGGTCCGGGAAAGTGTGCGAGTGCGACGTTTTTATTTCCGTGTGAAGAAGGCTGGAGCGAGTTCACCCGGTACAGATCGTACGTCCGATGCTCTCGGAAATCGTCGGCTCGATTTGCGTTGAACGCCCAATGACTTCAAATTTATTCACCCTTTCTTTTTTTTTTCTTTCTTTTTTTTTCCATTTGCAATTTGCAAGTAAGAAAAGCAAGTCTCGGTCACACCTAGGGCACGTCGGCTACAACAAACCACGGACGTCTCATTTGGGTGTGTGCCGGCTCTTCGTCACGTGAGACCCTATTCGGACGGGATCAGATTCAAACGTCATCGTCGGTGTTTTTCTGATTCTTCTTCCGACTCTCCGTCACGAGGATTTTTAACTCCTGTCACGTGCGTAGGTTTAAAACCTGTGTGTTGACCCGCTAAAGACAAAGCGTGGCCACGCCCCCTACACCAAGCGAATGTAATTAAAGACGAGCAATCAGTGTGTATACTCACGTTCCTGGTCAGCCGATGGACACCTGCTCACCACCGTGATCAGACCTGTGATTAGATCGGATTCTGCCTCGTTTTTGCGGATCCCTTTTAAAAATCAAACCCGCTTCCGATTGATCGTTGAGCTCATTTGAGGTGTAAATTGTTTCCGTCCGGTTTTTTGTTGTTTTTTTTAAAGGGAAATAAAATCGGTAAACAAGCCAAAAAAATTCAGAAAAAAAAAAACGTTGAACATGTAAGAAACTTGGATTTAATAAAAGGAGGAAAGAAAGAAAGAAAAAAACAAAGCCAGTTTATTAAACCAAGTATCAAAAAAAGATTCATTTATTTAATTAATTAATCAATCATTAATATTGGTATTACAGCCTTGCATGTTTATTCATTTATATTTAAGTTTATACATTTTTTTTGCATTTTAAATAATGCATATATACAAGAGGCTTCGACATCTCTTTTGTCTTTTATAAGTATATAAGTTGTTGATGTATTTAATCGTATATATATTTTTTTCATTATTTGTAACTTTTTATTGCAAATTTATACGCAAGTTTTTTTTTGTTTGTTTTTTTTTTTTTTGGAACAGTTTCATTACTGTTTGTTTATCCATTTATTTGTATTTATTTTGCAGCGTGTCCGTCGCGGATGTACAAGAGAAGCGTCGGCGTGTTCTCCTTCTCGAACGTCTATTCGTTTATATTTGCGTGTATTGCGTTTGATTTGGCGGTCTCGGCACCGCTTCACCTTTCGTCTGCTCGAGTCGTCTCCCTCTCTTTTATCAATACCATGATGAGACTCGGGGACGCGACGAATAATCGCTAATAATCGATAAGCGCAACGACTCAAAGAGTCGATTGGTGCTCTGTTTATCGATGTTTATAAACTGAAGTAAGCGCGCGTGTGTGTGTGTGTGTGTGTGTATGAGAGAGTACGTGTAATGGGGTTAGAACGTGTAATTGTATATAAATGTAAGAAGTGTACTTAACACTTAGTTTCTGCTTTTGTTTTTATTCTTTAGCGTTTTTCATCTAGTGATTTAACTCCTGCTTTATCGCCTGTGGACAATCAGCTGGTTCATGTTCATATATAAAAGAAAAAAACCCTTTGCAGAGTGTAAAGCATAACCCACATATATACATTTAATCCCTTCATCATAGTCTTTCATTTACTCAGTGTGTGAAGGACAACGTCGGCCAGGACGTGAAATAACCTTGTTTTTTTTCGGTACAGGAAGTAAAAACCGGCCGTTCGACCCGATTAATCGAACTCCTCTGAGGAATAATCGGCGGATTAATCGACGATTAGAATAATGGCTCGTTGCAGCCCCACGTCAGACCGACTCGTAGGCGTTCGCCGCGTTTTCTCGTCCCTGTCCGGCGAGCTTTTTCGTTTGTTTTTTTTTTGTTTGGTCCTGCGAGCAGAAAAGGGCGCACCTTTAAACAGGTGACGCAGCTGAACTCGAGCCCTGCGCTGACGTCGCTTCAGGAAACGGGAGAACGAACCTGCGGTGCTGCAGGATTTTATCGTCATTATTTTTGGCGCCCGTGTTGACGTTCGCCGTGATTTAGCGAGGCTTGTCGAGCGGATTAAAAACAAGATATACTTTAAACGATGATGAGCTGGAAACCTGTAAATCCTGATTAGATGAAATGTCAGTGTGTGTGTAGTGCTGTGACACCCGAGTCCTACAATGTAGGGCGTGTGCGTGCGTGCGTGTTAGCAAGCCGAGTGTTTTTTTGCATGCGTTTTGTTTGGACACACCCTCAAGGAGCTCACATTTGCTTTCCACGTCACCATGTGGACGGATGTTGGGCGACGACGCCGAGATTCAGAGTCCTTCTTCTGTGACTGTGTTGTTGTTTTTTTATTCCATCCTGAACGTTGTGGAGAAGGTTTTCGAACACACGCCTGGCCTAAAAATCATTCAAGTTCCGTAGCGTGTGGATAACGTGAACAGACAGACGAACGGAGAAAGTGTGTACACGCTTATGCAGTTCTGGCGAGAAAGGTTAACGTCGGTAATAATGCGTACAGTTCACATCTTGCATCCAGATCGAACGCTCGCCTTTAAATCCGGGGGGGGGGGTTCAGGGATCGAAAGTGCGGACCGCTGAAGGAAATTCCGAAGCGTTCCATCTCTTTGTATAGAATAGCACTTGATCCAGCGCATACTCTTATTTCTCGTTACTCGGAGATGTTGCGCTCGACTTGGCGAAGTCGCGAGACACTAAGACACCCGAGGTCATGGAACCGTAACGCGTGCGTGATGTGGCCGTTGTTGTTGTTTTTTAATCACCCCTTTAATTCGCTATTTTGCTGTTTTTAATTCGACGTGCCCTATTGTGAAGGAATCGTGCGCACGGTTTGTAGGGTTAATCTAATATTCAGTCATTTGAAGGGTCAAACGTCTCTTCCGAAGGTCTTCAACGGGACGATTCGTTCGTTAATTGTGGCATATTTACAGTCGAAACGTGCATTCGGGCGCTACGTTACGTCACGTCACGTCTGTAGTTATGTTCGAGGTCTAAATACCGACGTGTGTATTTCTCAGCAGTAAATCCTCTCCTATACGCTTAACTCTCCTGGGAACGTCCGTCCGGCGCGACACCCGATCCGTCCTCCACGTTATTACCATAATACACAACCAGCGTCCGTGGTCTGCGGGATGATTCATACGCTCAAATTCCACTTTCGCTCACCTGCGTCCTTCGGCGTCGCTGATTAAACAGAGCAGAGGAAAAAAGCTCTAATGTGTACACACACACACACACACACACACACCACAGTTTCTTTAGTCTAACTAATGCAACAATATCTGTGGTCACACACACACACACACACACACACACAGGTTTGTCTTTCTGTGTTCTATTGTTAGCAGCCCAGCTGTTAGTTTCTGCTCTCAGAGAGAAATAAACACCTGGAAATGGATTTTACCTGCCCCGGAAAATCCTTCTCCATTAGGGGCTCGGGTTAGAACTCAGTAGGTCCGGGAGAGAGAGACGGTGAGAGAGGAGAGAAAGAGAAAGTGGGAGAGAGAGAACGGAGAGAGAGAGAAAGAGTGGGAGAGAGAACGGAGAGAGAGAGAAAGAGAGAAGAGAGAGAGACTGAGAGAGAAGAGAAAGAGAGAGAAGGAGAAAGAAGACCGGAGAGAGAGGCAGAGAGAGAGGGAGAGACAAAAAGAGAGAGAGAAAGAGAGAAGAGAGAGACGGAGAGAAGAAAGAAAAACGGAGAGAGAGAAAAAGAGAGAGACAGGAGAGAGAGAGAGAGAGAAGAAGAGAGAGATGGAGAGAGAGAAAAGAGGGAGAGATCGATTAGTGATGAATAATTCAGCCGAACAGAAGGCGGTTCAGAACGTTTATTTCTGAGAACAGGCGCGACCATTAAAAAAAAAAAAAAAAAACTCATCTAGAACATGTTCCGATCTCCGCGTCGGCGTGGGCGGCTTTCCCAGCGCGCTGTTGAATTCTGACACTGGAGACTCCTTACACGAGTGTTACAAAAGAAAACCTCTCGCGGAAACTGTTTACTTGCGTGCCTTGTGAGCGGTCACGCGGGTCCGAACGATCGATGTGCAGCTGAACTACTGTCAGAACTTTCTGACCAATCAGGATCCAGAACTCAGCGCAGCGGTGTGTGTGACGGCTTATTAACGTCGTCTTTAAGCACCGCACGGCTGTTCACTCACCTCCCAACTCTTATTGTTGTGTGTGTGTGTGTGTGTGTGTATGTTGTGATTATTCATCTTAAGCCATAAAGCTCAGCATAAGCAAATCATCTTGTGTGTGTGCTTGTACACACACACACACACACACACACCTTACATCGCAGTATATCATTTTTATAATTTTTTTGCTTCCTCCATCTTTTCAAGGTTTTCCTGCGCGTAGTAATCTCGTGGTGTGTGTGTGTGTGTGTGTGTGTGTGTGTGTGTGTTGTCGACAGGCATCCCTCTGCTGTGTTTCTTGGTGCTGGCCCCCCTCTATATGCCCTGGTCTCAGATCAGTGTGACGTGGCTGGGCGTGGTCCACTTCCTGGCCTGTCTGTCTCCTCAGCTCGGCTCCGTCCTCTATCACCTGTTCATGAACCACGAGGGCGGAGAACCCGTCTACAAAAAACTGCTCACCTTAGACATGTGCGGCATCTGCATGATTAACACGCTGGGTAAGAGCCTCGACACCGCCCCACTCAACACCGATAATTCTACTGAACCGATATCGCGTATTTAGAGTTTAAAGAATGGAGAGAATTTATTTCACACAAAAATAAAACTCTACCTCTATTTTCCCCCGCACCGGCGCTCCTTCCAAGCAGAGAGCTCAAAACTATCTAAGAGCTGTCAGTCATTCCTCATTCTCGTCCTGATTGGCTCAGCTGGGGAAAAAGAAGACAAATTGTGGTCAAATGCGGAGCTCCCGTGCGACAGTTTGGCGCGTCCGCTGAAAGAGTTCTTTTTCATATATCAAACCTGCGCTACCCCTGTAATTCCTTCTCGCTCCCACTAGGGGTGACAGTTTGACTATTTCTCCCTCGACGGTCCCGCCCGCTAACAAAGGGGAATTGTCTGCGCTTGCGAAATGAACAGCGACTCGAACACTCCGGATCGCGGCAAAACGTTAAAGCTGTCGGGAAAAGGGCCGGCGGGAAGTCAGCTAATTCAATCGATCGCTCCGGTAGCTACCACTGCTGGTACTAGTTCGAGGCTGTTGTAACTTATATATTAACTAAAATATTCACGTGTACAATGTTTCCGTGCGTACACTGCCAGCTGTCTGTTCTACTTGTATACCGGTTTTTTTGGACGCCACATTGTTAACGATTTGGATGTACTTCCCGAAGAAATCACTTCTTGTTTCCTTATATTGTAAACGTTTCCAGTTCCGAAGCTGGCAAGTTGTCATGGGGTCCACACACACACACACACACACACACACACACACACACACACACACACACACACAAAAAATTCCTGAAATGACTTTGAGGGGGGCTGTAAATCCCACTGCCGCGTTCAATCTCCTCGGTTCCCCGCCCCCCTCACCCCCAGTGTTATACCGCCAGTGGAGTCTTCCCGCGAGGGACACACTCGACCTTGGAAGCTACAGCACCGTAGCTGAAGAGATTTCCGTGAACTATACTCCCTTCCGCTTCCTTCACACTCTGTTCTCTGAGTCATTCAGCTCGCTAACGGGTTAAGTGAGCAATAACGCTCCATCGCGTCGCGAGACAGATGGAGGACGGTGGCGGAGGAAAACGTTACACTCGGATTAACGCGCGTAAACTGTTTCATTCAGCTTGGAGCTCTGGGTTTATTTACGGTGAACACTAAAGCAGTGATTGACATAGTAATGACTTTAAATAGTGTCGTTGTTGTTCTTGGGCTTGGCCGTCCAAGTCGGAGTCAGCGACTTCGACGTTACATCTATAGTGGAGTATTTTAACGAACGGGGAATGTTGTGTTACGTGCTGTTACGTGTTCAGTGGATTGAACCAGAACCATAGTCAGTCTATTCCTGACTATAAACGAAAACGAAAACATCGAAACTCACCGTCATAACAATTTGGATCAGGGTAGGTTGTTGTTTCTTTTGTTTTTATTGAAGCAAAAGTAATAATAATTAGTTATCCAGCACCTATCACGTGTGAAATGGCGCCAGATCAGTTAACATGTCGCCGGTTTGTTGTTCGTGAGGCGTCTCTGATTGGTGGGGTTCGCGTTGGGATTCTGGGTAACATAGTTCTGAAATGAAAAGTTGAACTCAGACGGACTTGTGATGTCTACGGGGGCGTAGACCCTTCTTGTAGTTTAAAAAAATCGACCGCTAATGAACGGATCCTCGAAGGACAGAACCAGCAGCGTTTGAAATGTATGAGTAATTATATTTCTTATTTTCCCCCTCTGCAGGCGCTCTGCCCATCGTCTACAGCACGCTACTGTGCTACCCGTTGCTGCGCGGCGCCGCCCTGTTGACCTACATCGGCCTGTCCAGTTACGCCATTTACTGCGCTGTGACGGCGCGGAGCAGCGTGCGCCGCTTGCGCTCGTTCGCCGGACAGGCGCTCTTTCGCTTCTTCTTCTTGGGGCTGCGGTTGGTGGGCGTGGGCGGCGGAAGCCCCACGGCGGTACGCCACTTCCTCACTATGGAGGCACTGGCAGTGTCGGGCGGCGTCATCAATATCGCCCGCGTGCCCGAGCGCTTCCGCCCCGGTCTCTTTGACTACTGGTGCAATAGCCACCAGATCATGCACGTTCTGGTGGTCGTCTCCATCCTCTCGCTGCACTGGGGTGTCCTGGACGACCTGCTGTGGATCAACACCTACGACTGTCCGGCAGACTGATTGACCTCTGGTTGACCTCTGACCTCTGGGGCGGGGTTTTTCAAGGAATCATACGACGGGACTGGATGATTTTGTTTTTGTTGTTAGAATTTGACATGCATCAGGTTTTCTTTAGACTCAGGGAGGGGTCACGAGCTCTGACCTTTGACCTCTTGACTCTTCTTTTTAATCCAGGGGGTTCATAGGATTCGTTCGCAAACTTGGATCCCTGTGTAGAGCTCTGACCTTTGACCTCGGGGTGCAGATTATTGTTCATCCTCGCTGTTCGACATGCATTAAGCACTGAAAGGAAAGGGGGTTGGTGGGGGAGGGGGTGCAAGGAGTATATATACACATATATGTGTGTGTGTGTTGGGGAGGGGTGGGGGGTTGTAACAACATTTGACCTCTGACCTCAGTTTTTGGCGATAGTAAAAAAAAAAATGTTGGTGGGGTGGCAGGGGTGGGGTACGGTTTGTAGGCGTGTACGTGTCCTCGAATGCAAGAAGGTACACCTGGAGTTTCCGGGAGACCACCGGATTGCGTACACACACTGAACCATGGCATTTATCACGTATATGTCTATTTTTACACCAGCCTTCAGAGCATTAACTTTAGGAACCCTGATGTTTTTTTTTTTGTTTTGTTTTTGATGTATGTAAAATTCTGAGGTGCAGTGGAGCCGGTGAAAGGGGCGGCTCGGGGGGGGAAAAACATGTTTGCATCGCACAACGCGCATTTGCATTTGCACAACCACTCATCGCTCGCAGCAGTTGGCGGAAAGCATGGCTTCTGATAACTCTGCTCTGAGTCTACACACACGCTACACACACACTACACACTACACACAACGTAGACCAATAGTCCACACTTGGGTTTACGCATAAAGAAAATATTTAAGTATACACATCCACCTCTCACTCCTCCTTCCTCGTGTCTTTATCATCGCGTGTCTCCATCCTTCATGCGTTGTTTCTTTTTCTTCCGTTGGATCCGACGCAAAGGGAAGCTCTCACTCCTCCTTCGTTTGCTGTTCGATTTGTAAGGTTTACGGTGCTTTTTATTTCCTCCCGATACCGAGGAAGGGAATGGAAGAGAACGAAAAACAGACTGTGTTTGCCAAACGAAAAGCGCACAAAATTGAATTTTTTTTTTTTCGTTTAATAAGTGCCATTTTTATTTGCCATACATTTTATATATATATATATATATATAGATATTATTAGAGCGTTCCTTTTCTTTGCAGGGCGTCATACAGCACTTATTTAACCGGCATGTCGGCACGAAGGCTTCCTACCGACCCGTGTTTATGCTAACTCTATATCGCTAACTGCAGCAGCACAGAAAAACTTCGATTTTATTCCTGTTGATTTTACTCACGTCAGTTTACGCTAGATTATTGAATTGTCAACTGGGAAAATATTAGCACTGGACCGAACCGAGTACTTGAATATTATACTGTTTAACTGATTAACGTTTAAAAAACAACAACAACAACAAAAAACGTAGGCGCTTATATTAAGGGATTTTATTGTAACTGGATTACATGCTTAGACGTTATTTAAGCTAGAAGTGTGTTTTATAGTTAGCGTCTTCACTGGGGTTTTACTAGCAAAAACAATCCAGCATAAACTCATAGCAAATATAACCGTCTATAATTACGTTCTGTTCCTCCAATCACTCCTAATATTAATAATAATAATAATAATAATAATCCAGACAATAATTTCGATATGTTTATTCTGTGTGTTCTATAAGTGTCACACTAGCAGAAACATTCATTTACATACCAGCAAATTACCGTAAGTGCTGGAGTAAAGCGCCTACCGTAAATACACGAGAAAATGCTCATATCACAATTATTACAAACGGATGCTACACGTCTATACATCCCGCACTTATTCAATTAGGCGCCGCACAACTCACCTTGTCGTATAATCCAGAAAACGCACTAATTAAAGATTATGTAACGGTTAAGTCTGAACGGAAAACGATGTTGGTTCCGTACGGATCCCCCCCCCCGATTAAAGACGTAGCTTCAGATCCTTATTTTGAATTTCGTTTACGATTTGCTGTTTGCACGCCAGCTGGCTTTTCCGTCGAAGGTCCAGCCGAACAGATTAAGACGAGAACGTCGGCGAGCTCTTACGACATTTTACTTGCCAAAATCATCAGCAGTATTCTGAGATCGGTGTCCGATGGGCGTCTGACCAAAGTTTACATCTCAGCACGGGGACCGTATAACACGCTGGAACGGACGTGTGCGTGTGTAATAATAATAATAATAATAATAATTGGAAAAACTATGCATTTAACGATTTTCTTATTTGCTAAACTCTGAGTTGACGTTAATCGTGTTGTAATAGGATTCATATTGATGTTGATGTTTATGATGATGATGATGATGATGATGATGATGATGATGTATATTTCCTCCAAAAAAAAAGAAAAGTGACCAAATGTACGTTCATGTTTAGATTACGCAGATGAGATCAGACTTGTTCTGATTGGACGTACTAGGCATACACCATATCGTAATATTCATTTGTGTCATGGAACTTTGCGTATTATCTAAAATATTGGCGCCACGACGCACACCATTCGGGTCAACAGTCCGATGAAAACGCAATAACGTGACATTTTCTGCTGATTTATAAAAGACGTAATATTTGCACTTGCCTAGTTGTATTTATGGTGTATTGGGGGGACGACACTGGGGTTTGAGGCATAAAAGCACGCTAAGGACGACTGAATCCCTTCACTTTGCTAAGCGTTTAGCATCGTCTTAGCCGCCATCCATCACCACTCTGTAATCGTAATCTCATTTTAAATATTGTTTTTTTTTCTCTTTTTTTGGTTTACTTTGCACTATTTGTTTAGTTTGTTCATATATCATATGTATTGTTTACATGCTACTTTACATTATTTTAGATGTAATATATATTTCACCAGTAATAACTGTTTAAACGCATGTTTAAAGGTTTATATCAGTGCGTGAAAATCACTTCAGAGTTTTGTTTGTTTGTTTGTTTGTTTGTTTGTTTTTGGGGGGGGGCTAAAAAACGGTTAGTGCATGTTAGCTATTTGTACTAGACACACGACTCGTTTGTATACTGATTGCCAAATGAAAGATTCAGGGCCTCGATTAACGCCATTACACACTGAACGTTCCTAACACGCTCCTCACGTGTCATCAGAACTACTTCCTGTTTCGCCATCACAGAACACGTATAGTTCTAGAACCCGGTTTGAGGGGATTCCGTGATGCGAGGTAGCATAATCCAGGCTTATTTGAATAGTTATATAGAAATAGTTAAGCTGGAACTAACCATCCATGATTGTGGAAACAGCTAAATGTGTGAGTTGGTCAAAGAAATGTTTATTTTATTTTTTAATACTAATTGAATTTGAATAATAATAGCTACATAATTACTAACAATAATGGAAAAAAAAAAGAAAACAGTTGAGTAAGACAGTTCGGCCGATTAATGTTTACGAAACTCAGTTGCGGCCAATCGCACGCATTTATGCAAATGATTTAGCTGAAGGCGTTTCGTCGGACCAGAGAGTAGCTAGCTAGGTAGCTAGAGCTGAAAGTTCAGATAGGATATTTTTTTTCCCAAACTCTGTCCGATCTGATTCACGGACTGACATGGCTTGTTTAAAACGTGATCGGACATCCACTACAAAACCAAATCTAAAAACTTGAGTCACGATCCGCTTTAACGCGCAAGAAAACATTTTAAAGGAAGATTTTCAGGCTAATGATAGCTACTTGCGTATATATAGCACCTGAAAAATTCAAACAGCTGAAGGAATTCATTCATAATTACACCGAATTCACACCACGTTTGTTCAATTGTTTGTTAATTATTCGATTAAACTGACGGATTTAGAAGGCGAAAGGATTGACTCGGACGAAGCGATCGTTATTATGTTCAATACATCGATATATGTATCATTCGGAAAGGTTACGTGCAAATCTACGTAAAAAACCTACTTGTACAGGATAAATTCGAAACGAAAACTTTGTTTTGAACTGACGGAACGAAGCAAAGGTTCGTCCGAACGCATGTGTTGCTATAGTAACGTAAAGTCAGTCTATTACATGTAGTAATATTGGCGTATTTCGTACTTTGGATGTTGATCAAGTTGAAATTAGCCTGGATTACTGCCTGAGCTCGCTCTGTGGAACACTAGAACTAATCCTGAACTAATCCCCGGCGCGCGCTCACTCCGTCACGCTTTTACATTAAGCATGCGCAATATAATTATTATCGTCCAGCTTTCAGCGGTAAGGTGCGTGCGTGTGTGTGTGTGTGTGTGTGTGGGACAAAACGGAGGCAATACAACCACAACAAACTGTACTGTTTCTTTTATTTTATTTATTGCTTTATTTTTTACATTTTATTTTTAACAACAAAGGGCTTTGGATCAATGTGAATATCATTATCGATACCTAATGAATAATGTAAATATGTTAATGTAGATATGTGTATATGCATACGGTGTGCACTCGACACACACACACTAATATGTTTTTATACGCATTAATATATAAAGCAGAGGTATACAAAGAGAAGGTGTGGAACTTGAATGTGTTCCGGGATTTTAAAAAAAATAAAGAATAAAAATTGATCGCTTTAAAACAAAACAAACACACAAAAAAAAACAAAAAACAAATGGAGCGCCATAACTTTATTAAGACCGTTTCTATTACAACTGTGTGATGTCATGATACAAAAACGTAGATAAAGACGTATGGAACGTAGTAATGACTAGGCATGTGCCGATGTTAATATCACGATAATTGTTAAGTTATGATATTAATACAGCCATATATATATATAAATAAATATAAATAAATAGATATAAAAAAATGACTTGTTTAAAGACCAATAAACTTTATTTTTCTGAACAATGTCTTTATTTTGCTTGTTTCCATTTTAAATGAAATGTAAAAGGTTTATAATGAGTGAACAACAAACAAATCTGCAGATATTTCACAAACTGAGTCATAGCGCCTCTACTGGTGATACTTTAATAGATAGATTTCCCTAATAATATTATTATGCACTGTAAATATTTAAATATTAAATATAATACTGATAAATCGGCACATGCCTAGAGTTTGCACTGTTATGATGAGTAATTATTTTAGGGTTGGATGGTTTTACGTTTGGAGGATTTTGGAGGGTTTTATGGTTGAGGGTTTTGGGGGGTCGGAGGGTTAGAGGGTTTTATGGTTCGTGCAATTTGAAGGGTTTTATGGTTGGAGGTTTTTGGAGGGTTTTATGGTTGGAGGGATTTGGAGGGTTTTATGGTTGGAGGGTTTTTGGAGGGTTTTAGGGTTGGAGGGATTTGGAGGGTTTTATGGTTGGAGGTTTTTGGAGGGTTTTAGGGTTGGAGGGTTTTAGGGTTGGAGGGATTTTGAGGGTTTTATGGTTGGAGGGATTTGGAGGGTTTTATGGTTGGAGGTTTTTGGAGGGTTTTAGGGTTGGAGGGTTTTAGGGTTGGAGGGATTTTGAGGGTTTTATGGTTGGAGGTTTTTGGAGGGTTTTAGGGTTGGAGGGTTTTAGGGTTGGAGGGATTTTGAGGGTTTTATGGTTGGAGGGATTTGGAGGGTTTTATGGTTGGAGGTTTTTGGAGGGTTTTAGGGTTGGAGGGTTTTAGGGTTGGAGGGATTTTGAGGGTTTTATGGTTGGAGGTTTTGGAGGGTTTTAGGGTTGGAGGGTTTTATGGTTGGAGGGATTTTGAGGGTTTTATGGTTGGAGGTTTTTGGAGGGTTTTAGGGTTGGAGGGTTTTAGGGTTGGAGGTTTTTGGAGGGTTTTATGGTTGGAGGGATTTGGAGAGTTTTATGTTTGGAGGGTTTTAGGGTTGGAGGTTTTTGGAGGGTTTTAGGGTTGGAAGGTTTTAGTGTTGGAGGGTTTTTTGGGGTTTTAGTAATTATTATATCTTTGATTTTAATACAAAGACTTGTTTCTAACTGATTGAGCTGATCACACGCTAACCACAAAATTCAAACCACATCTTATTTTGACTCGGTCACACGTCTGGGGCTTTAGCAAAGTGTGAAGAGCAAAAGATCTGCAGAACTTTTTTTTTTTTTTTCCTCAGAACAGAAATGCTGACTTGACGTTTTTAAGTTTAATTTCTGCTGCTTTTATTTATGGAACGAAACAAAAACCGATTTTACAAACCTGGACCATTTCCCCCCGGTTGCTGTCATGTATAAATACTGAAGGAATAAAACACTTTGGGGCGTGCTGTTATAAGAAAATAATCAACTGACATTGATTATTTTCCTATAACAGCATGTCCTAACGTTGTTTATCACTTTTACACTGCAGCACTTTGCCAAAGTCGATTCAGAGTGTAATCACTTTCTCACGCGACTGCAAATCGAGACCGCCTCGCTCAGACGCTCTCAGACCCGGTTGTGCCGGTTAAAAAGAACCGCTTAAAAAGAATTTGCTCTGCATTCCTCCAGTACATGAAATGTTTGTCTGCAGCATGTCTTGTTCAGGCCTCCAGAGATATTTCTGATTTTCTACTCTCAACGTTATGACTGATTGTCCACATCGCTTCTGCTGTAGTTTCTGTAGCTGGCACCAGAGGGAGCCATTTGGGTGGAAATTTCCATTTCTCGCTGTCTTTAAGTGACTCCGGTTGTTTCGGCGATGTTCACGAATAACGTTCCAGTGTTGAGCTACACAATGAAGTTTATTTCGTGTTTATTCTTACAGACAACACAGTCCAAGATAAAAGTCTCACTGTGTCCTAAACCACATCAGCGACATCTTTGTGACATCACTGAGGAACTGGGTGTGGATTGAGACTTCCATTACTTATTAATGTAGGGCATTATATATATATATATATATAATTTTTTTAAAAATTAAGGGAGCGCAACGAAGAGAAATTGAGAGTGGGACGTCTTTCCCAAGAGCAGCTCAGATCCTGTACTGTATGGAGAAGATATGGAGGGTTCCTGAGTGAAAAGCAACCACAACGGTGTAAAACTTTTCATTACTGTTCCTTACTGCAGAGAACGTTCCAGACTTTCATCACAGCAGAAAACGTTCCAGACTTTCGATTCAGCAGAGAACGTTCCAGACTTTGGTTACCGCAGAGAACGTTCCAGACTTTCGATACAGCAGAGACCGTTCCAGACTTTCATTACCACAGAGAGCGTTCCATGCTTCGGTTACCGCAGAGAACGTTCTTAACTCAGCATTGAACCGTTGCCGATATGTGCCCTTAAGTCTCAGCTCGTTCCAGCCGCTACCTGCGAAAGCTGAGGGCAAATTCAGCAGCTAGTTAAAAAAACAAAAACAAACTTCATATAAAAGCCATAATGAAATTTCCTTTACTATCACACTATCCGTTGTTACCCAGATGAGGATGGGGTCTGGTTCCTCTCAAGCGTGGTTCAGAGTGCTCAAGTGCAGCCATTTTACATCCTCGCATGTCACATAATGGCGGCCTTCATAAGTTAAAATATGCGTTAAACGTTACGGATTTTTAAAGTAGTGAAAGTATTTCATGTGTCTCATCAGTTATTACTGACCTTGAGTCTGTGAATAATGAACAAAGACTGATGAGGATGTCACTACATGTTTTTTTTGCCTTCTGACTAACAAATTTAATCAGCATTAATTAGAGCAAAAATAAAAATCTATTCTGCATGGCTTCTCAGAAATGAGAAGCCCGTGACCGTGGAATATTTTTTTTTTAGATTTGAAGAGGAATATTCTTTAGGTTTTATCAGTCAGAACTCCTGTCACTGAAATGCAGGCCAAAATAAGAGTAATGCATATATTTACACCACATATAATTCATTGGCGTCGGATTCTGATTGGCCATTTACGTTCTGTCTTTCCACACGTTTTGTTGGAGTACATATATCGGTGTTTATTCAAAGGGAAGCTTTAATAGTGGATTTAGGTTTTGACTTAAGAGGCAAAGTGGCGTCCAGAGCAGTTAAACACAGCTGGTTGAAATGATCTAGCAAGTCTTCAGCATTGGAAAATGCATCCAGTTACTGCAGTGATCAGGTCAACATTGAGGAAAACTCTGTGGAAGACTCTTCAGAACACACAGAGCATCACAGCTTGTTGTGTATGGAGCGGCATAGCTGTCTGAGTTGTCTGAGCGCCCATGCGGACCCCCTATACACCACCGAAACACCTACTACGGGCACGTGAGCATCAGAACTGGACCATGCAGCAATGGAAGAAGGTGGCCTGGACTGATGAATCATGTTTTCTTTTACATCATGGGGAGGCCGAGTGCGTGTGCGAAAGTCTTACCTGAGGGAGAGGTGGTACCAGGATGCACTATGGGAAGAAGGCGAGCTGGTGGAGGAAGTGTGACGCTCTGGGTAATGTTCTGCCGGAAAACCTTGGGTCCTGGAATTCATGTGGATGTTACTGTAACACGTACCTATCTAAACACTGTTGCAGACCGAGTACACCCCTCCATAGCAACATTGTTCCCTAATAGCAGTGTCCTCTTACAGCAGGATAATGCTCCCTGACACACTGCAAACATTGTTCAGGAACAGTTTGAGGAACATGACGAAGAGTTCAAGGTGGTGACGTGGCCTCGAAATTCCCCAGATTCAATTCAATTCAATTCAATTTTATTTGTATAGCGCTTTTTACAATAGTCATTGTCACAAAGCAGCTTAACAGAAATAGAAACAGATAAACAGAGAGAAACATATAAAACAGAGAGAAATATAAATGGAATTTATCCCAACTGAGCAAGCCACTGAGTGGCGACGGTGGCAAGGAAAAACTCCCTAAGATGTTTTTTGAGGAAGAAACCTTGAGAGGAACCCGACTCAGAAGGAAACCCATCCTCATCTGGGTAACAACAGATAGTGTGAAAGTAACACAGATAATGTGAAAATGAGAAGTATGTATGGCCTTAGGAGCAGCCGTAGTCCCAGCAGAAGATTTGGGCTCATCCAGAGGCAGAAGGGATCTGGATCTCCAATATCTCCATAAATTCGGCAAAAAGAAAGAGAGGGAGAAAAAATATATATTAGGAATGTGAAGTAGTGAGATATAATCTAGTCAGGGTAGACTTGAGTAAACAAATATGTTTTAAGCCTAGACTTAAACACTGAGACTGTGTCTGAGTCCCGAACACTAATAGGAAGACTGTTCCATAACTGTGGGGCTCTAGAAGAGAACGCTCTTCCCCCTGCTGAAGACTTCACTATTCGAGGTAATATCAAATAGCCTGCATCTTTTGATCTAAGTAGGCGTGGCGGATCATATAAAACCAGAAGGTCGCTTAGATATTGTGGTGCAAGACCGTGTAGTGCTTTATAGTTTAATAAAAGTATTTTATAGTTAATGCGAGATTTTACTGGGAGCCAATGCAGTGTGGATAAGATCGGGGTGATATAGTCGTATCTTCTGGTTCTAGTTAGGACTCTAGCAGCTGCATTCTGGACTAACTGGAGTTTGTTTATGTTCCTACTGGAACATCCAGACAGTAAGGCATTACAGTAATCTAATCTAGAGGTGACGAAAGCATGAACCAGTATTTCTGCATCATGTAGTGACAATATGTTTCTTATCTTAGAAATATTTCTGAGATGAAAGAACGCTATCCTAGTAATATCTACATGAGCATCAAATGATAGACTGGAGTCAATAATCACTCCGAGGTCTTTAACTGCTGTACATGATGAAACAGAAAGACCATCCAGAGTTACTGTGTAGTCAGAAAGATTACTTCTAGCTACACGTGGGCCTAATAAAAGTGTTTCAGTTTTATCAGAATTAAGTAAAAGGAAGTTGTTTAACATCCAACGTCTAATGTCCTTTACACAATCCTCAACTTTACTAAGCTTCTGTCTGTCCTCTGGCTTCGCTGAAACATACAGCTGTGTATCATCAGCATAACAGTGGAAGCTAATTCCAGGTTTACGAATTAATTTGTCCTAGGGGTAACATATATAAAGTAAAAAGCAATGGACCTAAAACAGAACCCTGTGGAACTCCAAAAGTAACCTCAGTACGCATGGAGAAATCACCATTTACATCTACGAACTGATATCGCAATGCAAGCATCTGTGGTATGTGTTGGACAAACAAGTCTGATCCATGGAGGCCGCGCCTCACAACTTGCAGACCTTGTAGGACTTAAAGGATCCGCTGCTAACACCTTGATGCCAGATACCACAGCACACCTTCAGAGGTCTTGTGAAGTCCGTGCCTCACAGCTGTTTTGGTGGCCCAAGGGAGTCCTACACAAATATTTATATGTATAGAATGTGATCAGCAGTAAGTAGATATGCATATACATGTATACATGCACTATATGGCTAAAAGTATATGCACCCCTCCTAATCGTGTTCTAATACCATCTGGCAAAGAGACTATCAATGAATATTAGTCTTCAGGCTAACTTGTGTACATTTACATTTATGAATGTTGATTAATGTACACTGTCCCCTTTTGAAATAAATAAATAAATCATAGCCATGTGATCTGTGTAGACAAGCATTAGCAGTAGAACTGGTCGTACTGAAGAGCATAGTGACTTTAACTGTTGCACTGTCAAGTCAGTTTGTGAAATATCTGCCCGGTTAGATCTTCCCCAGTCAACTGTAAGTTCTGTTATTGTGAAATGAATGCGTCCAGGACAGGCCTCAACAGCTCGGTCACAACAACGATCACAACAGCTCAGGCCTCAGTCGCGAAGCGGTACACCACGCACACTCACAGAGAGGGCCTCAGAGTGCTGATGCACATAGCGTGTAAACATCACCCATCCTCTGTTGCATCACTCACTACAAAGTTCCAAAATGCCTCTGGAAACAACATCAGCACAAGAACCGTGAGTCAGGAGCTTCATATAATGCGTTTCCATGGCTGAGCAGCTGCACGCAAGCGTAAGATGTGTGCACACTATGTGTGCAATGCCAAGCGTGGGCTAGAGAGGTGTAAAGCACCAACACTTGACTCTGGAGCAGTGGAAACATGTTCTCCGGAGGACTCTGGAAGTCTGATGGATGAAGCTGGGTTTGGTGGATGCCAGGAGAATTATGGGACAATGCTCTAGGGTTGTTTTTTTCAGGGTCTGGGCCGGGCCACTTACAGTGAGGGAAAGAAGTATTTGATCCCCTGCTGATTTTGTACGTTTTCACACTGACAAAGAAATGATCAGTCTATAATTTTAATGGTAGATTTATTTGAACAGTGAGAGACAGAATAACAAGAAGAAAATCCAGAAAAACGCATGTCAAAAATGTTATAAATTGATTTGCATTTTAATGAGGGAAATAAGTATTTGACCCCCTCTCAATCAGAAAGATTTCTGACTCCTAGGTGTCTTTTATACAGGTAAGCAATCAATCAATCAGATTCTAAACTCTCCACCATGGCCAAGACCGAAGAGCTCTCCAAGGATGTCAGGGACAAGATTGTAGACCTACACAAGTCTGGAATGGGCTACAAGACCATCGCCAAGCAGCTTGGTGAGAAGGTGACAACAGTTGGTGAGATTATTCGCAAATGGAAGAAACAAAAGAACTGTCGATCTCCCTCGGCCTGGGGCTCCATGCAAGATCTCACCTCGTGGAGTTACAGTGATCATGAGAACAGTGAGGAATCAGCCCAGAACAACACGGGAGGATCTTGTCAATGATCTGAAGGCAGCTGGGACCATAGTCACCAAGAAAACAATTGGTAACACACTATGCCGTGAAGAACTGAAATCCTGCAGCGTCCACAAGGTCCCCCTGCTCCAGAAAGTACATATAAATGACCGTCTGAAGTTTGCCAATGAACATCTGAATGATTCAGAGGACAGCTGGGTGAAAGTGTTGTAATCAGATGAGACCAAAATGGAGCTCTTTGGCATCGACTCACCTCACCGTGTTTGGAGGAGGAGGAATGCTGCCTATGACCCCAAGAACACCAAACATGGAGGTGGAAACATTATGCTTTGGGGGTGTTTTTCTGCTCAGGGGACAGGACAACTTCACCGCATCAAAGGGACGATGGACGGGGCCATGTGCCATCAAATCTTGGGTGAGAACCTCCTTCCCTCAGCCAGGGAATTGAAAATGGGTCGTGGATGGGTATTCCAGCATGACAATGACCCAAAACACACGGCCAAGGCAACAAAGGAGCGGCTCAAGAAGAAGCACATTAAGGTCCTGGAGTGGCCTAGCCAGTCTCCAGACCTTAATCCCATAGAAAATCTGTGGAGGGAGCTGAAGGTTCGAGTTGCCAAACGTCAGCCTCGAAACCTTAATGACTTGGAGAAGATCTGCAAAGAGGAGTGGGACAAAATCCCTCCTGAGATGTGTGCAAACCTGGTGGCCAACTACAAGAAACGTCTGACCTCTGTGATTGCCAACAAGGGTTTTACCACCAAGTACTAAGTCATGTTTTGCAGAGGGGGTCAAATACTTATTTCCCTCATTACAATACAAATCAATGTATAACATGTGTGACATGCGTTTTTCTGGATGTTTTTGTTGTTATTCTGTCTCTCACTGTTCAAATAAATCTACCATTAAAACTATAGACTGATCATTTCTTTATCAGTGGGCAAACGTACAAAATCAGCAGGGGATCAAATACTTCTTTCCCTCACTGTAGTTCCAGTGAAGGGGAATGTTAATGTTAATGTTAATGCTACAACATACAAAGACATTTAACACAATTGTATACTTCCATTGTTGTGGCAACAGTTTAGGGAAGGTCCTTTCCTGTTCCAGCATGACGACACCCCTGTGTACAAAGCAAGCTCTATAAACATGATTTGAGGAGTTTGATGTGGAGGAGCTCTGACCTCAACCCCACTGAACACCTCTGGGTTGAACTGGAACTGTTTGTGAGCCAGACCTTCTCGTTTAGAACATCAGTGCCTGACCTCGTAGAAACCCGTTGGTTAAGACACTGGGTGTCTGACTGGAAGGTCGTGAGCTCAAATCCCAGCACCACCAAGCTGCCATTGTGGGTCCTTGAGCAAGGCCCTTAAAACTGCTCAGATGTATAAATGAGATAAATGTTAGTCGCTCTGGATAAGGGCGTCTTGCAAATGCCATAAATGTAAATGACCTCACTAAAGCTGATATTCACACAGACGCTCCAAGACCATGTAGAAAGCCTTCCCAGAAGATTGGAGGCTGTTACTGCCATATTAATGCGCATGATTTTGGAATGGGATGCCCAACAAGCTTATATAGGTTTAATGGTCATACTTTTGGCCATATCGTGTATAATTAGTGAATCTTGAGCGTAATATACAACGTTTCATGAAGAACAGGATGCAGACAAGACTTTTTTTGTACCACGCATTACTTTTACTACATCCTCAAACTGAGGTGAAGTACGCTGCAGTTACTTCCTGGATTCTTCTTCAGAGAGACGTCTGTTTACATGTAGTATAGCGTGTCGTCAAGAAACGTTGAGGTTTGTGCTGTTTTGTGCTTTGAAAACTCAAAAGCTGGAGGGCGGGGTTTTTTTTTTTTTTTCTTCTTCTTTCAGTCACTAAATTGAAGTCACATGACACAGAGAAGACGGCGAGCCCTTTTGCAATCTCGAGCAACTCTTTAAAAGGAAAAAAAGAAAAGCGGACACGTCTCAGGGTAGACACCTCCCATTTTCATCTGCACCGTAAAACTTTCACTTCCTCTACCATTTAAGCAGACATCCTCCGGCTCCTACACTCTCTCTGTCCGTCCGTCTGTCTCTCTCTCTTCTCCTTCTCTCTCCTGCCGTCCACTTAGTCAGTAGCCAGAACCGGAACCGGCTCCGAACCCCGCCCAGCCTCCAGCTGCAGGTACGGTGAACCGGCATGAGCGCATCTAAAGCTCCATCACTTATTTGGACATGGGGGGAAAAAAAAATATGCAAATGAGTTAATATGACATGATGCTGGAGACTTGTGCGTCTGTAAAAATCTGTAAAAGAAAAAAAAAAGTTTTCAGATTTTTTTGTTTAGAAATGATGTTTTTCGGCTTAAAAAAAATGGTGAAATTGACATCATATGCACTGATGGTTTTAAGGTACAGGCGTTGTTCGCAGATATGGTAGGCGTGCTTAATGTTACACTCAGGAAAAAATGGGCACTTCGAGGTACTACTCCTGTAGTACCTTTAGTGTTTTGTACCTAGAACGTTGCATATAAAAGATAACTTAAATCAGTTTACAGATCACTATATCCAGATTTCCAGGTGAAGGATAAGCGTAGGAAAAAGTACCGTCAAGGGTGCACCTTTTGTACCTTTACTGTATTATCATTCAGTTGCTAAGGTGCATGTAGTGCTTTTCAAGCGAGAAAAGCTTTAATGGTACATTAGAGGTCCTTAAGGTCAGATTATGTACCTGAAAAGTATTTTAAAGGTCTAAAACATATTCATTAAAGGTACAATTGATGTGCTCTTGATGGTACCATGTTAACGTTAATTAAAAGTACCGGTTATTTCCAAGCGTGCAGGACTGATTAATGCTTCGCAAGGGGTTCGACCGCGTAAAAGTGTACAGTTTCAGCGTTAATACGGGTCATTGTGTGATATAACGGATATTTGGTGCTACGAGGGTCGACGCGGTTATCTGACTGCTACGTCCTCTTTTGTTTTAACGGTTGGTGCTTTCAAAAATGGCGTGACATGAAAGGTGACGCCGTGCAACTCGGTGCTGCACCTAAGCACTAGATATCTGCATGACATGAACATCATGATGGACGTGGTAATGTCCGCAGTGTCTGCCGTCGAACACTTGCCGTAGTAAAGTTTACCCATAATGATGTCCATGATTGTTTAGAGGCTCATTTGCATATCGTAAAGACCAACAATTGAGCCGAACAAGCTGTAGAGGACACACGGGCGTGTGTCGGTTCTTTGTATGTTCCTTCAGAAGGATGTGGTTTAACTGAAATCTCGCACTCGCCTCCATTAACACCTTATTGTACCGTCGTGAGAGATGTCTATCGTACAGTGATCTACGATAAGAGATCAGCTCACAGAGAATGTTCTTCGAAGGTCAGGCTGGAGCGGGTTTTTGTTTTGTCTTGTTTTGGTTTTTCTCCCCAAATGAACATTCTAACAACGTTCTGTCTAACAACGTTGGACCTTTACGGAGCTGTTGCACGGTTGTAGAAAGGTGTGCAGGTTTCTCAGAACTCCCGGGATCTGCGATCACAGCGTTTTCTCTGTAACTGAAACGGACGCCATCTTTAACATCGAAGAAGAACGAGGTTATTTTCAGCGTGAGTTTCACACGTCCTGCCGTGTCCGGAAGTTCTCGAAGACCTCGATTAACACAGCAATAAGCCTACTTTCTGAGGGACTACAGAGAGACGAGGATGCAAAGCAAAAAAGAAAAAAGAAAAAAGAAAAAGAAAAAGAAAAAAAACCTAAACGCAGCAGCATCCTCTTTCTCTTTCCTTCCTCTATTTCATGCATGTGTGTTGGTGATGAAGCTCTGCACATAGCGAGTACAGATCACTCTAATGAAAGAGATGAACGTGTCGAGTGATATTAGGACTTCGGGGTCATTTGTGCACCGTTTTTGTCGCCGTGTGGTGTTCAACGTGCAGGAATAAATCACTCTGCTCGACAATTTTCTCCTTTCCCACGTTAACGTTTACTGCCAGCTCGAACAGTGCGCTTCCTTTTTAAGCCATTTCCTGTGTAACAGTTTCACCATGCTGAAAGAAAAAAAAAAAAAAAAAAAAAGAGAAAGAAAAAGAGCACCTTAACGCATCCAGTGTGTGCGTGTGTGTGTGTGTGTGTGTGTGTGTGTGTGTGTGTGTGTGTGTGTGCAGCCGAAAGGAACCTGCTCGGTCCACCATGTACTCGCGTCGTTCGACCGAGTGCACCCTCGAGTGTGTTCACGCTCGATATTTCATTCGCAGCATCAAGACGTTTACTCTTAGTGTTCGGTGTCCTTAATTACGGCCTTCGCGAGATCTCACACACTCTCGATGATTTCGAATTAACGATTCACTTGGAATTCTCTCTCTCATTCTTTTTTTTCAAATCAGATTTTCAAAGCAAACTGAAACTCTCCATGCAAGCTCCTCATTAATAAATAAATACATAAATACATAAGCAAATAAATGTGTGTATATATATATATATATATATCAGGAAGTTTAAGTGCTTTTTGTCACTGTTCTTTGGTGCACCATTCTTCAGTTCCTCTGAGTTAACCCTTAAGGTTTTTTAGAAACTATGAACCCTTAAATATCTTCAAATAACCCTTGAAGAACCATCCCCCCCCCCCCCCCCACCCCCCGAGTTGCAATCCTGACATTATTTAGGTGCATGTTATATCGAGTAAATTATTATCACAAATCTGCATTTTTTTATTTTTGATTTTATGAATCAGCCCGTGTCTCAGGTGCAGCATGCATCTTAATATGTTCTTTAATGATCATCTAAAAGGCCATTGAACTTGGACAACTGCAACGATCCTGCAGCGGTCTGTAATTTCATTGCCTTTGACAAGGACACGAACCCGTGCAGAGCGGTGATGGTTCATGATGGTTCCAAAGATATATAGCACTTTTTTACCCGTAGATTCTACAAAGCGCGTTACACTGTGTCTCATTCACCCATTCACACACACACACACACACCAATGCTAACAGAGCTGCTATACAAGGCACTAACTTGCCATCGGGAGCAACTTGGGGTTCGGTGTCTTGCCCAAGGACACTTCGGCATGTGGAGTCACGTGGGTCGGGAACCGAACCGCCAACCCTACGATTAGTGGACAACCCGCTCTACCACCTGATCCACAGCCGCCCCATGAGAACTGTTCATTCATATGCTGAGTCTGAATGAATTTGAAATTTGTTCTTTTGCTTTGTTTGGTTACATAATTACACTATAAAATGTAAAAGCCGGTGCAATGCGTGTAGAGTTGGAAACACGCACGAAAAACAAACAAAAAAAACCCTCTTTAATTCATTGGTCAGAAATACGCTGATGAGAAAAAGTCAAATGTGCGCATAGAAATCACAACAAACCCCACCAGAGCGTGGAGAACATGGATTCTCAATATATGATTCAATAACGATACGGAATCATTTCAAAGATTTCTCAAATCTCCATGACACGTGGCGTTTCTGCAGTGCTGCAGCTCTGTCCTTTGGCTCAGTTTAGAAGTCAATTAACGCTACAGACACAGCGTGACTGATTCACTTCCTCGAGTGAGTCGACTCAGAATCACTTTCTCACTTTGGAGTTTTGAGCTCTCTCGGAACCGAACCGAGATTCAGAGTGAGACTGTCGTGTTCTCGCCTGACGAAAGAACCGCGCCGAGGACGCTCACACACCACTCGCACGCCGCTCATACACCACTCGCACGCCACTCGCACGCCGCTCATACACCGTCGCCAGCACTTTCGCCGCGCCCGCTCATACACCACTTGCGCCGCCATCGCCACGCCGCTCACATACCGCCCACACACCGCTCATACACCGTCGTCCGGCTCACACACCACTCTCGCACGCCCCAACACCACTCGCACGCCCGCTCATACACCGTCGTCGCCGCTCACACCACTCGCCACGCGCTCATACACCGCTCGCACCGCCACTACCCCCGCTCACCGCTCATACACCGCTCCACGCCGCGCTCATACACCCCGCTGCATGCCGCTCTTACACTCCACACGCCACTCCCACACACGCCCGCTTACACACCACTCGCACACCACTCATACACCGCTCGCACACCACTCCGCGCCGCTCCTACTCACCGCCGCGCTCACACACCACTCGCACGCCGCTCACACACCACTCGCACACCGCTCATACACCGCTCGCACACCACTCGCACGCCGCTCATACACCGCTCGCACGCCGCTCATACACCACTCGCACGCCGCTCACACCACTCGCACACCGCTCATACACCGCTCACACCACTCGCGACGCCGCGCCTTACACCACTCGCACACCGCTCCTTACACCGCCGCACGCCGCTCACACACCCATTCACACGCGCTCACACCACTCCACACACCGCTCATATACCGCTGCACACCACTCGCTCAACCGCTCATACACCGCTCACACACCACTGCGCCGCGCTCATACACCACTCGCACCCCGCTCATACCACCGCTCGCCGCCCGCTCACACACCCACTCGCCGCCGCTACACACCACTCGCCACCGCTACACCGCTCGCACAACACTCGCGCCGCCGCTCATACACCGCCGCAACGCCGCTACACCACCACACGCACGCTCACACACACCACTCACGCCGCCATACACCGCTCACACACTTTCGCCGCGCGCTCATACACCTCGCCACGCCGCTCACACACCACTCGCACACCGCTCATACACCGCTCGCACGCCGTTCACACACCCACTCGCACGCCGCTCACACACCATTCGCACACCGCTTACACACCACTCGCACGCCGCTCACACACCACTCGCACGCCGCTTACACACCACTCACACGCCGCTCATACACCACTCGCACACCGAACACTGTGTATGTGAAAGCAAACTAGATTTTTTAAAATATTAAATCTTAAAACTGTCTACAATAGCTGCTAACACAATTTACCCCAAAATAAAGATATTTCCCATCGCAGGGTGCAACCGAACAGAAAGAGCGTGTAGGTCAGTTCGTCGAACCCGAGTCCGATCGTGAGTAAATGACGGTTAGATTTGCGATGCTGGTTCGTCCTCATCTTGTTTACTATGTTTCGAATTCTAGAATTTAGCTCGCTAACGCTCCGGCGTTCTCTCCGTCTCCGCAGCTCACCATGTCCAGGAAAGTCGTCAGGACCAGTAAATTCCGCCACGTCTTCGGCCAGGCCTTGAAGGCGGACCAGTGCTACGATGACATCAGGATCTCTCAGATGACATGGGACAGCAACTTCTGTTCCGTCAACCCTAAGTTCGTGGCCATGATCGTGGACGCCAGCGGGGGAGGAGCCTTCATCGTCCTGCCGCTCAGCAAGGTGAGCACCGGGTTATCGGGACACGCCCGCAGTGCATTGTGGGCATTACACTAACGTGTAGCGATAGTAAGTCAGTAGTTTGGTTAGTAAACAAACAAACAAACAAACAAACGTGAAGACCTGAAGATCACGTGTTCACATTGCAATTTATTTTCCTCTTTTCTTACTTTAACACACTTTCTGATTGACTTTCTGAAAGAAAAAAAAAATGTGCTCAGGAGTGTTCAGAGGAACCGATGCACATTTCACAGAAGGACTGTATTTACATTTACATTTATTCACTTAGCGGACGCTTTTATCCAAAGCGACTTATAAAAATACAAGCAAAGCGATAGATCTGTCAAGCAGAGAACAATACGAGTAGTGCTGCCGTACACGATCCGTTAACTGAGTATTTAACAGCAACTAATCTCAGGTCAGCTTTGTTAACTCGGCTTGCGATGCCGATATCTGATCTGAACTCGGTCTCTCTTTTATTTGTCAGCGTTTGAATTTAAAAAAAAAAAAAAAAAAGCTCCAGCTCTGTTCGGTGAGTCAAATCATTCGATCCGGCTCACCGGTGAGTTGACTCTTTCAGCTCACTGCCATATCTTTTTTTTTTTTGTAATTATATTTATTTCTTTGTTTAAACCTAACCAATTTATGCGATGTCTCGATCGTTCTAAAGTTTGGGGAAATAGGATAAAGTATTTTTTTTTTTTTTTTTTTTTAATTTAAAAGATAAAAATATTTACTGGTTATTTTGAGCAGCGATGTGGTGGTGGGGGTTTTTTGTGGGGGGGGTTTTTTTGAAAAAAATTTAAAAAATTTTTATTAAAAAAAAAAAAAAAAAAAAAAAAAGAAAGGAAAAGAAGGGGAAGAAAGGGGAAAAAAAATGCTCCTACATGCGATCGCGTCAGCGCTCAGCGTTCACCTAAAAGAGCTGAGTCAAAAGAGTCGACACATCACTTGACTCATCCCTCTAAGCGTTTGAGCGTATCAGGAAGTCAGGTTTCTTCATCGAGCGTCATCAGATCTTTCGCACGTCTGTTGTTTTTTTCCCTCGTCCCCTCTCTCACTCACATGTGCACAGTTTTTTTGCCATATTTGGGCCGTTTGTGTATCTACACAGGATGTGGTGACAAGCAAGCAGATTGAGTGTGTGAGAAGAAAGGCAGCTGTCTGTTTCAGACACACACTCACATCAGTTACTCGGGTGTGTGTGAGGGTGTGTGTGCAAGTGTGTGTTTGAGTGTGTGTGTGTGTGTGTGAGTGTGTAGTGTGTGTGTGTGTGTGTGTGTGTGTGTGTGTGAGTGTGTGTTTGAGTGTGAGTGTGTGAGTGTGTGTGTGAGTGTGTTAGAGTGTGAGTGTGTGAGTGTGTGAGTGTGTGTGTGTATGTGTGTGTGTGTGTGTGGTTTTGAGTGTGTGTTTGAGTGTGAGTGTGTGTTTTGAGTGTGTGTGTTGTGAGTGTGAGTGTGTGTGTGTGTGGTTGTGTGTGTGTGTGTGTGTGTGTGTGTGTGTGTGAGTGTGTGAGGTGTGTGTGAGTGTGTGTTAGAGTGTGAGTGTGAGTGTGTGAGTGTGTGTGTGTGTGTGTGTGTGTGTGTGTGTGTGTGTGTGTGTTAGTTGAGGTGTGAGTGTTGTGTGAGTGTGTGTTAGAGTGTGAATTGAGTGTGTGTGTGTGTGTGTGTGTGAGTGTGAGTGTGAGTGTGTTGTGTGTGTGTGTGAGTGTGTGTTAGAGTGTGAGTTGTGTGTGTGTGTGTGTGTGTGTGTGTGTGTGTGTGTGTGTGTGTGTGAGTGTGAGTTGTGAGTTGTGTGTGAGTGTGTGTTAGAGTGTGAGTGTGTGTGTGAGTGTGTGTGTGTGTGTGTGTGTGAGTGTGAGTGTGTGAGTGTGTGTGTGAGTGTGTGTTAGAGTGTGAGTGTGTGTGTGAGTGTGTGTGTGTGTGTGTGTGAGTGTGTGTTTGAGTGTGTGTGTGTGTGTGTGTGTCTGTGTGTGTGTGTGTGTGTGTGTGGTGATCATACTCTGAAGGTCATGGCACCTACTAAAAAAGAGAAGACACACATAAAAAAAAAGTAGAAGTTAAAAACTGAAAAGAAGGAAAAAAAATGTAACCTGTAAAAGTTTGAACAGTTCTCGTGGAGTCATTTATCATGAGATGAACATTGTATCATCAAATCCCTCATTTAAAGTTGACTCGGTTGTTTTTTAATATATATTTATATTTTTATCCCTTCAGAAACCACCGTTCTACATTAAAATGAAAATGTAGAACCTTTAATGGTTCTTCTTTTGGACCTCTGATTGAACCCTTGGAGGTTCCGTGGAGAACCCTTACGACTGAGTTAGAATAGAAATTGAATTTTTTTTGAAAGCTAAGAACCCAGGACTGTTTCGTTAACCTTTAAAGAACCCTTGAAGAACCCGTTTTCTAAGCGTGTGGGTTTCAGTGGCGTCGCTTAAGTGCATGGAAACATGTTTATAGTCAGATTATTCTCTCCATATGAATTCAATTCAGGGTTGTTGTTGTTGTTGTTGTTGTTGTTGTTGTTGTTGTTGTTGTTGTTGTTGTTGTTGTTGTTGTTGTTGTATAGCTCTTACCTCCTGATTTGAGGTCTGATTGGCCAATATTATGTGCACCCCTGACCATCAAAATCATATGTGCTTCATTCCCTGTCGCACCATCTCTGTCTCATGCTCTCTGTCTCTCCCTCTCTGTCTTACCCTCTCTGTCTCACTCTCTCTGTCGCACCATCTCTGTCTCATGCTCTCTGTCTCGCCCTCTCTGTCTTACCCTCTCTGTCTCACTCTCTCTGTCGCACCGTCTCTGTCTCGCCCTCTCTTTCTTACCCTCTCTGTCTTACCCTCTCTGTCTCACTCTCTCTGTCGCACCGTCTCTGTCTCTCCCTCTCTGTCTTACCCTCTCTGTCTCACTCTCTCTGTCGCACCATCTCTGTCTCATGCTATCTGTCTCTCCCTCTCTTTCTTACTCTCTCTGTCTCACCATTTCTTTCTTACCCTCTCTGTCTCACTCTCTCTGTCACACCATCTCTGTCTCATGCTCTCTGTCTCTCCCTCTCTGTCTTACCCTCTCTGTCTCACTCTCTCTGTCGCACCATCTCTGTCTCTCCCTCTCTTTCTTACTCTCTCTGTCTCACCATTTCTGTTTTAACCTTTCTGTCTTACTTTCTCTCTCCTGCTCTGACTCACACTTTGTCTCAGCTTTCCTGTCTCACTCTCTCTGTCTCATTTTGTCTCATCTCAAGAGTTCCTTAAGAGTTCTTTAAGGGTTCATTGGATAATAAAGTGCGCTACCATTTCTAATAGGCAAACATTTTGTTCTAGTCTTTAACTTCATGTAAAAACGCCTCCTGATTAATTTTCATCTCAACACGGGTTACGATCTCGTTTGTTAACCGTGAAGATATCATTGTAAGGTTTAATTTTTTTTCATTTATTTTTTTACATCATTTACATCACCGCATCATTTTCAAGCTTTCTTGAGTATAAAGTTTTGCTTTAACCCTGTGAGTGTTGTAACACAGCGTCCCCTACTGGTGACGATGTATTAATTCCACACTCTCTCATCATTCCTCTCTCTTTCCACCTGTCTGTCTGTTTCTCTGTCTGTCTCTCTTATCCTACAGACGGGACGTATCGATATGTCTCAGCCCACCATCTGCGGACACACCGGACCCGTGCTGGACATCGAGTGGTGTCCACACAATGACAACATCATCGCCAGTGGCTCTGAGGACTGCAGCGTTATGGTGAGAGGCTTTGACCTTTGACCTTTGACCTTTTACAGCGGTTGCGCTGTGTTATGATCGAACTACGTCCTGAACATCTGGACTTATGCTGCTTCAGCATGTGTGAGAGAGAGACTGAGATCATCAACTGATGTGTGTGTGTGTGTGTGTGTGTGTGTGTGTGTGTGTATGTGTGTTAGATCTGGGAGATTCCTGACGGGGGTCTGACGGTTCCTATGAAGGAGCCGGTGGTGAAGTTGGACGGTCACTCGAAGCGTGTGGGGATCCTTAGCTGGCACCCGACTGCACGCAATGTCCTCATGACTGCAGGTCTCTCTCTCTTTCTCTCTCTCTCTCTCTCTCTCTCTCTCTCTCACACACACACACACACACACACACACACGCATGTAAAATGATCATATTTAAATCTGAAAACAGAAACAGTAAAGAGATACATTCCAGAAACACCACACATCAGTATACATGCTGATGAAGTAATGAAACATCACACCTGACATGGATGTGTGTAATTAGCGCCCCCTGTTGTGTGTTTGCTGTAACACACCCTCACTCTGTCCTCACAGGCTGCGACAACGTGGTGATCCTGTGGAACGTGGCCCGCGGTGAATCCGTGGTGCGAATCGAGTCCGTGCACACCGACATGATCTACAGCGCCTGCTGGAACAGAGACGGCTCGCGCATCCTTACGTCCTGCAAGGACAAGAAACTGCGTGTCTTCGATCCACGCAAAGGCACCGTCCTCATGGTACGTCGCTGTCGATCGTTTTCCTAAAGCAACACGGCCTTGAGTATTTCACTTTTTCTTATACGACACCAATTTGCCGACGATTACTATCTTCTTTTTATTAAAGTGAATGACGTGTACTTTTTATCCGTTTGTAGTTGCATTCAGTGTTGTAGCGTTAAACACGTTAAACATGCCTGTGTTTCAGGAGAAGGACAAGCCTCACGAGGGCTCCAGGCCGGTGCGGGCCATCTTTGTGTCTGACGGGCAAATCCTAACCACCGGCTTCAGCCGCATGAGTGAGAGACAGGTGGCGCTGTGGGACCCGGTGAGCAGCCGAGGCTCTGATGAGTCCTGAGGAAATCTTTTTTTGTGTATTCGTGTGACAGAGATGCGTCGAGCTGCAATTTTCACACCGTTTTAGTCTGATTATGCTAACGTGGCAAAATAGTGCTTTAATCTTAATCAACGTTGTTTACATTTATGAATTTGGTTACATTAAAACTTTTCAGATAGGAATTGTGATATTGTAGCATTGGGGGTGGAGCTTATGATTTACATAAAAAAAAAAGTGTTCATCTGGAGTCCATCTGGACCTCAACAACATTCTCTTTCATAATAATAATAAGAAGAAGAAGAAGAAGAAGAAGAAGAAGAGGAATGATAGATGGATATATCAGTAGGTAGGCTGATGTGTGGGTGGATGCAGAGCTGCAGATAAACAGATAAATGGATGGAAATATGGATGGAAAGATATATGAAATGATGAATGAATAGATAGATGGTGGGAAGAATGGGTAAATGGATGGATGGATGCATGGACAGATATATGAATGGATGGCTGGAGGTATGAAAGGATGGATGGTTGGATGGATGAATAGATTCAATTCAATTCAATTTTTATTTGTATAGCGCTTTTTACAACAGACAATTGTCTCAAAGCAGCTTTACAGAGATATAAACACGGTATAGACGACGGTGGCAAGGAAAAGCTCCCTAAGATGTTTTAAGAGGAAGAAACCTTGAGAGGAACCCGA